>OY754307.1:122198513-122798513 GCA_963573325.1 Astragalus glycyphyllos | reverse complement strand
TCACTTTTAAAGGAGGCATGAGTTAACCAAGCACTTTCAAACCGAAAAGGGCGCTCTCTTCTAACATTCTCCAAGCCATGAAGACAAATAAGGATAGGCCGGTTGGAAAAGTCCACTCGAGGGAGAGTTTTAACAATGGCATTCAAAAAAGCCACCCTCCACCTATCATTGCCCAAACCTCGGTCCAAACAAGCAAACAATCTACCATAGGTACCACAGATCGACCATTTACAAGTGATTTTAGGCCCAATGGAGCCTAAATCAATCAGATTACAAAGCCCGATTCTCTCACTAAAGATAGCACACTCCTGCATGTTTATTGGGCCTCCCCTTTTCTCTTCATGTGGACCTGTTATGTTATTTAAATCTCCGGCAACGAGCCACTGCCCAGCATGCTAGTTGCAATATGGTGCAAGCTTGTCCACAACTCACTTCTCAATGCTTCATCCGGGCTAACATAAACAGTTGTAAAATACCAATGCCACCCCCTTGCATAGTAATGTGGAAATGAATGAATTAAAAATTATGGTGATTTCTTCGACATCCACTAGGTCTGACTTCCACCCTGTGGCTATTCCTCTTGCAAAGCCCCTATTGGGAGCAAAAGTGAAACCATCAAAGCCAAGCATACAAAAATTACTCCTCAAGCGAGAGGGACCACTCCTAGTTTCTATAAGCACTAAAATTTCAGGCCTATGAACATCCATGTAATGTTTACAATTCCGGAAAAGATCTGTACTAGCGGCTCCACAACAATTCCAAAGCAAAATATTATTTAAATTCATCAACAAACAATGAAGAATAATAAGAAACAAGTAGATCCAAGTTAGAGACCAGGGGTCTCTTGAACATCCATGGTTGAGTCGTCACTGCGAGCCACACCCTGCTCTTGGGCATCCATAAATTCCTCTTGCTCAGCAATTGTGTCTACTGGGGAGGCATCATTGACAAAGGGGGTATTTTGTTTCATAAACCATATTATCAAGGGGGCTTATAAAATGATGGGCCGTAGAACCATGGTGATCATTAGCTTTCGGCCGATTATTGATTTTGTCCAGGGAAATCTGATCTGTAGCCACCGAAACACGTGATTCTAGTATGTGGGTCCCTTGAATATTATTCCTCAAAATAACACTAGTGTTATCCGCCTTTGGTGTAAAGGCCATTGTCCTCGGTGATGAGACTTCCACATGCACATGCTTATCCTTGGAATTTGTTGCCTTGATTGGATTTTGGGATTTCGCGCTTGTCTCTTCAATTACAACATTATCGATGTCTTACCTTTTGTCACGTGAGTTTTATCATTATTATTCACTCGTTGAATGATTTCCTTACTTTTTGTTGCCTTTTTTGTTAAATCTGCAACAATGATTGGTTCCTTAATTGCCTCCAAATTTGAAGATTCTCCCACGCTTTGTTCCTCATTTAATGACTCATCTCCTAAAATATCAAACTTGGATCCCATTTTTGTTGCGCCCCCTTAATAGTCGCCAGAAGTATCCGACCTTGAACTCCGACCACGGGTGTTTCCTTGTCCCGTCCTTTCTTGGTCCACCTTGGTTTTTGCACAATTTTCCAAGGTTCTAGAGCATCAATTACAGGTAGTTGCGGACCTCCATTGAGTCCTTGATGAGCACCCCCCACTCTCCTCTTGAACCGTATCATCCTCATCATTCCTTGGACAACCTCCCCTATAGTGGCCAAACTTTCCACAAGCCATGCACAATAAGTGTGAACCTTCATATTCGATATTGTATATATTCTTCTTGATTTCTATCATAAGGAGGAGCGATTTATCTAATTCTACCCCGAAACATAACCTGGCATATCTCCCCCGTTCAAGCTGACTTGTGTTCTTGTCTACCTTTATAGTGTGACCTACCCAATTTCCCAGGAAGAAGAAAAAATAGGATCATATCCAATGGGAAGTTTCGACAACGAACCCACACCGCCACCTTGTCAATTAGTCCACGATCTGGCCGGAAGTTCGGTGACCACTCTATCACAATAAGGTAGTGAGCGTAAATGGACCAAGAAATAGTCGCTATCAAGATCAATAATACTAATGACACTTTTCCTCACCCACATCTATTGCAATGTATTATCCAGAGCCTTGAAACTGATCTTCCTACGCAATTGCTTCACTATCAAGACTTTGCGCTGTGGTCTACATATCCGGTCTTCCTTTCTAGGTGTGAGTACTATCTTTGGGCACTCGTTATACCTACCATGTGTTTTTCTCTATGATGGTCCGACCCTCCACCCTCCATAAGTCATCTTCTCTGTCCCTTTGATTTCCTCCCCAAGCTTGTCACAAGACTCTAGAACCTCCATAGTACCCTCTGGTTCCTGGGTGCCAGTTGCTCCCACCACATTATCCCTATATGACCTCCCTACATCACCATCACTCCTCGGTCTATCCCCATCCCTATATGACCTCCCTTAAAGTGTTAGTAAACCTCGACCGAACCAGTTGGAACTTTCGGATGATCGGCCCAAGTAGGTAATTGAACCAAACATGTATAACTTGGTTGACTTTGTGATCGACCCGGTCTGAACCAGTCACCTGATCGATCTAGCCAGCAATCCAATGGGTTCGAGCAATTTTAAAAAAAATACTGCAAAATGACGTATATTTTAATAGTGATTGGTTATGGGTTTAACTAGTAACTCACAGGTCTGACCAGTTACCTAATGACCTGAATGCCTTGAGCAGGTCGATGACCAGTCTGAGTATAATAACACTGCCCACTTATAAAGACTTTTTAAGGTCGTATCACATCCGATGTGAGACTCTCGAACACCCTCCCAACATCCAAAACTAAAAAGCTAGAGTGTGACATGATATCGGCGACCCAACAAATCGTGGACAGACTCTGTTATGATCTTAAAATTTGGGTTAGACCTAACTTAACTTGACAAAACTTGCTTATACATAAAGACTGTCTCACACTTGTAAATATTTTCTCAAGTCATAAAACATCGAGATACGACTCGCAAGAAAGAATATTTAATATTCTTTAGTTTAGAAATAAACTAAAATAAAAGGAAAAGAAAATAATATATTTATGTTAAGTAGGTTTTTTTAATCATTTTAATACGATAGTAAATGATTGGATTGATAGACTTATTATTTTAACAAGATTTTCTCTTTCTTCTTAATTGTTTTTTCCCCTTATTTTAGAACAAATAATGTTTATCTTTTTAAATTTCGCCTTCCTATTGTCAGAACAAACAAGAGTTTGTCTGAGTGATAACTAGTTCAGATCCCATCCTAAGATTTCAAATTCGAGTGCTGGGTGAGACAAAAACTCTACTAGGAGAGGAGAACCAAACAGTCCAACAAAATCAAGTACACGTGGCCAGTTCCCCCACACCAATAATAGAGTAACAGAAAAAAGAAAGTAATATAATTTCTTAATTTTTGTCACATACTCACTACCTTTTTTCCACATGTTCCTTCTATTAGAGGTATGTTTGTTCGAAGAATCGTAAGACACTAAATCTTGGCACATTCCCCCAAGAGTTATTCAAACATTTGTTCGTCGTGTTGTCTTTAATTACCACTACGTTCACATTCCTAGTTGAGTTCAGCTCTTACTTGTTTCGGTTGGAGAGAGTGACACAAACAAAATAAGTATAATATTTATTGTATTTATTATTTAATATTACGTGTCACTCTCTCAGACAATGTGTCCCGAAGGATTGAAACTCTTTCTTGTTGGTCAAATACTTAGTAGTTTACTTAATTCTAATAATTTCGTTTTACCATTAAATGGTTGAGAGTATTTTTTGTTCAATAAACATGACCCTAGTCAACACTTTTTTGTAACTGCAGGTATGCTACTTGAATTTATTATATTATATATATTTTTGGTAAATAATTTATTATTTTATTTTTTTTAGAAAACTACTAATAATATGGTAAAGCCGATTGATACTATGCACCAACTACACAGTAACCAAAAAAAATTCTTTTTTGGAGAACTTTTATTATTTTACATTATAAGTTCATTTATAATCATAAATTTGTATTTAATAATACTATAGTAGTATTTTGCTCTATAAAAACAGCCCTTCCTCCTTGCGTTGCTCCAACTTTCTCGATCACTCCCAACTCTTACTATCTCTTATCATGGTGAACTCAAAATTAAGTCCATATGCACCAGAGTGGAGAGTGCCACCTAATAGAGCAAGTAAGCATCATATAACCATTTCTTCTTATTATCATTATTATTATATAGTAGTAATATTATTAATTATAATGATCTATGAAATAACCCTTTGTTCTTGTTTTGCTCAAACACGTATCTCTTAGCTGCAGAAAGCAACGCTACAACAGAGACAAGAACACAAATGCTAAACCCAGACGCACCTGAATGGAGTTTGGCAGATAACAGAGGAAGTGAGCAAGAAAGGTGTTTGTTTGTAACATTCTCTAGATGGCTCCCACCACTGGATGAGACAGAGTTAACTATGTTTTTTGACCAGTATGTTCCTTAATTACTTGTCAATTTATTTGGGTTGATAACTTATAAATTCTATTTTGTAATGATGTTTCCATAATTTTCTTTTGTTCAGAATGTTCGGCAACGGATGTGTGCAATCAGTGGCCATATTCAATGATGACCCAAATCCACCAAAATGCGCCAAAGTTGTTTTCAAAACAAAAACTACACCGATGAGGATTTTGGGAGATAACGACGAAGTTAGCTTTATTGTAAATGCCAAAACAATTTGGTGTAAGAGATACAACCCAAAGAAAAAACACAGCCAAAACCCAAATGGCTCAAACATGGGGATGGAGTAATAAACATATATGTGATCTATATGGAGATCTTGTCTAAATATGCATACATCATGTCTAATGTTATAACAATCTTGCTTAGTTTTAATTTCCCTTTTGGTTTTAATTTGGTTATCTATCTCATATTGTGGTTCAATGTATCTTGTACTTTCCATTGGGGACTAATTGAATTGGAATCTCCTAATTATTACCCCCATTTACTATTTGCATAGAATTAATGTAAATTTACAAGTTCTTTTCTTTTTATATTTTAAAAGTCAACTTGAATATACCTAGTATTTATACTGCTATTTTATAAATTGTATAAAATTAAATACAAGAATATAATATATATATATATATATATATTGGAAATTATAAAATTAATTAAATTATGTTATTTACATTTTTTTATTTAGACTTGGATTTTAAAATTAAACTAGCAAGTATATTGTTTATTGTAGTAGGGTAATATTATAAAATATAAAAAATTAAAATAAATATATTTTAGAATTTATTTAGTTGGTTCTGTAATAAATTTATTAAAATATAAACAATTAATACTTATATTTTAAATTTTTAATATTTAAAAGTTGACTTCATTTACAAAATATATAATTTAAAGATGATTTATATCGTATAGTTTTTATATTTATATTTATTACTTTTGTTTGAATGAGCTTTTAATAAAATAAAATCAACGTATACCTACTGTTGTTCGGTATATGTTGGGTCACCCTAATTAAACTCTTTTTGTTACCATGGATATTAGAGGCACTCTTATCTGCTTACTTAGAGTAGTAGTTTTTTTTTTGATACAGACTCAGAGTAGTAGTTTGCTATCATATGTGTTGTCTAGGGGTGGGTATAGTCTGGGACGAACTGAGCTTTGCATGGTTTTGACCTAACCTGCGTTGAAAGTGTTACCAAGGATACTAGACTAATTTTTTAAGTCTGGCCTGGCCTTTCTGAAAGTTTGCTAAGGCTTGAAGACATGTTTAAAAGTTTATTTCATTATTTTTTACAAAAGCCTACAAACTTTGAGTGATGTATGCTTTAGTAGATAGACTAATAGTGGGTAATATAGGTTAGTGAAATTAAGTTATATTTTATATGACATTCAATTTAAATTTTATTTTATAATAATAACTTTAAATATGTCAAAAATTGATATATGTCAATATGTTTAAATTAACAGAAAATATTAGCAAATTTATGATTTAACACAATATACAGAATTTAAAATAACAAAAATTATATTCATTTTTTTACCTAAAACAATAATATTAATAAAAGTATTATTTATATTTACCTAAATAGGCCGGTCTATTAGACCTTAAAGGCTTTTTCGTTGACTTGTAGCTTGACCTTTTTAGCAAAATTGGCTTTTTAAAAAGCCTTATCCTGGTCGATTTAAAAAAGTCTGGTCTAGCTTGGGCCTGACGTAGGCTGGGCCGTAGGCCCCTGTCCGACAGCCTGACCTATTCCCTTCCCTAGTGTTGTCCAAGGTAGTCGATAACTTGAGTTTTGCATTAGATATGGATGAATTGGTAGATAGTCGACTTTGAAGAGCATTGTGGGTCTGTTTGATTTGCAAACAGGTAAGGACTAGACAATTAAGTACTCGACAGAACATGACTAGGCAGTACTCGACAGAACAATATTAGATAAATTTTTGCGTTGTATACTCTTTGGTGAACAATAGACAATACAAAAAGAATGTAAAATTTATTATAATTCCCTTTATCATGTTTATAATGATTTATATGACAAATATTGTAGCTTAGTTAGAAAAATTTTGTCAAAAAAAATATCACTAAAAAATTATAAAGAAAAATGTATGAAAGAAGAGATACGAGAGAGAGAGAGAGAGAGGCCATGAGATAAGAATATAGAAGAGAGATTAGACAGAGGGAGAAGAATGAGATGTGAGAGAGAGAAATTTATTGAGTAAGAAATAAAAATAGTATTTTGGTATTTTTTGGGTGGACAGAAAGTTGTAATGTGGTTTTATAAGGGACAAAAACCCAAATCAAATAGGGTACAACTGGAATTGACTCGTCCAATTCCTTGTTTTTCAGCAAATAAAACACACCTTGTGTGTCATAGCTTGATTTTGAGGTGTGTGTAGTCAAGGTTGATTTGGTCTTTTGCTTGGAGGGAATATTGGATTATTTGTTACTACAAAACTTCGCGTGGCTTACTAATGAGTTAAAATGCTTAAGTTGTTTTATAATATATTATGTATTATGTATTTGCGTGTTTTGACTGCTAGATGACAAAAGTGTTTGCAGGAACACTCGCTGAGAATTTAATTTATGTATGACATTCCTTCAATTTACATTTTTTTGCAGTTGATTAGCTTGGAGTATTAATGATGATTCCTTTGAATGTGATTTGAATAATTGAAACGTGTATTGTAAATAAAGCTATATGTGCATTTTATTAAAGTTGTAATTTATACTCGTGTCTCGAGGTGGGAATACGCAAACTGACTGACAGAAGCCTACAGCCCAACCTATGTTAGACTAGGTCAGACTTTTTTTTAAAAAAAAAGACAAGGCTTAGGTACTTTTAAAAGCCTATTTACATAAAAAGATCAGGTTAAAAGCCATTGAAAAAGCCTTTTTAGGCCAGTCGGGCCAAATTATATTTTTATATAAAATTTTATACTTTGTTTTAAATCATAAATTTGCTAATTGTAATTAAAAAAACTGCTATTATTTTTGTAAATTAAAACATATTGACCTACATCATTATTTGACATACTTAAAGTTATTATTATAAATAGAATTAAAATTGGATTTCATATAAAATAGAATTTAATCTCACTGGCCTATTAGCTTATTTGTTTATTTACAAAACATACGACACTTAAAAATTATAGGCTTTTGTGAACAAAAATAGGGAAACAGACTTTTAAAAATAGGCTTTAAGGGCTTACCAAACTTTCAAAAAAGTCATGTCAGGCCTAAAAGTTGGGCCTACGACAAGCCACAGGCGAGACTCAGGCTTACCAATTTTAACGCAGGTTAGACTTGCTAAGTCTAGCTCGATCCAACCTATTTCTACTCCTACTCGTGTCGAATAACTTTTAGTAAATTGTATTCTAAATAGGTTGAAGGTTATATGTAATATTATTATGGTATATGGACTATTAGGCTTGATTTTGAGGTATAACTAATTTAAAAGATTAATCTTTTAATAAAAGTTTCATACGTGTGATTTTAAAAGAATCAAATGAGAGTTTTTAGTATATTCATGAAAAGGATAATATTTTATATATGAAACTTGGTTTCTTATTGGTAGCAACTTTGAGCTCATTGTGAGGATAATTTCTAGGACCCCTAGTTTTATTTATGAAATAATCCATGAACATTGTGTTTTATTTAAAAGAAATTTTAATTTCAACTCCTAGAAGAAATAGTTTTCGAAGGAAAAAACATGACTTACTTTTAGGGGTGTGCATGGTACAAAATCCATACCACACCACACCATACCTCTTTAAAATCTAGTTGTGGTTTACCAATTTTCAAAAAACTGATTTGCATGAATAAACTGGTTCTAAACCGGTACATAACCGGTTCTAAACCAGTTCAATTCTAGAAAACATAAACATAACTAATTGAATATCGCTTATTCTATAAAAGTAATTTGATCGCAGAAGGCTTTGCAAAGTAAGTCATGTTTTTTCCTTCGTTCAATTTTGTCCAATTCATTCATGTCTCCCACCAATCTATCAACAATGTTTAGGTCCTTTAGCCAGAGCACCTCCTTATTCTATCACTTTAGTTTTTCCCTTCATTTTTTTTTTCAGAAAGAACAAAATTTATGATCTACCCAACAATTATTAAATCAGAAAGGTTTTGGGCCATAGTTAATCATGTCAAACTTCTACAAATCGGATAGCAGTCTGGGATATTTGTCTTCAATTCATTGTACAGTCACACTCACTCTCATAAAGATTCACATATTACTGGTTTGTTGAAGGTATATATGTCGTCGAAGAGACTATTCCTTTGTAAAATGAAGACATATGATGGATAAGTAAGGTTTACAATCTAGATAAATTGGTGTAGTGAAGAGAAAACATAAGCCCACTTTGGGGTTATTTTTTGTTTTGAAATTTTCAAAAATGAAAACCAGTTTTAGTTTTGAGTTTTAAAAATTTCAAAAACCAAAATCGGATTTAGTTTTTAAGTTAAAAAATTTCAAAAATCAAAGTCAGTTTCAAACATAAACATAAAAATAAATATTCACTATCAACTTATCTTAATCAAAATAGTACATAACATTAGGTTTTAAAAAGAGTTCAAATATTACAAATATATAATGTATTTATTTAGTAATAATTTTAATAATAATAATAATAATAATAATAGTTGAAAGTAGTAGTTGTCGATAGATGTCTGTCAGAGCATTGGCAGACCCACCTTGTTTTCAGGGGGTTCAGTTGAATCCCCTAGAAAAATTGTTAGTACTAATACTCCTATAAAAGATTATTTTGAACCCTTCGAAATTTTAATTTTGCACCCAGTTTTTAATAAATCTGTCTTGTTAATCTTCATAAGAGACTATTTATAAACTTTATAAAGTAATTTTACCGATATCACATATTTTTACGGATTACTTCTTATTTTCCTATACTTTAGGACTTAAATAGGTAATTGCGGTTAAAGTTAGAGATTAATTTGACAATTTACTCTTAAATAAATTTGGAGTTAGATAACTTAATTCCTCACTTTTAGTAAATTAGCTCAACAATATGATGAACCAACACTTCTGATAATGCAATTTTTTGGTACCCCTGACCTAGGGTCTTGGGTCTGCCACTGCGTTAGAGTGATAATCGGTGGTGGTCGAAGTGGTGGTTGGTAGTGGTCGAAGTGGTTGTCGCACTACGCCAAAAAGGGGCTTTGACAGTGCTTTTTTTGAGCCTATGACAGCGCATAAAAGCGCTGTCTATTTCAGTGTTGTTATAGGTTATAATAGCGCTTTTAGTTTTTCAAAAACCGCTGTTATTGGTACCCTTTAACAGCGCTTTTACATTAAAAGTGCTATCGTAAGTCTCTTACAACAGCGCGTTTATAACAGTGTGCTGTTATAAGGTGGTCTACTACAATGCTTTTTTAAATCAGGTGTTGTCATAGGTTGGACTTTAACAGCACTACTTCCAAGAAGCGCTGTCATATGTAATTATTTTTTTAAAAAAAAAAATAATAGTTTCTTAAATTTGTTGTAGGTTTAGTAACGTGCAATTGTTTTTAATAAATGGTAGCAAAATTATCGAAATAGATTGTTATATTTATAATAAAAATAATATCTATCAATTTACATATGCTCCATCAAAAAACTCAATTTTCATATACAACACAATTATATGGAGTCATTCTATACAAATCTTAATTAATATTTGAAGCTCAATAATCTAGATCAATTGTTAACATATTCCAATATGCTAGTTTAGATTGCCAACACTTTCAATATGCTAGGGTAGAAAGACAAGTTTCCACTTCATAGTGAGGTGAGTTTGCAAATTTTCTCCAAAATCCCTAATACCAGTTGCATGCAAGTATTTTGATATATTGTGAGTTCGCTTTCAATAGCTATAAGGGCATCACAAAGCTCCAATTATCTATGAGAAGGGCCACATCAATCTTTCCACGTAAAATTGAGTCCTGTATAAGCGCTGTAGAATACTTCCGCCTAATCTTTAACAACACTCCCTTGTATCTGTTGAAGAAATAAGTAATTCAAGTCAAGGAATGAAGTGTCAACTAGTCTGCTTAGTGGACTGCCTAGTCAGCCACTCACTACGTCCTAGTCAGAATTCATTTTCTCATTTTACACGTAGACTAAGCACTCAGTATGTGAGTGAGAGCCATTAACATTTCCTGTATAAATACAAGTGAATAACTCAATAACGAGTCAACCATTTTCTGTTAATTCTGTGCAATTCGGTTACTCTTGCATGTGTGATTCTCTCTGCTAATTCATCGTGGAATTACAGAGAATTGGATATTCGTTCCAACAAATTGGTACTAGAGCGAGAATCAAGGAGATCCTGGAGACCACAACGTGACGGTTCATGGCGAATTCCGGCGGAAACAACGGCCAATTCCCGGCGAAGCTTCCAATCTTTGATGGCAAGAATTATGATAGGTGGATCATACAGATGAAGGTTGTGTTTCGATACCAAGACGTCCTTGAGGTAGTTCGTAATGGCGTGACTGCAAATACGGGAGATGCACAACGCGATCAACAAAAGAAAGACAGTAAAGCCCTGTTCCTAATTCACCAGTGTGTAGACACCGATGTGTTTGAAACGATTTCACAGTATGAGACGGCTAAGGAGGCGTGGGATGCGCTAGCAATGGTGTACGCCGGTGATGCGAGCTTGAAGAAAGTCAGATTACAAACCTTGCGGAGACAATATGAAAATATCAAGATGGAAGAAAAAGATACAATTGCATCGTATCTTGGCAATGTGACGTTAATAACGAATCAAATGCGCACGAATGGAAAGACGATCTCAAATCATTCGAAGGTTGAAAAGGTATTACGAACTTTGACTCCTAAATTCGATAATGTAGTTGTAGCAATTGAGCAAGCAAAGAACCTAGATACACTGAAACTAGAAGAATTACAAGGATCACTTGAAATCAATGAAGCTAGGTTAAAAGAAAGAACTGATGAAAAGGAGAAAGAAAAGGCTGTTGAAGAAGCCCTGCAGGCAAAATTTAGAAAGAATAACAGTAGCTGGAAGAAGAAGGGAAAAGAAACTTGGAAAGACAAGAACCCTAGGGTAGTCAATTCTGATGATAGTGACATTGGTGAAACCAGTAAAGGAAATAGGAAGAAGACAGTAAAAAAGAATGATAAAAGAAATATACAGTGCTATAACTGTCAAAAATGGGGTCATTTTGTTGATGAGTGTGTGAATGAAAGAGTCCCTAGGAGAAAAAAGAATGATGAAGCACAAATTGCAGACTATGATGATGATGACTCTGATACTGATACAGTGGCTTTGATGGCCGTAACTGATGTGAGTGGGAACATTGTTGAGATATGGTACTTGGATACGGGTTGCTCAAACCATATGACTGGAAATAAGTCATGGTTTAGCAAGCTTGATGAATCAGTTAGAAGAAGTGTGAAGTTTGGGGATGGTCAGTCAATTATGGCAGAGGGCATTGGAACAGTGGAAATTCACAGAGCAGATGGAAAGAAGACAGTGATTCATGAAGTGCTCTACGTGCCTCGAATGCCCAGCAACCTATTGAGTATTGGGCAGCTACTTGAAAAGGGTTACTCTGTCACCATGGAAGATGGCTACCTAGAACTATTCAATAGCAAGAAGGAGGCTGTGTTGAGGGCACCTCTTGCCAAGAACAGAACATTTAAAGTAGAAGGGAGCTCCTTGAGCTACAAGTGTTTGAAGGCATCAGTGGAAGAAGAAAGTTGGATGTGGCATAAGAGATATGCACATCTCAATTTTAGAAGTTTAAAGCAACTTGAAACTAAGAAGATGGTGAAGGGATTGCCTGCCATAAAAGAGTTCAGTGAAGTATGCAGTGAATGTTGTGAGTCTAAGCAGCCAAGACAGCCATTCAAGTCATTTGTACCAACAAAATCTACACTGAAACTTGAAGTAATACATTCTGCTGTGTGTGGTCCTTTTGAGACTAAGAGCCTAAGAGGAAATCTATACTTTGTCACGTTCATAGATGACTTTACTAGAATGATGTGGATTTACTTGCTTAAAAGAAAGAGTGAGGTGTTTGAGACTTTTAAGGAGTTCAAGAAATTAATTGAGAATCATTGTGGAAGCAGAATCAAAAGTCTTAGAACAGATGGAAGAGGTGAATATACCTCACTAGAATTCAAGCAATTCTGCAAAGATGTGGGCATTCACCATGAGGTGATTGCACCATACCCTCCTCAGCACAATGGTGCTGCTGAGAGGAGAAATAGAACAATTCTCAACATGGTCAAAAGTATGTTGAAAGAGAAGAAAGTTCCTCATTGCTTATGGGGTGAAGCAGCTGCAACAGCCACCTATCTGTTAAACAGAAGCCCTACCAAGAGACTACAGGAAGTGACACCATTTGAGAAATGGTGGAAGAGAAAACCTGATGTGAGACACTTGAGGGTGTTTGGATCACTTTGTTACAAACATATCCCTGAGCAAGTAAGAAAGAAACTTGATGATAGAGCTCAACCTTTAATGTTTGTAGGCTACCATACAACTGGTGCTTACAAACTATATGATCCAAAGAAGAAAAAGATATGTGTAAGCAGAGATGTAGTGTTTGAAGAGAAGAAAGGATGGGACTGGAGCAATGACAATCAAGGAACTGCTGATGACTTCACTGTCACTGATGGTGCAGTGAACTTAGATATTCAGGAAGAAGAAGCCAATGAGCCTGCAGCAGTTGAAGAGATACCAGTTAGAAGGTCAGAAAGAGTTAGACAAGTACCTCAAAGACTTCAAGACTGTGAAGTTTTTCCAGACACTGCCATTGATGAAGAAGGTGACTTGGTGATGAATGCCTATGTTGCAGAAACAGAACCAGTTACATTAGAAGAGGCATTAGCTAATGTGAACTGGAAGAATGCTATGGATGAAGAACTGAGATCCATTGAAAAGAACAAGACATGGGAACTAGTAACATTGCCTGAAAAGAAGAGACCTATTGAGGTGAAGTGGGTATATAAAACTAAGATCAAGCCAAATGGTGAGGTATCAAAATACAAGGCTAGGCTTGTTGCTAAAGGTTTTCTACAAAAACCAGGCCTAAACTTCAATGAGGTATTTGCTCCAGTTGCTAGGATGGAGACAATTAGACTGGTAGTTGGTTTGGCCAGTTTGAAAGGATGGGATTTGAGTCAATTGGATGTCAAATCTGCCTTCTTAAATGGACCACTAGAAGAAGAGGTTTATGTGAAGCAACCACCTGGATATGAGCTGAAAGGTCAGGAAGCAAAGGTATATAAACTGCACAAAGCCCTCTATGACTTGAAACAGGCACCAAGAGCCTGGAACAAGCTAGCGCATAGATAGCTTTCTGTCACTACTGGGCTTTGAAAAATGCTCATCTGAGCATGGAGTGTATGTCAAAGTAAATGGTAACAGTCATCTCATCATCTGTCTCTATGTAGATGACATGCTTGTAACTGGCAGTGACAATGGTGAAACTGACAAGTTCAAGAGAGACATGATGAATGAGTTTCAGATGACTGATTTGGGCCCATTGACCTACTTTCTTGGGATTGAGTTTGCAAGGACTAATGGTGGAGTGTTTCTTCATCAGAAGAAATATGCCACTGACCTTTTGAAGAGATTCAAAATGAGTGGATGCAACTCAACTGTGATACCAGCTGATGTAGGATTAAAGTTGAGAAATTATGAGAATGAGCCTCTAGTGAATGCAACTCTGTATAAACAGATAGTAGGCTCATTGAGATATCTGGTAAACATTAGACCTAACCTTGCCTACTGTGTTGGCATGATCAGCAGGCATATGGAGACTCCTAGAACATCCCATATGGCTGCTGCTAAGAAGATATTGAGGTATGTGAAGGGAACAACTGATGAAGGAATTCTGCTGGCTAGTAACTCTGATAATGGAGATGTAACTGGATTCACTGACTCAGATTGGAGTGGAGACTTGATGGATAGGAAAAGTACAAGTGGATACTTGTTTATGCTAGGAAAGGCTGCTATCTCATGGTGTTCGAAGAAGCAAGGCACTGTTGCTCTATCTTCCTGTGAGGCTGAGTATATAGCAGCTGCACAAGGAGCATGTCAAGCTCAATGGCTTGGTAAATTGATGACAGAATTGAAGCTGGTAAAGGAGATGTCTGCTATGAGATTGTATGTTGATAACAAGTCAGCAATTGACTTAGCTAAGCATCCTGTGTCACACGGGCGCAACAAGCACATTGAAACTAAATATCATTTTTTGAGAGACCAAGTTACAAAAGAAAGGCTAGCTGGAATTGATTCACTGCAGGACTGAGAACCAGCTAGCTGATCTGATGACAAAACCTCTAGCTGCTAAGAGGTTTACTGAACTAAAGGAAAAGATAGGAATGAAGGCTTTGAGTGACATGAATTAAGGTGGGGTGTTGAAGAAATAAGTAATTCAAGTCAAGGAATGAAGTGTCAACTAGTCTGCTTAGTGGACTGCCTAGTCAGCCACTCACTACGTTCTAGTCATAATTCATTTTCTCATTTTACACGTAGGCTAAGCACTCAGTATGTGAGTGAGAGCCATTAACATTTCCTGTATAAATACAAGTGAATAACTCAATAATGAGTCAACCGTTTTCTGTTAATTCTGTGCAATTCGGTTACTCTTGCATGTGTGATTCTCTCTGCTAATTCATCGTGGAATTACAGAGAATTGGATATTCGTTCCAACAGTATCAAGCGCTGTTAAAGCAGTGTTGTTATATCCTCTTTTTGGCATAGTGTCGGAGGTGACTGGAGCGGTGGCTGGTGGTGGCCAAAGTGGTAGCCGACGGTGTGAAGTTGGGGGTGGTTGGTAGTGGTCAGAGTGGTAGATGACAGTTGTCAGATTAATAATCATAGGTGGTCATCGTGGTGGTCGGCAATGGCGACATTGGTTGACTTTGAGATCGACTCGGTGACACGGCCTAAACCAGTCACCTGATCGATCTGACCAGCAATCCAATGGGTTCGAGCAATTTTAAAACTTTTTTACTACAAAATGACGTATATTTTAATAGTGATTGGTTATGCGGTTCAACTAGTAACTCACGGGTCTGACCAGTTACGCAATGACCTGAATGCCTTGAGCAGGTCGATGATCAGTCTGGGTATAATAACATTGCCCACTTATAAAGACTTTTTTAGGTCGTATCACATCCGATGTGAGACTCACAAACACCCTCCCAACACCCAAAACTAAAAAGCTAGAGTGTGTGACATGATATCGGTGACCCAACAAATCGTGGACAAACTCTGATATGATCTTAAAATTTGGGTTAGACCTAACTTAACTCGACAAAACTTGCTTATACATAAAGAATGTCTCACACTTGTAAATATTTTCCCAAGTCATAAAACATCGAGATACGACTCTCAAGAAAGAATTAATATTTAATATTCTTTAGTTTAGAAATAAACTAAAATAAAAGGAAAAGAAAATAATATATTTATGTTAAGTAGTTTTTTTTAATCATTTTAATACGATAGTAAATGAGTGGATATTGATAGACTTATTATTTTAACAAGATTTTCTCTTTCTTCTTAATTGTTTTTTCCCTTATTTTAGAACAAATAATGTTTATTTTTTTTTTAAATTTCGCCTTCCTATTGTCAAAACAAACAAGAAGGGGAGAACCAAATTCGAGTGCTGGGTGTGACAAAAACTCTACTAGGAGGGGAGAACCAAATGATCCAACAAAATCAAGTACTACTGGCCAGCCAGGTTCCCCGACACCAATAATACAGTAACAAAAAAAAATAAAGTAATATAATTTCTCAATTTTTGTCACAAACTCACTACCTTTTTTCCACATGTTCCATCTATTAGAGGCATGTTTGTTCGAAGAAATCGTAAGACACTAAATCTTGGCACATTCCCCACAAGGGTTATTCAAACATTGGTTCATCGTGTTGTGAGAGACTAGTCTTTACCACTACATTCACATTCCTCATTGAGTTCAACTCTTACTTGTTTCGGTAGGAGAGAGTGACACAAACAAAATAAGTATAATATTTATTGTATTTATTATTTAATATTACGTGTCACTCTCTCAGACAATGTGTCCCGAAGGATTGCAACTCTTTCTTGTTGGTCAAATACTTAGCAGTTTACTTAATGCTAATAAATTCGTTTTACCATTAAATGGTTGAGAGTATTTTTTTTGTTCAATAAACATGACCCTGGTCAACACTTTTTTGTAACTGGTATGCTACTTGAATTTATTATATTATATATATTTTTGGTAAATAATTTATTATTTTATTCTTTTTAGAGAACTACTAATAATATGGTAAAGCCAGTAGATACTACGCACCAATCACATAGTAACCAAAAAAATTATTCTTTTAGAGAACTTTTATTATATTACATTATAAGTTCATTTATAATCATAAATTTGTATTTAATAATGCTATAGTAGTATTTTGCTCTATAAAAACAACCCATCCTCCTTGTCTTCCTCCAACTTTCTCGATCACTCCCAACTCTTACTATCTCTTATCAGTTATCATGGTGAACTCAAAATTAAGTCCATATGCACCAGAGTGGAGAGTGCCACCTAATAGAGCAAGTAAGCATCATATAACCATGTCTTATTATTATTATCATTATTATTATTATTATTATTATTATTATTATTATTATATAGTAGTAATATTATTAATTATAACGATCTATGAAATAACCATTCGTTCTTGTTTTGCTCAAACACGTATCTCTTAGCTGCCGAAAGCAATGCTACAACAAAGACAAGAACACAAAGGCTAAACCCAAATGCACCTGAATGGAGTTTGGCAGATAACAGAGGAAGTGAGCAAGAAAGGTGTTTATTTGTAACATTCTCTAAATGGCTCCCACCACTGGATGAAACAGAGTTAACTATGTTTTTTGACCAGTATGTTCCTTAATTACTTGTCAATTAATTGATAACTTATAAATTCTATTTTGTAATGATGTTTCCATAATTTTCTTTTGTTCAGAATGTTTGGCAACGAATGTGTGCAATCAGTGGCCATATTCAATGATGGCCCAAATCCACCAAAATGCGCCAAAGTTGTTTTTAAAACAAAAACTACACCGATGAGGATTTTGGGAGATACCAATGAAGTTAGCTTGACTGTAAATGACAAAACAATTTGGTGTAAGAAATACAACCCAAAGAAAAAACACAGCCAAAACCCAAATGGCCCAAACATGGCGATGGAGTAATAAACATATGTGATCTATATGGAGATCTCGTCTAAATATGCATACATCATGTCTAATGTTATAGCAATCTTGCTTAGTTTTAATTTCCCTTTTAGTTTTAATTTGGTTATCTATCTCATATTGTGGTTCAATGTATCTTGTACTTTCCATCGGGGACTAATTAAATTGGAATCTCCTAATTATTACCCCCATTTACTATTTGCATACTTTGAATTAATGTAAATTTACAAGTTCTTTTCTTTTTATATTTTAAAAGTCAACTTGAATATACCTTGTATTTATACTGCTATTTTATAAATTGTATAAAATTAAATACAAGAATATAATATATATATATATATATATATTGGAAATTATAAAATTAATTAAAGTATGTTATTTACATTTTTTTATTTATACTTGGATTTTAAAATTAAACTAGCAAGTATATAAAATATAAAATATTAAAATAAATATATTTTAGAATTTATTTAGTTGGTTCTGTAATCAAATTTATTAAAATATAAACAATTAATACTTATATTTTAAATTTTTAATGTTTAAAAGTTGACTTCATTTACCAAATATATAATTTAAAGATGATTTATATCATATAGTTTTTATATTTATATTTATTACTTTTGTTTGAATGAGCTTTTAATAAAATAAAATCAACGTATAGCTACTGTCTGAAATTAAGTTCTATTTTATATGACATTTAATTTAAATTTTATTTATAATAATAACTTTAAATATGTCAAAAATTGATGTATAGTCAATATATTTAAATTAACAAAAAATATTAGCAAATTTATGATTTAACACAATATAAAAAATTTAAAATAACAAAAATTATATTCATTTTTTTTACCAAAAACAATAATATTAATAAAAGTATTATTTATATTTACCTAAATAGGCCGGCCTGTTAGGCCTAAAAGGCTTTTTCGTTGACCTGTAGCCTGACCTTTTTAGCTAAATAGGCTTTTTAAAAACCCTTAGCCTGGTCTATTTAAAAAAAGTCTGGTCTGGCCTGGGCCTGACGTATGTAGGGCCGTAGGCCCATGTCCGACAGCCTGACCTATTCTCACCCCTAGTGTCGTCCAAGGTAGCCGATAACTTTAGTTTTACAATAGATATGGATGAGTTGGTAGATAATCGACTTTGAAGAGCATTGTGGGACTGTTTGATTTGCAAACAGGTAAGACTTAGACAATTCAGTACTTGACAGAACATGACTGGACGATACTGAACATAACAATATTGGATAACTTTTTGCGTTGTATACTGTTTGGTGAGCAATGGACAACACAAAAAGAATGTAAAATTTATTATAATTCCCTATAATATGTTTATAATGATTTATATGACAAATATTGTAACTTAGTTAGAAAATTTTTGTCAAAAAAAATATAATTAGAAAATTATAAAGAAAAATGCTTGAAAGATTATGACATTATGACTTGGGAAAGTTATTACTGGGAATAATTTTTACAACCATGAAACAAACACACCCTTGATATATAAATGTGGTACGTGATTTCATTGAAAAATGAAAAGAAAGGTTAGTAAACTAAGGTGTCCATGGTGATTGAAAATTGGGTAAGAATTCATTCTACTTTGATAAATAGGTGGGGAAGTTTAAATTAGAAAACAAATCCAATATATACATTGTAAAAATGTAAGGAAAATTACTTTGATTTCATAAATGGAAAATAAAATTTGAACTATATAGATACGAAGTTGACTTCCATACTTGTGGCGAACCTAGCTAGAAATAAAACTTCATATTTGTGCATTCTCTTTTAGCTCTTACATTAATTTAATGCTTAGTAAAATTGACAACACTCATGGGATTGAGATTCTTAGTTCATATTAAAGCGACTAGTTAGTCAATGAATTTAGATCAACCTAATTTAGTGAACTTGAGAATTACAAATAAACTCAGCTACTTGAGTTAAGCATAACTTCGAATTTTTTTTGTTTGGTTAGTATTCATTCGAATTCATTATTCCACTAGTAAGTTCAAGTAAATTTCATTCTTGAAATACTCCTTGAGAATTATTCTATACCATGTCGTCCTTGAAATACTCCTTCATTGAATTATTCTATACTCCTTATTCTATACTCCTTGAAATACTCCTTATTCTATACCATGTCGTCCTTGAGAATTATTCTATACCATGTCGTCCTTGAAATACTCCTTCATTGTTTGGTTAGTTCAAGTAAATTTCATTCTTGAATTATTCTATACTCCTTGAAATACTCCTTCATTGAGGCACCATGTCGTCCTATTAATGTGAAATGTTAAATATTTAATCTTAATCGCATAATTAAGCATTAGTGCGCTTTAAAAAGTTTCTCAATAGAATTCATAACTTAACTAAAGATAGTAAAAAATGTTTGTGCGTAGAAGTGAGTAGAAGCCTAGTAAAAAGAATAAGGATCATACGATCTTCATCCAAGTGAATTAAAGACCTAGAGGCACTACCTAGGTATCCATGATGAGTATGGAGAGACCACATCTCTTCATACTCATCATGGATAGCGAGACTTCCCATTAGGGTTCTAGAATGCCATTGGTAACTGCAAAGAGTATTATGTAGAAGTAGATGAGATGAAAGGATTAGACACATACCCTTATAACTATTCTTTTTTATTTAAATTGGGAAATGGTCAAATTTTATTAATCAAAGTAACACTAATAGTCATTTTACAACGGTCCCAGAGCACCTCAAGTGTTCCCTTATAACAATTTGAATATCATTCTCCTTGTATTTTAGTTAAAAATCATTAATGATTTATTTAATATCAAGGTTTTTTTTAAAAATATTTTTAATAGAATTCAAAGTGAGACTATTTAACCTGTAGTAGTAGATTGAAAATAAGGTTAAGAATACATACATACCAAAGTACACAGAAACTTGAACAATTCAAGCATATATAGTAAAAAAAATAATATTAAAATATATCATGTCTTTTTGTTCTAACACAAATAAAAAAAACAGAACATGGTTTGTGAAACAGAGAATGGAGAAACATATTTTTTGATTGCAAATTTATTAAACAAATTAAGAAAAAATCTAAGAAATGGAAACGCAGTAATAGCTAATTAATTGTACTAAAACATTATTAATTTCTCAAATTATTCTTTCCGACAATTTGTTACTACTAGGTTAGAGAGTGCCCTTCTAGAAGAACCATGTTCACACCATAGAGCACACCTTCCAAAGTTGAACTCCAACCACAATGAGTTAAAAAACCACCCGTATAACCATGATCTAGGATTTCAACTTGTGGTGCCCATGAAGGAACCACCATGCCTTTCTCTTTAGTTCTTTCTAAGAAACCCAATGGCAAATATTGTAATGGGTCATCATCATCAAAATCACTATTTTGTTTTTGTTTACTAAAATAAGCTGAGCTAGAATGTTTGCTTGGAACTCTAACAACCCACATGAAATTTTGACCACCTAGTTCTAACCCAAAAGCTATCTCATTGAGTTGTTCATGAGAAAGTGTTCCACCACTTCCAAAAGAAATAAACAAGACAGATTTTGGTGGCTTGTTGTTCAGCCATGTAACACATAATTCTGAATCCTTTGACTTGGTTTGAATAATGGGTCCAGTAGGGTAAACAACAATATTTGAAGTTTGTTCTTCTTTGGTGTTCTCTAAGGCTCTTAATTATAGCATTGGTTTCCAAATCAGTGAAAGTATTGATAATGATACCATCTACTAGAGAGAGTCGTTGGCAGACACGAAGAAAAGCCTTGTATGTTTGACTTGATCTTGCAAAGAGAACAGGATCAGGAAAATCTTTGACCTTAAAAGACACATTACAACATGGTATTATGTCGAATGTTTTTGTAGTGTCAATGAACTCAGAGGAAATACTCTCATCTGAGTTGAGAAAGGAAGCGACAAAATTGAAGTGAGATAGCTGATGAAGCAGCGAAAAAATAAGACAAGAGTTTGAATCGCTTAGCGATCTCAAGTACATCGTTAGAGAAAAGGTCAAAGACCAAAGCAAGAATGTTTTTGTGAGGGGAAGTAATAAGAGAGATAACTGCTTGATGAAGAGATGGGAGAGAGTGTTTAACTGTGAGTTTCATTTGTGTTGCAAATTGGGAGGAAGAGGTCTTCGATGTTAACTTAGGGAAGAATAATGAAGTCTATGTTTGGTGGAAGAGTGTTTAAGAGGGCCTTGGTGGAAGGTGACTGTGGAGATCCAAGTGTGGGAGGAAAGTGTTATGGAAATTGTTGTGATGAAGAACAAGTAGTGTGGGACGATGATATCACACCCAAACTTAAGCATCCTTCAATCATAAATATAGTAACAATTGAGGAGGGATCACAAACTCCACCTCTCTCATACACATGCGCTGGCAAGCTAAAAATAATGTTGCAAGGTTAAGGATCATATTCACATCACATGAAATAAATACAATAGCAATCTTAAACAAACATAATCTCTTATCTTAGTGTTCTCATACATACACAAAAACATACGATTTTTGAAACTCAAATACATATAGACTCGAAAACAATCCATGACGGCACAATTTATCCTAGACATGATGGTGCCCTATACAGAGTGCGAGCTAGGGTTTTTATCATTTTCAGAGAGTACGCAAGGAGAAAGAAGAAGGAAATATTTCGAGTTTGGGGTTTGTGCAATGTGGAGTGTATGATGAGAGATTTTACATAGTGCAAATAGTAGGCAATAGATGCTGCATAATGGGCTAAAAGGGCCCAAACACTATCTTTACATTCATCTTTATACTTCTTTGAGTTGCGATTTTCATACCACCCTCATTAGACCCCATATCCCCCAATTTTCATTTAACCCCAATTTACTCTTCTCATTTTCACCAAAACTTACTCAGAGCACCAAAGAAGCCTATAGGCTTAATTGTTAACCGAAATGTTGCTAGTGGCCATGGCGTCCCATATAGGTGTGGCACTATATGAAGCTCTCTCCTTAGTAGTCTGTGGCAATATATGTCATTGAGATAAATTCGGAACAGGTTTTGATTTTTTTTTTTGGAACCTCAAGGAGATAAATCTGGAAGTGTTTTTTGAGTTCCGGATTTATCTCTTGAACATAAATCCGGAAGGGTTTTAAAAGAATTTTCTGGAAACATCTCAAAAGAGATAAATCTAGAATTATATTTGTGTTCTGGATTTATCAAATAGAGATAATTCCGGAAACAAGTATACTTTCAGATTTAACTTGTTGACGGGGAGAAAAAAATTGCACTCACTTCTCACATCGAAAATATGTGATTTGAGATGAATATTTTGGGTTTTTAAGGTACCGGGTTTTTTTGGGTAGTTTGAGTAAGTTGGGGGATATGGGGTCTAATGAAGGGGGTATGAAAATCGCAAGCCTACTTTTTTTAGCACTTTCCTAAAAATAATAATATTTTCCAACACTAATATTTTATAAAATAATAAAATAATAGTATATCATTAAAACGCATATAAAAATTACCAAACAAGCTAACATGCAAAAAATCATCATAATTTTGTTGTTGTTGGTTATGCTATTTTTTTAGCAAAAGGAACGAAGTTACGTTAAAATATTCTGATGCAAAAATATCTAGAAGAAAACATGAAACTGCTTTGAACTTTTTAAAAAAGAAAAAGAGCATTAGAGGATAAAGAACTAGACGAAAACATCTGACAAGAGAAGAAAATGAAATCAAAGTGGTAAAAGGGGCTCTCGAACATGTTACGGTGAAAGACCCTTAAGCCAATCTAAGATAGAGATAAATAAATAAATGACTAACTTAGTCATGTCAAAAAGAGAATAGAGACAGAATTAGCTTTGGAATAGGTGTTATATACCCAATTTATTTTTAAAATTAAATTTCTACTGAAATTAAAGAGAATAATGACTAACTCTATCAATTTATTTTTCTTCTGAAATTTCTGCTTTAGCTATGCTACTCAGTAGTCCACATCTAAAGATTATAAGTGGCTTGTCAATGCCGCGGCACTTTGGCCATTAAATTAATTTAATTTTTATTGCTTCAATTAAGATTCAAATACATTTGGAGTGCAAGTGGTGAAAATGAAACAAACTTGAAAGATGAATACATAAAATTAATGTATTTGAGGAATCAAAACATAAATGAGATATGCTTTCTTCTTTTGATGTGTATTTCTCCATTGCCGTGTCATTGTCTTCCTTCCAATTCCAATCCCATTTTTCCAATTTTTCACTTCAACTTCTTCTACTCTTATGCACACTCCCCATTTTTGGTAACCAGCACAAGCATTTTTATCTCCATTTCTCCACTTGATTGATTTTATATCTGAATGACATGTAGCAAAAAAGAAAAATAATCAATGGCTCACAACTGTTGATGTCGGTGTCCACTACTTTAATTTCCACTATCACTTATGTGTTTTTTTACAAGATTAGCACTTATGTATTGTTGATGCCTATTCCACTTTATGTAACCTACTCATGTAGTAGCATATATATAGCCTGAATTCCAGTGGTTTAATCTACTTTGGGACATAGTAGGCCTAAAATACTTATTGTAGACAAAAAAAAAGTGTTTTGTTATATAGCCTACAATACTTATTGTAGACTCAAATTAAAATTTGAGTCAGACATCATTGGTGCGCAGTTATAAATATTTTCTCAAGTCATAAAACATCGAGATACGACTCTCAAGAAAGAATTAATTTTTTTTTGGTTACCATGTCATTGGTGTGCAGTTTCCACTAGCTTTGTCAATGACTAATCTACGCCGAGGAACCTGGATGGCCACGAGAACCCGCTTTGTCAGACTGTGTGGTTCTCCCCTCCCAACAGAGTTTTTGCCACACCCAAGGTTCGAACTCGAGACCTTGAGGTGAGATCCAAGTCCAGTTACCACTTGGACCAACCAATATCAGTTCAAGAAAGATTTAGTTACCAAAACTATTTAATATTCTTTAGTATTTTAATATTATTAATACTAAATATTATTAATATATTTAATATTTTTTAGTTTAGAAATAAACTAAAATAAAAGGAAAAGAAAATAATATATTTATGTTGAGTAATTTTTTTCCATCATTTTAATACGATAGTAAATGAGTGGATTGATATGCTTATTATTTTAACAAGATTTTCTCTTTCTTCTTAATTGTTTTTTCTTCTTATTTTAGAACAAAAAATGTCTATTTTTTCAAATTTCGCCTTCCTATTGTCAGAATAAATAAGAGTTTGCCTGAGCGGTAACTAATTCGGTCCAATCCTAAGTTTTCAAGTTCGAGTCTTGGGTGAGGCAAAAACCCTACTGGGAGGGGAGAACCAAATGGTCCAACAAAATCAGGTACATCAGGCCAGCCAGGTTCCCCGACACCAATAATACAACAAAAAAAAGAAAGTAATATTATTTCTCAATTTTTGTCACATACTCACTACCTTTTTTCCACATGTTCCTTCTATTAGAGGTGTGTTTGTTCGAAGAATCATAAGACGCTAAATCTTGGCACATTCCCTACAAGGGTTATTCAAACATTGGTTCGTCGTTTTGTGAAAGACTAGTCTTTTCCACTATATTCACATTCATCACGTAGTTCAGCTCTTACTTGATTCAATAGGAGAGAGTAACACATACAAAATAAGTATAATATTTATTGTATTTATTCTTTAATATTACGTGTCACTCTCTCAAACAATGTGTATTTAAGGATTGAAATTTTTCCTCGTTGTTCAAATACTTAGTAGTTTACTTAATGCTAATAAATTCGTTTTACCATTAAATAATTGTGAGTATTTTTTGTTCAATAAACATGACCCTAGTCAGCACTTTTTTTTTTTGTAAATGCAGGTAAGCTACTTGAATTTATTATATTATAAATATTTTTGGTAAGTAATTTATTATTTTATATTATTTTTAGAAAACTACCAATAATATGTTAAAGCCGATAGATACTACACACCAATCACACAGTAACCAAAAGAAATATTCTTTTTTGAGAGCTTTTATTATATTACATTATTAGTTCATTTATAATCATAAATTTGTATTTAATAATACTATAGTAGTTGTATTTTGCTCTATAAAAACAGCCCTTCCTCCTGGTCCTGCTCCAACTTTCTCGATCACTCCCAACTCTTACTATCTCTTATCAGTTATCATGGTGAACTCAAAATTAAGTCCATATGCACCAGAGTGGAAAGTGTCACCTAATAGAGCAAGTGAGCATCATATAACCATTTCTTCTTCTTCTTCTTCTTTTTATTTATTTATTTATTATTATTATTATTATTATAATAATAATATAGTAGTAATATTATTAATTTTATGATCTATGAAATAACCCTTCCTTCTTGTTTTGCTCAAATACGTATCTCTTAGTTGCAGAAAGCAATGCTACAATAGAGACAAGAACACAAAAGCTAAACCCAGATGCACCTGAATGGAGTTTGGCAGATAATAGAGGAAGTGAGCAAGAAAGGTGTCTGTTTGTAACATTCTCTAGATGGCTCCCACCACTTGATGAGGCAGAGTTAACTAGGTTTTTTGACCAGTATGTTCCTTAATTTTTTGTCAATTTGGTTGATAACTTATAAATTCTATTTTGTAATGATGTTTCCATAATTTTCTTTTGTTCAGAAGGTTTGGCAACGAATGTGTGCAATCAATGGCAATATTCAATGATGGCCCAAATCCACCAAAATGCGCCAAAGTTCGTTTCAAAACTAAAACTATACCAATGAGGATTTTGGGAGACAAAAACGAAGTTAGCTTGACTATAAATGCTAACAAAATTTGGTGTAAGAGATACAAACCAAATAAAAAACACAACCAAAACCAAAATGGCTCGAACATGGCGATGGAGTAATAAACATATGTGATCTATATGGAGATCTCGTCAAAATATGCATATATCATTTCTAATGCTATGGCAATTTTGCTTAGTTTTAATTTCCTTTGGGTTTTAATTTGGTTATCTATCTCATATTCTGGGTTATTGTATCTTGTACTTTTCATCCGGGACTGATTGAATTGGAATCTCTTAATTATGACCCCATTTACTATTTGCATACTTTGAATTAATGTAAATCTATAATTTCTTTTCTTTTTATATTTTAAAAGTCAACTTGAATATACCTAGTATTTATACTGCTTTTTTATAAATTGTATAAAATTAAATACAAGAATATAATATATATATATTGGAAATTTAAAATTAATTAAATTATGTTATTTACTTTTGTTATTTATACTTGGATTTTAAAATTTAACGAGCAAGTATATAGTTTATTGTAGTAGGATAATATTATAAAATATAAAATATTAAAATAAATATATTTTAGAATTTATTTAGTTGATTCTGTAATCAAATTTATAAAAATATAAACAATTAATACTTATATTTTAAATTGTTAATCTCTAAAAGTTAACTTCATTTACCAAATATATAATTTAAAGATGATTTATATCGTATAGATTTTATATTTATATTTATTATTACTTTTGTTTGAATGAGCTTTTAATAAAGTAAAATAAAATAAAATCAATGTATAGCTACTGTTGTTCGGTATATGTTGGGTCACCGTAATTAAACTATTTTTGTTACCATGATATTAGAAGCACCCTTAATCCGCTCACTCATAGTACGTAGTAGTTTGCTATCATATGTCTTATCAAGGGGTGAGAATAGCCTGAGCCGAGATGAATTTTGGATGGTCTGGACCTGACCTCCGTTGAAATTGTTAGGCTTGAGCATGAGCCGTGACCTGTCGTAGACTCATTGTTTAGGCTTGATTTGACCTTTTTGAAAGCCTGCTATGGCTTATAAGTCTTTTTAAAAGTCTGTTTCACTATTTTTTACAAAAGCCTACGAATTTGGAGTGATATATGATTTAGTAGATAGACTAAGAGGGTAATTAGGTAAGTGAAATTAAATTTTATTTTATGACATTAAATTTAAATATTATTTTATAATAATAATTTTATATACGTCAAAAATTGATGTATGTCGATATGTTTTAATTAACCGAAAATATTAGGAAATGTATGATCTAACACAATATACAAAATTTAAAATAATAAAAATAATATTAGTTTTTTTACAAAAACAATAATATTAATAAAATTATGATTTATATTTACCTAAATAAACAGTCTTGATAGACCTTAAATAGGGGCGAAGGGTAGTAGAAGCATGGCGTAGTCCTTGCTACCCCAAATTTTTTCAATCTCACTTATGATGGTGTACCACATGAGAGAAAGAAATGCACAACATAATAAAAAAATAGTAAAAGGAAAACAATCGCGACTTGAGAACAATGATAAGTTGTAATGATGATGGCATTATATATTGCTTGCAACTCTCGGCGAGGCAAAACATTGTTACTGGAATTCAGTAGAAATTAAGTAGAATTTGGTCTCTCATAAAAAAAGCATAAATAATTGGTCAATTCTTCAATAATTTTAGATTGTTTAAATTCAAAAATATGTTTCTTTATTAAATTATAGCCTATATCTAGATCACTTCAATTAAAAAATAAGAATTTCAAAAATAAAAATAAAAAGTTAATTGATAATTTTACATTAATTATTATTTTTTGTTCATAACAATTTACTGAATTTAAATACCATCCATTATCCATTATCACTTTATATGTTATCTATATATTAAGAAATCAGTTTAAGAACTAATAACTTTTAGATTCTTATCTTCAAAAGAAAAAAATTTCATTCTTAATTTTCGAAGGGTAAAATATGTTTTTGGTCTCTACAAAATCGGTTACTTCTAAATTAGTCCTTATATTAGCGAAATAAGCGTCCGTCCCCAACTTATTTTTCCGTTTTCATTATTAGTCCCTGCCGTTAAATCCTGCTGAGTGGCAAACGGAGTGCTGACATGACATCTCATATGTGGCACAATTAAATGATGTGTATTCCAAGTGGCTTTTTTTTCTATTTTATTAGTTTTTTCTTTTGCAAAAAAAAAAAATTGGTCTTCTTCCCTAAATCATCACCATCTTCCAGAACCCGTCTGTTTCTTCTTCAAGATCTCGCAATTCAGCTTGCTACAGTGTTTTCTTTTGTTTCACATGAAGATGAATGATTTCTTTTGTTTCCTCTTCAGCAATCCTTCTTCCTCTTCGTCAACCACTGGTTTCCTCATTTCTTCTTCAACTTCATCAATTCTGCGTTTTGTTTCCTCGCACTAATCCTTCTTTCTCTTTGCAATCGCAAGCCACAAATTTCTTGTTGATCGCATTCTTTGATTCGCCTTTCAATTCGTAACACACAATTAGGTTACAGATATTGATTTCATTTGATTTCTTCTTTAATCTTAGAAATTGCAATCTGAAAATGTTAAGATTTTTATGGGCTTTTTGATTTCAATCATTTGATTTTTTCTTTAATCTTTGAAATTGCAATCTTTGATTACGCCTTGCAATCTGAATTTGTAGTTAAGTGTGATATTTTTTTCATTTATTTTCATTGAAGTTTGATTTCATTTTTTTTTTCTGAATCTGAAAAAGTTAAGTTTGATTTCTTCCTAACCACATTGTTCATCATTTTTTTCCTGAATTTCAGTCTTAGAAATTGTTTCATCTGCGTTTTGTTCCCTCACAGCCATCCTTTTATGGGTTTTTGTCGTCATCTGGTTCTTGTAGGATGTAATATGGGGTATTTTGACGGGGATGTAAGGGAGCTGTGAGGGAGAAAGGAAATGGATTTTAATGGGGGAGGTGTGAGGGAGGTGCGCTGATGAGGGAGGGATGCTGGGAGGTCTGGTTTTAATGGGGAAGATGGATTTGGGGAAGATGACTTGGGAGTTAAAAAAAATTAATAAAACAAAAATGCCACATGGAAAGCTTCATGCCACATCAATTAAAATGCCACCTAGGTAATGCCACATCAGCATTCTGTTAGCTTAGTCACCTTCATTTAACGTCAGAGACTAATAATGAAAACGGAAAAATAAGTTGGGGACCAAAACACCTATTTCGTTGATGTAAGGACTAAACTTAAAAATAACCGATTTTGTAGGGATCAAAATCATATTTTACTCATTTTCTAATTCTACTTTTTATTATAAATGCATACTAACATCAATCATATTCTAATTATAAAAGTATAAAAAATATTTTTAAACTATTATAAATCATTTGGCATATGCTGCTTCCATACATCAATAGCATATTTGAATCACAATTATTCTTCAGAGAAAAAGGTTTCATCACAATTATGTGTAGTTAACTATAATTTTGAGTGTATTATACAATTATTTTAGCCCCCTCAATAATTTTGACCAAAAACAATAATATTAATAAAAGTATTATTTATATTTACCAAATAGGCCGTCCTGGTAGGTCTTAAAGGCTTTTTTGATGGTCTGTAGCCTGACCTTTTTAGCTAAATAAGCTTTTTAAAAATCTTTAGTCTTGTCTATTTAAAAAAAGTCTGGTTTGACCTGGACCTGACGTAGGCTGGGCCGTAAGCCCTTGTTAGACAGCCTGACCTATTCCCACCCCAGTGTTGTCCATGGTAGTCGATAACTTGAGTTTTGCATTAGATACGATTGAGTTGGTAGATAGTCGACTTTGAAGAGCATTTTGAGTCTGTTTGATTTGCAAACAGGCACTACAAGAATATGCCGATTTAGCTACCAAATATTTCCGAGGGAATTTTTTTTGGTCGGTAATATGTTTGTTTCCGACGGATAGTTCCCTCGCTACGTGTTTAGTACATTTCCCGCTCAACATTCCGAGGGAATTTAAATCCCTCGCTACTTTCCGAGGGAAATTTCGGTCGGAAATGCAAAAAACTCCGTCGCAAACATTTTTCACTTAAAACTAAAACATCAAACTCATCGACACTCACTTTTACACTCTTTCTTTCACTCTAACCCTAAATCCTCTCCACTCTCTACCACCACCAACACCCACTACCACCACTCACTACCACCACTCTCACCTTCGCATCACCGGCCACCACCGCAACTTCTCCTCCTCACTTCCACTCCCTTCGCACAACTCAGCCCAAAAACCACAACCAATCGCATAACCCAACACAAAACCCAAGCTTTCTACAAATTCTTCTTCTTCTTCTTCTACTATGGTAACTATTCTACTTCTACTCTATTCTACTCTACTTCTTCTCTATTCTCTCCTAATCAGAACCCTAATTTTTGATTTACTAAAAACCATAATCTCATCTTCCTAGTTTTACAGCTGATTTCATAAAATAATATAAAATCAAACGAATTGCATCATTTGTTTATATGGTATATGGTATGTTTCTGTAATCGTTTTTCTTCATTTTTTGTTTTTGTTCTATATTTCCTCTAGGATCTAGATTAATATTTCCTTAAATTTAGACAATCATAGATTTTTCGGTTGGTAGTATCAAAACTGTTTGTGACTATTTATTTAATTTAAATTTAAATCGTATAAATCTCTTTCATAATTTCATATATTGTTATAACAAATAATTGAAGTTATTAATAAACAAGTTAAAATTCTAAAAATACTGCACAATGCACAGAAGCTTTTATCCCTCCTCTGATTTTCTTGTTATATGCCAGGTTATGAATTTGATTATGTTTTTGATTGGACCATTTTAAAGTATCAGCAATCACAGAAGCATACAGTGCACCTTTCCTTATCTGTAAGTATATGTGATTTTTGACCCCCACACAGAAGCTCATATTATAAATGGCTTAGATACTCAATTGAAAATTTCAATTGAAGGGCTCTCTGTCTCTTGCAAGGGTGAAAGTAGTTCTACTTCCTCAATCTTTAAATTGTTGCTTCTTTTCTCTCTTTTTAATATGATACTAGTTTTTTGTGAATTGGTTTCAATATTTTAGGTGATCAACTAAAAAACTATGCAATGTGTTGTAACTGTGAGGCTGGAGAGCTTTATTTAAAGAAGCTTGCCTGGTTTTTCAGAAAGTGTCTCAAACCAGAACGAGTTGCTTCTTTTTAGGTTCTTTCCATTTTCATGTTTAAGAAAAGAAACTACATTATTGAACTTCTAGATTTGATGTTAAGTTAGATTGTCATGCTTTTTTTTGGTGGTGAGATTGTCATGCTTTGATAAATAAGAGTATATTACTTCCTCAAAATGTTTTCAACATGTTTCTTGGATGACATTCTTCTTCCCATGCAATTTGTTTCTGGATTTCTTTCACTTCCAGATCTTGTTTAAGATCAACAATATTGTTGTTGCCTTTTGAAAAGAGTACTTCTAGATTGGTGTTTCCTTTTGAAATGAGTTCTCCATTCTCTTGTTTCTAGTTCCTCTTGTCTTTGTTCAACATTCAATTTGTCCTTTTTTTTTATTAGTAATAGTATGTTTACTCAAGTAGCAACATTCTCTTGTTTACTAGATTGCACAGTTTTAGCTTCTAATTTGTTTTCTATTTGCTGTTATTTTTTGTTTTTTCTTCTATAGCAACATTGCAAGATTCTGCGTAGGAGTTTATCTTTCTCCAAAAGGAAAAATTTGAGAATGTGTTGCTTCCTTTGGTGCTCAAAAGTGTATTGCTAAGGTGAGAATCTCATTTCTACAGTTAATGGCTATGGCTGATTATTACTATGATGGCTGATTAATATTGATGTTACACTGGCTATGGAATTCAAATTGTATAGCGAACTAATTTCAAAGTTAATCTGGTTTATTTTGCAATGTTGCTATAGAAGGATATCTTTGGCTTTATCTGGTTTTCAAATCTGGTTTATCTATACATCACACCATTGATTGTATTTCCTAGTTAGCTCAGTATATCTTTGGCTTTATCCAATTTTTTTCAAGATGCTGCCTTTGAATTGATTTTATTTAATTAACAGTTTTGTTAATTGCCAGAACAGTTTAGCTATAGTGGACTTTTTCCATACTTCAATCATGCATTCCCAACTTTTAAAAACTCTCAAAAACCTTTGTTTACATTCTTGTTTATTAGTACACGTCCTTCTAGTTTTTAAGTAAGGTGTTTTCTTTTAGTTAAGGTTCTTGTTTGGTTTGTATTCTGATTTCTCAGTTCTATTAGAGTTCTATGTTCTGTTAGGCTTCTGGATAGACAACCACAAGCACCATTAATTATATTATTATTATTATTATTATTATTATTTTGCAAAAAAATTGCTCTACTTGAAAATGAATTTTGTTATGACTGATTCATTTTCCATTAATCGTTGACTTGTATATAAACTGATGTGCAGCTAATCATTAATGTATTAGATTCATTATTCAATGAAATGAATTTTCTCTATTCATAAACTGATCTAAGTTCTTGTTCTCTATTCATAAACACTACTTCATAAATTGATGTGATGATCTTTTGCGTTTTGGCGTTGAGTGTGAGATTTTGAGTGATTTTCGGTAATGAGATGAGTTGTGAGATTCTGATTGGATGTCATCGGAATTTGTTGAAGCACGCATCAGAATTTTGAGTGATTATAGGTCTATAATGTTGTTTCATATCTTCTCTGTCAGCACAGTATAAGTATTTAATATTTATATTATTATTTGAAACAGCTACCATGTTTATTTGTTTATGTGATGATAATCTTTTGCTTTACTCAGCTCTCATTCTCAACTACTCTTTAGAAATTGAACTTCTATGTATCATTCTGATTCTGATGTATATGTACTTTATGAAATTAAATATCAGTTTCATAATATGCTTTATTAATTATGAGTAGCAAAGTAAATAGTTTATATGAAGTGTTGCAGGATGATGCAATTGTTGATCTTTCAATTTGGTCTTTTTCATTTGTGGTTTAAGTTTATTCAAACCTGATATTCTGATCTATAATGTTTTTTGTGTTCATACAGATTGTTCAACTTATTGGTTTACTTTATATATGAATTTTGGCTGTTTATAAATTGTTCAAATGAGTTGGTATTTACTTGGTATTAGGTTACATGTCCCATTCTCTTTCGATGGACATCCGTCGTTTAAATTCATGTCTGTCTCTGTCCCTCTCTCTAGATGGACATCCATTGTTCTCTCTGATATATCTGCAATTTTAAATGTGTAGAATGGAATTTCCTCCTTCGTACCGACTTTGGATGTATGATGTCGTTCGAGGAGGAGCAGTATGATAACATGGATGAGCTTCCGAATGAGCAAGCACAGAGATTTTATAATCTGTTGTTAGATGCAAACAAGCCATTGTTTGAAGGGTCATCAAACTCAAAGTTATCAATTTGTGCGAAGCTTCTAGCTCTCAAATCATTGAGTAGTACTTCTGAGGTGGGAATGGACTTGATATGTGAGATGATGTCAGCCGTGACACCTATGAATGAAAATTTGCCAAAGAATTTTTACGAGGCAAAGAGGTTAGTTTCTAAGTTGGGATTAGAAGCTACAAGGATTGATTGTTGTCCCAAAGGTCACATGTTGTACTATAATAATGAGTTTGGAAAAAATGATGGTGCGCTTCTTGAATGCAAATTTTGTAATGCGCCGAGGTATCATGCTCGCAAAAAAGGGACTAGTAGCAAGAATAAACCAGTTCCGGTGAAGTCAATGTTCTACTTGTCAATAATTCCAAGGTTGCAGAGAATGTTTGCATCCGAACACACTGCAAGGCAAATGATGTGGCATTATGAGAATAGAAGTTCAGGCGTGTTGCGCCATCCGTCTGATGGTGAAGCATGGAAACACTTTGATCGGGTACATTCTGATTTTGCCAAGGATCCACGCAATGTACGACTTGGTTTATATGCTCTGATGGTTTTACGCCATATATCCAAGCATCGGCTTCACCATATTCTTGCTGGCCCGTTATTGTTACCCCGTACAACCTTCCCCTTGAGATGTGTATGACGAAACCTTACATGTTTTTGACTTGTTTGATACCTGGCCCAGATAATCCAAAAGCAGGCATTGATATCTATTTAGAACCACTAATTGATGATTTGAAGAGGTTGTGGAATGGTGTCTTGACCTATGATTCCTCACGTAAGCAAAATTTTATGATGAGAGCAGCTTTGATGTGGACCATTAATGACTTCCCTGCTTATGGCATGTTGTCTGGTTGGCAAACTCATGGTAAATTAGCATGTCCACATTGTATGGAGCATACAAAGGCATTTACCTTCAAACACGGGGGTAAGAGTTCTTGGTTTGACTCGCATCGTAGGTTTTTACCACATGATCATACACTTAGAATGAACAAGAACACATTTAGGAAGAAGGTAGTTGAAAAGGATGGGCCGCCTCCTAGGTTGACTCCAGAACAGGTTTGGCATAGAGTTAGAGATCTGCCAAAAATCACAGATGACCCCCTTATTTCTAGATTTGATGGATATGGACAAGCGCATAATTGGACAAAGAGGAGTATCTTTTGGGATCTCCCATATTGGAAAGATAATTTGTTGAGGCACAATCTTGATGTTATGCACATAGAGAAGAATTTTTTTGACAATATATTTAACACAGTGATGAACATAACTGGCAAAACCAAGGACAATGATAAGGCGAGAATGGACATTGCTCTTTACTGCAATCGAAAGGACTTAAATTTGAAGCCACAAACTAATGGAAAGATGCTAAAACCCAAAGCATGTTACTCGTTAACTCTTGAGCAAACAAATTCAGTTTATCAGTGGATAAAAGAACTCAAAATGCCAGATGGATATTCTTCTAATTTGGCAAGATGTGTTGATGTGAACAAGAGAAGAATGATTGGGATGAAAAGTCATGATTGTCATGTATTTATGGAATGTTTACTCCCTATTGCATTTAGTTCTTTACCAACGCATGTTCTAAATCCGCTTATTGAAGTGAGTCAATTTTTTAAGGATTTGTGTTCTGCATCTTTAAGAGATGTTGACCTTGATAGGATGGAACAGAACATTTCATTCATTCTATGTAAGATGGAGAGAGTATTTCCACTTCAATTGTTTTAACTTCTGCAGGTTCCTTAATTCAAAGGTAGCCGCTACGGCTATCCGTAAGACTATTCAGGAGTTGTACCACTATCCTTGGGCTACTTGGGGTGAGCTTAATGACGCTGAGCGAGAGCATTTTTTTAAGGATTTTAGAGTAACTGTACATTCAAACATATGCCTTTAAATAACTTGTTAAGTTATTTAATAACATATTTTCTTGTAAATGTTTTCACAATGCAGAAGAGAGTTGGATGGCGTAAGTCTCAGGAGGCCGTCGTTGAGAAGCTTTTTCATAAGAAAGCTGCTGACCGACTCGCCGATATGCTCAATGGTGTCCGCAAGCAGAGGAGTCGGCCTAGTTGGATGGGAGAACTAGTCTACCGTCGCCTACAAGACCATTGGAATGATCCAAAATACTTGGCTAAGTGTGCGCAGAATAAGAAGAATAGAGCATCAGAGAAAGGAGGAAGTGTGCACACTGGAGGCTCTATCTCTATCTTGCAGCATGCTGGGAGATTGGTATACACTTAAGCTTATCTTTTCATGTCATTATAATTAATTATAATTTATCAATTAGAAACTTATGTTATTAATAGTAGCAAACTCATTGATGGAGAACTAATTTACAATTAAGTCTAAAAAGTAATAAAGGGGCTGTGATTCTGTTGCCTTTTTTTTGTTTGTCTAGTTTAATTATTCGTCTTGCTTTCTTGGTTTGCTTTGATATTCCTTCACACAGCATGAATTGTGTCACAGCGCCACACCCTTAATACTTTCAGCTAGTATTGTACTTCTGCATATAGTTTTTGAGTTGCTTAAAACTATGAATCACATGGTAAAAAGTTTAGGAGTGGAGTCTGTTTTAATGTAACATGCCTTAAAGTTTAGGAATAGTAAAAAGTTTAGGAATGGAGTCTGTTTGAAGAACAATGAAAGTTTGATTATAGGCCAAGAAGTGGGGGCGAATGCCACATGTGGATGAGGTCCGCCGCCACACTCACATTAGGAGAGGAACCGGCGAATTTGTAGATGAGCGTGCTCGTATTACTCAGGTATATTTCTCTTTTTAACATAATTTCAATTCGAAAATATTCTTTTACCAATGACTAATTTTAACTTGTGCATTTAATAGGAGGAGTTCCACCGGCGATTGTCTCAGTCAAATATACCAGTCGATCCCGCTGAGCTGGAGAAGTTGAAGGTGATGTTGTGGAAAGACACTGTTGGAGGCCCCTATAAGAGTCGCTTGTATGGGACAGGAGACATGTATTCCAATTTGTTAGACTCTAGAGCTTCGACGAGTGCGAGCCTCTCCCCTGAGCACCTTAGGATCATCCGGGCATTGACAGCACAAGTTGCACAACATCAGGAGCATGCTGCACAACAGCAAGAGCAGCTTGCACGACAGCAGCAGCTACTTGACCATGTATTTAGTCATGTCGGGATTCCAGTACCTCCACCGAGCAGGACCACCCCGTCCAACATAGCCAGCCCGTCCTCCCAACATGACCAAGACCAAGACCAGGACCTGGATGGTGATGACATAGACCATGCTTATGAGAAGGGTTATTGATGGCATCTAGGTAATTTATATTTTAAAGAATGTGCAAAATATCTTAGTTTTCTGAATTTTATGATATTCTTAACATTATCATTTTTGATTTGTTAGGTATATTTTCAGAGCTGGACTTGAAGATGCTCCATCAGAGTTTTTTGTGTTTATGGAACATTAGTGTGTAGTCTATGGATGTTTGAAACTTTTAGCTATATGTTAGGTATAACTCTCTTTAGCACTTGAACATTAGTGTTGTAGTTTGTGGAAGTTTGACACTTTTAGTTATGTTTTGGCACTTATCGTTGTTTGGCACTTGTTAAGTTAGTTTTAAATGGGCTTTTGGACTTATAGTTTATGTGATTTTTAGTTACTTTGGTTTGGAAATATAATTTAGTATTTGATATTTAGTTATAATATTGGTTTGGAATTATAAGGTAGTTGAAATTATTTGGTTTGGATTGAATTTCTATTGAATTGGTAGATTAAGTCTGAATTAAATTAGCAGGGAAGTCGTATTGCAAATAGAATGGGTATGCGTAACCGAATGATTTTCAAAAATTATTTATCAATGCGTACCGACGGAATTGCGACGGAATTTTCTTGGGATTTGTACCGAAATTTGCGAGGGATTAGCGACAAATGTTTGCGAGGGATTTGCGAGGGATTTTCGACAGATGTTTGCGAGGGATTTGCGACAGATGTTTGCGACGGCGTTTCCGAGGGATTTGCGACGGAAGCATTTGCGAGGGAAAATTCTGTCGGAAATAGTTTGCGAGGAGCGTTTATGCGAAGGATTTTTGTCCGTCGGAAATTCCGTCCGAAATTCTTATTACCGACGGATTTTCCAGCTTTTCCGACGGATATTTCCCTCGGAAATCACCGAAATTCTTGTAGTGAGGTAAGTACTGGACAATTTAGTACTTGACAGAACATGATTGGACAAAACAATATTGGATAACTTTTTGCATCGTATATTGTTCGGTGAACACTGGACAACACAATGTTGGTATCCCGTGTTTCTTTTCATATATTAGTGCAGTTATCCCGTATATATATATATATATATATATATATCATTGCAGCTAACCCCGTATTTTTTTATATATCAGTGTAGCTATCATGTGTTTTTTATGTATCGGTGAACACTGGACAACACAATGTTGGTATCCCGTGTTTTTTATGTATCAGTGCAATTATCTCATAGTTTCAATTCATTATTTGAGTTGATTGGTAGATTGTAGTAGATACTAAAAGATAGATAGTAGATTATAAATAAGAAATATATCTGTTTTTTATATACGTGTGACAATTATTTGTCATTTTTTAGGTATTAGTGACAAATATTTGTCACGTGAGTTTGGAATATTAATCAGTTTAAATAGTCATTAAACATTCTTTTTTTAGATAGTAGGTTTGTAATAGTCTTCCAAAATTATAATTATCAATAACAAATATTAATCCTGTGTTTTTTTGTTTCACTGCAGTTATCCCGTTTTTTTTTTATATATCATAGCAGTTTTCTCGTAGTTTCAATTGATTATTTTAGTTGATTAGTAGATTATAGTAGATAGTAAAAGATAGATAGTAGATTATCAATAAGAGGTGATAATAGATTTTCAATAAAAGTGTAAACATATTTTGGAGAGAAAAATTAAAATTTTAAGGTGATAACGACGAAAGAGAGTGTAAGAAGAAAGAGAAAAAAAGTAAGAAAGAGAGTGTAAGAAGAAAAAGAAATAAAGATAGGGTAATGACACTTTTATCCTTAAATTAGATGTGTCTTGTTAATAAGAGATCCAAATTGGTACTTTCATAGGAGGTTTGTTTGTATAAATTGATAAATAGATAGATAGATATAAATAAATATTAGATGGAGGTTTGTTTGTATAAGTAGATATTATATTAAGGTGAAACCTAGGTTGCCTATTCCTAAAAATAAAACCACATTGATCAAAGTTAATTAAAGAAGTAACAATTTAAAATATAAACCAAAACATAAATCGTTTCAATGAGATATTTTTTAAAAAGAATAATATGGAATATGAAATTTTAAATAAACTTAAAAGGCCTCAAATGTAATTTTTTTTAACCGTTTTAAAAATAGATAATATCATATTGAGAAAATAGTTATGAAGGACATTCTTATAATATGAGTTGAGCCTAACGTAACCCTACAAAATCGGTTTATGTGTGGGGCATTTCCCCCACTTATAAACTCAGTTTTAGGTCATATCATATTCAATGTGAGACTCTTAACACACCCCTGCTTCACGCCCAACATTAGCAACTGAAGCGTGATTCGAGTGACCCAATAGCGAGTTACCCAATGGATCTTGAATTGGATCTGATACCATTTTAAAATTTGTGTTGGTCTTAACTCAATCCTACAAAACCGTCTTATAAAGTGAGTGATGTCTCTCAATTATAAACTCTTTTCAGATCACTGTTAACTGACATTAAAAAAATACAAATAGGATTATTATTTCTTTCCTCCATCCCAAAACAAGTGTCTTCGTGAAGAAGGGGTATATAACAAATGTTTGGAGAATATAAGCAAATTAACGAAGGATCAAGGAAGGGAAAAAAACCAAAGAACAAGACGTGGATGAATAGTGTCCTTGCATTGCATATATGCAACGTTCTGGTATGCACCAGCACGTGCTCCAATACAACCACCATGAAGGAGGTTTCTCAAGCGAACCAAACTACCATCTTAATGAATGGTGGAAGATGTCATGTCTATCCTAATCGCCTAAAAGATGAACCATTGTTTATCACTTGTTTCAACCCCACTTAAAATGTCTACCACCATCACATCATACCACATTGTTCACGTTGAATCATTCGGTATATAGGACCTCTTTTGTGCTAATTAATTTCCACCAAGTTTTGAAGCACCTCCTTCATGACAACTCTCACGGTTAGTAGCGTAGCAAAGACCTTATATTGTTTTTTTGTTACTTGTTAGAGAGCAGAGGAGAGTGGGGGTTCGAACCCATACACATACGTTTTCATAAATAATGTCTCTTTCACTCAACTATGTTAGCTACCATTCTAGAACTCTGGACACATATATTATTTTTTTTATAAGTGATAACTTTTAGAAATAAGAGTTATTAATGCTCATTTAACAAGAATCTTGCCTCATTTTAGGGTAAATTGGGTATATATATTTGCATGTTTAGGAATTTCTATTTTATAGTTTTTTTAATAGTTAAAATGTGTTTTAGCTTTTAGGTACGTACGTTTAGTGCTTTTTGTTAGGAAGTACTTTGAAAAAAATTAAAAGCACGAGAAAAAAACTATCTTGACATTTTTTTAGGAGAAAAAATATAGATGACACTATGGGATTTTTTATATATAAAGATGTAAACATACACAACAAAAATATACTGGATGAGAAAAACACGAAGTAATACAACATCAAAACATTTTGGAATGTTGAATTCTATTGGATGGGTTTTCCCAAACTGTTCCACTTGAGTGCCAACTCAGATAAGATCTTAGTAGATGACCCATCTTCCATCATTGTACAAGCAGCAAGCCTTTGCAGTTCCTTCATTCGAATTCTCAAACGAATTCCATCACTCTCCAAACCCTCCATAATACCCTTCACGAGATCACCAATTTCCTCCTTTACAACCACACCTTCGCTATTACATCTGGGTCTCACAGCAACTTTGAGACCATCAGTTACCAATGCAGCATTCAATCTTTGTTCAGCAAATAATGGCCATGCTATCATTGGAACTCCATGCACAATACTCTCTAAAATCGAATTCCAACCACAATGTGTTAGAAATGCACCAATTGCATTGTGCTTAAGGATTTCAACTTGTGGTGCCCAACCACTCATTACGAAACTATGTTCTTTGGTTCTTTGTAAAAATCCTGATGGTAGAAAATGTATAGGGTCTACCTCATCATTACGTAGGTAAGAAGCAGTTGCTTTGTTATTTGGTACTCTTACATTAACCCATAAAAATTTATGATTGCTTAATTCTAATCCTAAAGCCAGCTCATTTATTTGCTCTTGTGAAAGTGTGCCCCCACTTCCGAAGGAAATGTAGAGAACTGAGTTTGGTTGTTGGTTGTCTAACCACTGTAAACACTCCCAATCTTTTTTCTCACTATTGGGCCTTGTTTGTAAGATGGGCCCAATTGGGTACACAGTAGTAGGGCCTTGTTCTTCTGATATTGCTCTCATTGCACTTCCTTCTAATTCCTTGAAGCTATTGACTATGATACCACCATCAGCTAGACGAAGTTGCTGGAATCGGTGAAGAAACAATTTATATGCTAAACTTGACCTGTCCTTAACGCTATCTGGGAGATCTATTCCTTCAACAGGTATGCAACCTATAGAATCAAGTTAATACACGAGTCTATATAATTTCTATATCACTATATTTTATTTGTTTTTACCAGATCTTTCGAGAATTGAGTGCTTTCAAGTTATTGATAGAATATATGATTAGTGACTATATATACAAAGATATCACCCCTTCTTCACTGTCTGACACTAAATTTTTTTTATTCTAGTAAAACAAAAAGACTTTAAGATATACACGTCCATTTAAGATGTCCAACTCTACTAATAATAAATATAAATAGGATAAATATCATTTTTATCCTTAGATGAATGTGACAAAATACTATATTGGTACGCAGTATCTACCGACTTTACATAACACAATAGATAGTTGGGTTGGCCCATCCCAAGTCGTTTTTGCATTTGGTCCGGTGGATCGAGACGGGCCAAGTAGGACTGTCCAATTTGGCAGCTCTAAAGATCAGTTGAGTTGTCTTACGGTGTGTTTGGAACAAGGGAAAGTAGAGGGAATGAAAGGTTTGGGATGGAAAGATTTTGGGGAAATGAGCCTTCCCCTGTTTGGTTCCTCTGTCAGAAGGAAGGAAAGAAAGAGTTTTTGGAATCCCAATGCAAAAAAGCTTTCCACTCAAATTGGGATGAAAGTGGAAGAAAACATATTTTTTTACTCAAATGACTAAATTGTCCTTGTTTTTATGATCTGTCCTTCTCTTTTTTGTTAGAATTCTTAATCACGTGCAACTCAACTTTTTTTTTCTTTTGCTGATCATGCGTCTCACTTTTCTCAAAATTCATTTTTATTTTCGACCATCAAAATTCATTTATTACTAGCTAAGAGCATCTTTAATGGGAGTAAACTAAATGGGTATACTAAAGTGATTTTTGTGGGTCTAAATTGACACATTGGATTTAAACAATTTTTAGTTGACTCAAGCGATTTTTGCTCCAATGAGAGTTATTTATAAGCAACTATATATGGGCCCACTTTTTTTTATTTTATTTGTGTTTGGTTTTTCTTCAAAATTAATATTAATTTGATCATGTTACATTTTTTTGCCACTCATTTGATATTTGTATTTAGTTTTTCCGTTACTCTTTTTTTCAAACGTATCCATTTAATTTTCCTTGATTGAGTTGATTCACAATTTAATGTCATTAAATTATGGTAATTATTTTTTGGTTAGTAAAAATTATGGTAATTATTTTTTTAATTTTTTATCAATTCACAATTTATGGCCTTTAAATTTTCTGTTCGTTGAGTTTTCTACCCTCACTAGAACCTTCTCAAATTCTCACCACAATCCCTAATTATTTCTCACTCTAAAAATCACTCATGCTCTCATCTAACTCTCATCCCTCGCTTCATCTTTTCAAACCTCTTCCAATCAATCCAAATCAAAGCGCCATCCCTCACCCCACCCTTCAAGTCGCCACCCTCTTTTCTCTCTGGCGTCTCTCCTCCTCTCTCTGGCTCCTCAAAACCACCTTTGACACTCTCAGATTCGGCAACGTTAGCTGTAGATCCAGTCTCACAGCTTCATATTTCTACATGCAAATGGGTGTTTTGCTCACTGATATTTCCGATTTTCTCTCTCAAAACCAATTTTCCCCACCCTCTTCTCTTTAGTCATGTATCTATCTCAAACCATTCCCCTCCTTCAATCTCCTATCTATAAGCCTCAAATCTTTCCCTGCATGCTCAAGATCTATTGGTTTCTAAGAGCTTTTTGATGCCTTGGGTTTCCTTTTCTTCTTCTTCTGATGTATTTCCTTTTTTTGAGGTGTTTGTTTTTCTCCTTTTTGATATATAACTTTTCTTATTTTACTTTTTTGATGTTTTTTCATCTGTAATCCATCTCCTTCTTTGTGTTATCTTTGCAACATTCAATTTCTGTCTATTTCGTTTCCTTTACTTTATTTCTGTAAATTGTGTCAAATTTACTAATAAAAAAATTAATTTTTTAATGATAATCCTCATAGTCGCCGATGCTTAAATTGTCACCGGGAACTAAATTTAGGCACTGCTTATCTCCACGTAGGCATGGTTTATTGCTAGTTGTCTATAGTCGTTGCTTCTTATTGTTTCTCAGCGTATTAAGCGCCTTGCGCTAATGATGCTCTAATGCATTCTATTTTTAATTGTAATATAGAATATGTATATACTTGTTGCTAACTACGTGACTATATACATATATGTTTTTTATATTTATTTTATTTTTTCATCAAGCGTGACTGTATTTATAATGTATAAAAAATATATAATTAAATATATTAATATTTATAAATAATATATATATGTATATGGGTATTATTGTCATTTACTAAATATGATCTTTTCTTTCCTCTCACTTACTCTGCTTTCACTCCAACCAAACTACTAATAAATCATCTCACTTTCTACTCACTTTCATTTCTTTAACATTCTTTCCTTTCACTTTCCACTCTCCATCCAAACACAGTGTTAGTGTGTGGCTGTGTTCATAGAGATTCAGGAATACCTTTGTGTTTTTAATGCATTTAGAGAAAAATTTTACGGTTGACACACAAACACGCACCACAAGGCACAAACACAAACACGCACCTGTCCTTAACACTATCTGGGTCTCTCTGGGAGATCTATTCACATTTAAAGACAAAAATATTACGGCTGACACACAAACACGCACCACAAGGCACAAGCCTAACCTTAAAGCCATTAAGTCTTGGAACAAGATCCCATGCTCTCACATGACTACATGACTGCATGTTCGAACAATTAGTTAACCACTTTTTTGTTAGCTTTTTTAATTGTTGTCAACAAAATTATTAGAACTAGATTTAGGACTGATTCTTAAGTCTCGGTCTTTAAGCATCAAATTTGCTTGTTATTTAAGCCTTTAAAATTAGGACTTCATTTTTATTAACAAAAAAATGAATTTAGAATCTCAAACCTTTAAACCATAAAATATAGAAAAACAGTTAAGTAGTGACTGACCTGGAATCTGTATTGGTTTGGGATGATCTCTGTACTCAGAAGAAACTAATTGATCCAGCTTTGAGGAGTATAGGCAGAAGGATAATGCCATGGCGGAACAAGGAAAGTAAGTATAGCACAAGATATTGAATTCCTTAGCAAAATGAAGTGCTTCATATGCATAGGCATCAGCTATTAGAGCAACCACATTTGACTTTGAAAGTGACATTAAGGTTTGACGCACTAACGGCGTAGAGCGAGAAACCGTGAGATGCACTTGTGATTCAAGTGTAACCCCATTCCTTAGATCGTCAAAGTTGACAGGAGGTAGGAAAATGCAATGTATACAAGGTGGGAGGGAATCGAAGAAAATGGAATTAGGAGTAGTAGTGTTATCAATTGTGGGAATAATACATGTGACATCGAAACTATATTGTTTGTGAAGATCAACAAATCGTTTGGCAAACTCGAGTATTGAAACTTGATGGCTAAAGACAGGGATTGAGACAAGGACTATGTGAGTTTTTGATTCCATGGGATGATGAGAACTTCTTAGCAAAGGAGTAGTACAGTATAGCAATCTCGCACAACAATACAAGTACAACCATTAATAGCAACAATTTGCTAGTTTTATATCTTTCTCCCGAAGCAACTTGTTTCAACTACTAGTAGTATCACAGCATTTAATATGATTATTAAATGCAATTGAAGGACTTTGGGAAAATAAAAAAACTAAAGATGGTCGGTCTAATTAACTGACAAGTAGCTCACTTGACTTAGATTAATTGGATCAGCAATTATTACTAATTACTACTATCGAGAGTCTAAACAATAAAAATTTACTAATTACTACTATCTTAATGTACAAATTTTTTAATCATCAACTTCTGTTGATCCGTTTTTGGGAATAGTATACTAGTATTCCAATTATCTTTTTTTGTTATCTGTCATTGGTGTGTCATCGATTTTACTGGTGACTAATCTACACCAGAGAACCTAGTTAGCTACGAGTATCTGGCTTTGCCGACCCATATAATTCTCTCCTTCCAACAGAGTTTTTGCCACGCCAAAATTTGAACACAAGACCTTGGGACAATATCCAAGTTCAGTTATCACTTGAACCAACGTATGTTAGTAGTATTTCAATTATTTTACTACGATGTAAATAAATTTCATTAAATAATATCTCTAATGTTATAGGATCTATATATTTCCACAATTGTCAAGAGTACATTTCTGTTAGCTGTCTCTCCACGAGTATATTTCTGTTTGCGGTGGGTCCGTACAACTTTGGTAGTTCAACAAGTGGCTAGCAGGCCTAGAAATATTACAAGAAAAACTTGTTTTAGCCACCAACATTTACGACGGAGTTTATTCCATCAGTAATTTGTCACGAATTTGCGACGGTATGTGTTAAAAGTAGGGGCGCGAAATTTCCCACTGGCGTTTGCCACGGGTTTGCGACGGACTTTGAAAAGGCAGCAAATTTGCGACGGGAATCCCGTCGCAAGCCCGTGGCAGATGTTAAAATCCAGATTTAAGTGAAGGGAGTCTACTCGACTCTTTCTTTCACTCTTACACTCCTAAACCCTAACACTCTCCCTCTCCTCACCTCACCTCCGCGCCTCCATCAACCACCTCCGCGCCGGAACCAACGACTCCTTCTCCGTCGTTTTCCTTCTTTTTCTCCCTGTAATTTCGTTATCTGATTCTTCTTCTCAAAGTTCCCAAATCTTTGCACCCTAATTTGATGCCATGAGGAAGAAGCCCTGATTTCCGTTCCCAACACCTCTGTGCAGCTCTGTTCAACTCCGCAACCAAGTATTCGACGCAGCACCAGTCGTAACCAACTCTCCACCGTAAATTTTGCGCCATCTTTCTCATTGTGTTCTCTATTCTTCTATTTTGTCTCGCTTTCTCCCTCTCATTTTTCAGTTTTCTCAATCTTTCTGTAGTTGTTAAGACTCTTGGAATCAAGTCACTACAAGGTATATTTTACTCTTATTGCTTCTGATTCTTTCTATTCTTGAAATTACAAACTCTTAATATTTTGTTGGCTGGTGAAATAAGCTTATAGATTCATGGATTTTTCATAAAAAAAATTCAAACTATGTTCTCTTGGTTTATGATGCATTTTAATCTTTTGATGGATTGTGATAGCATATAAAACATCTCTCTTTTTGTTCATCCTTTTGTTCACTGGTTTGGACTTTTTCTTTGATTTTTGGAATGATGGGAACATTTTACTGGTAAGGGAAAGGCATTTAATCTATAATCATTACACTTCTTGACGGTGGTAATTGTTTGTCTTGACAAATTGAGCCACTAAATTGTTCAAGTTTGTTGAACAGTTATGGTCGAAGCAGAAGGAAGTAGTTATGCTAAGTCCCTGTGTAATTGTCTCTTCCTCTCTCTACTTTTGCTTTCAATATTCATGTAAGGTAGTGAAAATTTGGCTTTGAATTCACAGTTCCTTGTTTATTGTGGATTTCCTCTGTTTAGTTTGCTGTTGATATTCTACATGTTAACAATTTTTAAGTTTTGTTACTGATATATAGTCTTAATTATCATCCAGAATGTGGCCTCCTTCTAAAAAGTTTAGATTGCTTAGCTTTACTTATGGTCTGTGTCGTTAATGACTATTGAAATATGGTCAACTTAGTGCATTGGAATAACTACTTACAGGATGATCAAGGGGAGAGGATGAGTAGAGTGTGGCAAAACAATAGAGAGAAAACAATTGCATGATGGTTTTGCTTCAGATTAATTCAGAGTTTCTATTTTGCTGTTGTTAAATTGATTTTGGAGCTATGTTTTTGTTGGTGACTCTAGTGATGACTCCACGCCCCTCTTGCATTAATCAAGAGTTTTTGTTGGTTGGGTGGATTAGCAGAGACTCTTATTGGGGCCAGCAAAGTAACATTTCCATAAATGAATTAGAAAATTGTTAGTCGATGTCTGCCAAATAAGAAATAAGGAGTATAAGAGAGGCACCAGACTCTTAATGCTTTAGCAAGAGTTTTTACAATGACAATGTCCCTGTTCTATTTATTTCTGCCTGAATTTGTAGCTATTTCCTCACTATTGACGTTGTTGTTATGTAAAGGTTATAAGACATTTCTTCTACACGGAGGTTGGTGGATTGAGATAGTGTGAGAATCCAAAGAATAATATTACCTCTTTTCCTGCTTAAGGAGGTGGAAATTTGTGATGCAACATTCTAAGTAACAAAATTACATGAGTTTTAAACGGGTACGTGATTCAGCTTTGTGCATTTATTTTATTTATATTTATGGAATCTCTATTTATATTTATTTATTTATTTATATTTATGCAGAGATACATGTGAATTTTCGCTAGCCATAGAACTTGTATCCTATAAAACATAAATATATGGAATCTCTATTTTGGCTAATTTTTCCCTTTGTCTTATTCCAGGTTGTAACTTGTAATAAGGATAAGCCCAACCATGTTTAGTGTTATTCAAAGATGATTTGCTTTGTCCAAGGGATGCAATTAGACAGAAATTCGGTTATGAACTTGCAATTAGTAAGTTGTTACTTCTGCAAAATCTGAGTCTGAGCTTTTGTTTCTTAGTTTATTATAGAACATATTTATGCTTCACTATTATTGGAAGTTGGACTTGTATCTCCTCAGTTATCACATCATTTGCAAGTTGGATTTTGTTTTTTGATTTGGTAGTTTTGTAGAATTATGGATTTTGTTTTGTAATTTTTAGTAGTTTTGTAGCATTACAATAGTCTGATGTTGTGCTTCAACTTATTGTACTTACATTTGTCAGATAAATGTTGCTGTTAGAGCTTGATAATGCCGTGGGAGGCTATGGCAATTGGATAGGCATGTTTGGTTACACAATTCCACTTTCTAGTCGGTCAGGAGATTGTATACCTTTCATATTTACTTATTGAATTGGATTCTTTTCATTTGTTACTATGTGAATATGAATTCTTATGAATGGGAAAAGATTCTTGACTATTTCATTTTTTATGATTTATCAGTGTTCAGCACGTTAGATATTTGTAAGCAGTTTAACTATCAATGTTGATTTTTTTTGTTATATAAAAATGAACAATGGCGGTGAATACTGCCATAATTTGATGGTAATGTATTCACTATTCTCTATTGTATTCTTTTTTGATTTATGTCAACAAACCTCCTTGAAACTTGCTAATTGATGTACTATTGTTTGCTGTTAAGTGTTAATTAGAAAGTGTTAGTGTACTATTGTATTCACTATTCTCTATTTTCTTTGTATCTTGCTAAATTGCTATTGTACACAGAAACAATATGTATGGATATCACTATTAAACAATATTTTGGATGTATGATTTAATTTTTTTTTTAAAGATTTGCGACGGACATTTGTCACGGCTTTGCGACGGACATTTGCGACCGATTTGCGACAGACTTATTTGCGACGGCAAAATCCGTCGCAAACAGTTTGCGACGAGCGATTTTGCCACGGAATTTTGTCCATCGCAAATGCCGTCGTAAATATCATTTTGTGGCGGAATTTCCTGCATTTGCGACGGATTTTTCTGTGACAAATCAGCGAATTTCTTGTAGTGAAAGAAACAACAAAATTGGCCTCACTTTCTTTTTGCCACTTGGTTTCGCATGCTTAATCAGGGCAAACTTGAGTTAGAATTGAGTTTTTTCTTCTTATCCTTAATTCCTTAGTATAAAAACTTGGTGATGGAGAGCAGGAAAGTAGAGCATATCGAATGTAAATTCAACTCTTAACTTTCACATAATACTTATGTGTGTTTTTTGACTAGACTATACTCTCGAGACAATTAGAATTGCGTTTACGCACTCCTAATCCATTTTTTTGAAACTAAAAGTTCTTATCGACTAGATTAACTCCAACAAAATTAAAAAAATTAAATTTGTTTGATAATTTACTAAATAACTTCAATTCAACGTATAATATATATACTTTTAAAATACAATCTTAATGTCACCTATATAATTGGATAGCTATTAAAGTTCAATTAATTTACAATTTGATTTGCATAATTGTTGATATAATATGGAAATGTTCAATAATTGGATTGATAAAGTTTGGTGGTTTTGAGTAGACACACATATCAGAATCAAAAGTCAAAGCATCTCATGTCTAATGACAGTGAAAGATGAATCATCTCCACTCCATATGGATGTGGTACCAATTCTACTACTCTAGAAAGTTAACTAAGGATATTTTGATCTCTTAGGGTATGTTTGAGAGAGGGTTTTGGGAGGGGAAGGGAGGAGAAGACATATTTTTCAATTCTAAATTGAGGAAGCTATAAAATGTCTTTAAACATAAATCAAATGTGATTAAAAATGTAATATGGATATATATCAACTTGTTCTTTTAATTTTTTAAAATCTCAAATACATATTAAAATATAGACAAATCTTTTTCAAGTCATCCCCTTCCTTCACCTCGCAAAGCCGTCTCCCAAACATACCCTTAAAGAAGACAACATTAATGGTGAATACTTTGTCACTCCTGACTACCATGATAATGCATGATAATGCTTGGAAGAATATAAGCATAGTGCGAGTAACATAGCCGTGGATGGAAAATATGCAAATAAAGAAATATTTAGGGTTTTGGCAAACGGTTAAACATCATTTATTAAACCATCAACAACAATTGCATGAAGATTTGACCTAGAATGTAGAGTATTCCTCGCATCATAAATTGAAGTTAATGAACGAGTGACTGGTTGGGCATTGCAGATACTGATTCGTTAGTTGGTGTCGAGCATTTATGGACTCATGGTCTGCAAATGGATTTCAAGAAGACTTGCAGATTGAAGTACATATTTTGGATGGCGGTTACATGGTGTATCTTGATCCATCAAAACCATATCCTTTTCAGAGATCAGTCTTCAGTTCTCTCAGGTGGTTGTAAAGCATGTTAAGTCTATAACCTGGAGTTAGTTCATAAGCATAGAAGGCAGGGCCGACCCAACACTAAATGAGGGTTAAAGCGAGCTTCCAAACGAGGCCCTTTTTATATTTTAATAATAAAATTTTGTGAAAATATTTCTTATCTAATTTTTTTTCGAGTTTTTCTTGATAAAAATAATTTATCAAATTACAACAAAAGTTGAATGTAGTAACAAAAGTTAAATACTAAACTATTTTTTAGCTTTTACTGATACACAAAAATCCAATGTTATATGAAAATTTTAATATAATAAACAATTTTTATATGTAGAGTTTTAGTTGTATTTTATGCACATAAAAACATCTTATATAATTATTTAAAATGAAGAAAATCTGGTAACTAAACCAAATACATTGAGAGGATCAACTCAACTAAAATTTGTCAAGAAAAAACTCAACTAGAAAATAATTAAAAACAGATAACGAAGAGAATAAACATTTTTTTAGGAAGGAAAGAACAAACATGGAACAAGATTAACCTAAAGGGTGTGGTTGAGCGGTTGAGGCTCATCCTCCCTTAACCAAGTGTCGAGGGTTCGATCCCCGCCTTGGGTATGAAGCAACTTTAAATCTCTGGGCCAACTGTCCCACCCTTCGAGGTGTCTCCAATCCAACGAGGTGATTAGTCACTGTTCGGCAGTGGATACTCTGGTCTCGGCCAAAAAAACATGGAACAACATAGTTAAGGGATGATTAAAGATAATTTTTGCTTATAAAAAAAAATGTTAGATATGGATTATACAATACCAATAGCATTTTTAATTTCCATATCAACCTCCAAGAGAATGTAATTAATGACATTTTTTTTACAAACTAATCAATGCATGATATGGGCCCAAAAAATTAATGAATAAATAAAAAACAACACCAAAACTAGTGGGATTTTTTTTAGTACCCCACCTATTCACCCCATACCCCCACATAAAAGTGAAACCCGAAAATACCCCCACTTAAAAAAATTCGCTCGGATGTATCTCCATCCGATGCGATTTTACCCCACAAAAATTGCATAGGATATACATCCTATTTGTATTTGGGAGATACATCCTATTTGTAAAATCACATTTGTAAAAAAATACAAATCGGATGTGTAACATCCTGGATTTTAGTCGACAGTAAAATCCCAAATATTACTTTTCAGACATCTCAGAGATACACTTTTGTAATTTGGATTAAACTAACGAACAACATCTGTCCTTAAATGACTCACATACATTGATAGGATTTTTATAAAAACTTTTAATCGAAGATCTTGAACATAAATCAACTTTCCATGTACCTATCGGAGTCGACATGACCAACTTAATCCAAATTACAAAGTATATGAATCCAACTACATATTAGGATGAGCCTAATACTTCAATATAATACAAAGATCCTCGTCTTGAAATTAGCAACAATACAATGTGCTCTAACTTATACATAAACATCACTATCCTTCAAGGGTGGAATCCCCTCCGATTGCTATAAACCTTCCTTTACTTTCACCTGCTTGTCTGAAAAATAACAACAATGAGGAGTGAGATTACATAATCTCAGTGAGTTCTTCGTGACTCCCTTACCATAATACGCTCCAAATATCTTTTAATAATTACCTATGATACATCCCCCTGCGCCTTAGACTTACATAATATAAAAGCTACGATGATACATATAGGGAACTCGTGTTCTATAAATAAATAGAACACACTGACCACCTCTTAGGCCTTGAGATTGGTTCATGACACCGACCCCAAGCACATCATCCATTCTTTAATTCATTTATAGTGTACTTATATATGTACTAGATAGTTTTCTCACACGCATTTTCAAAAGAATTCTGATACAATACAAAACTGCTTAGCCGTAACCTCCAACACATCACAATCAACGAAAATGAGTCCAAACATATCAATAAACTCAATCCTCTTTCAAACCACAATATATCAAGTGGCTTAGAACTTGACTTTAACTTTTTGGAAACAAGCATCCAGCAACCAAACAACAACAAGCACATGCATTTATCAGGCAGAATTTCATTAAGCATACCTCTACTTCGGAGAATTAATTAACCTATCAAACGGTATCGAAACTTTACAAAAGACCACTCTCTAGAAAACTTGGATTGTCTAGTTTATGAACATAATTTTTGTTTTGACAGAAAATGAGCCAACAAGTACAGTTTTACAAAACATACGGAAATGTTCTAAAACGAGACAGATTCTGTGTTCCAACTTAAGACAGACTTTAAAATATCAAGACTCAATCAAATGACACAAAATCTAAGTCCATACTGAATAAAATGGAGTCTATTTTTCAATGGAACAAGAATCATTCAGAAAGGAGTTCAAATGAAACGTTATACATGAAACACTGAACCTATACACAGAATCATCCCAGAACTTTGTCCTAACTTGTGTCACCTATAAATCGAGCTATACAACTCCAAATGCAACCAAACCAGTACCAAATTAACAATCATTAAGTATAGTTTCTGAAAAGGTAAACAACATAATTTTTGGACCTCTAGATTGTTCCCAGTTACGGAATAACTGAACCTATACCCAGAACATTCCTAGATTTTTGACCTGACTAGTGACTACAATTTCTCCAGTTATACACCCCCAAATACATTCAATCCAGTGCCAAAAATGAAGAAAAACAAGTCTAGTTTCTAACAAAATAAATCCCACAGAGATTGGACAATCATAGAGTTCACATTCACATAAAAACTGTCCCTATACCAAAACGGGTCCAAACAAAATTTTCAACAACTCAAATTTGCACATTCAGCACAAACAGAAACTCAAGCTCAAAATTAGCCACAAGCAGGTATCAATTTGACAATAAAACACAAAAAGGTAAGAACTCACCGTATACTCAGAGTGGAGGCTACACAAGCTAACAATCAACAACCAAAACACCGCAAATGCTCCCTAAGCTCCCCAAAGCCCTTCAAAGTGACTCTAAGAATCTGACCCAAAACCCTTGGCTCCTCAAAACACTTGATTGCTGACTCCAACACTTAACTTGGGCGAAGATATGGCTTCCACACCACCACTATTGTTCTCTAGATGAAGAGAAACACACGTGCAAGCATCATAAGTAGGGTTTAGGGTTAAAGGTGGAGAGTAATATGAAGAGGTAGCTTCTGTTTTTATGCTTTTGGGAAAGCCAAACTTGAAATGAATGAAAGAAATGAGATGTAGTGTGACTGAATTGAAGGTTCAACAAAGAGGGTTTGAAGTTTGTGAGTTTACCCTTCTCCCTCTCTTACCCGTCAACTCACTCTATAAACTAGGAGGATACCCGTGCATACGTACGGATGCTGCTGTGTTCTTTTCATGAATAGACTTAGACATAATTTAAATAGTCTAGACAACACCCCGTGAAAAAAAAACAAATTTAAAGTAGATAAAAAATGAGTCTTAAATAAAAAAATAGATAAATATTAAAATCTAAAAAATGTAAAAGTATCATTTTAAAAACAATATCTGAATTTATCTAGTGTTCTTTTATATATCAGTGCAATATTTTTTATATATTAGTGTCGTTATCCCATGTTTTTAAATATATCAGTGCAGCTATCCCGTGTTTTTATATATCATTGCAGTTATCCTATGTTTTTTATATATCAATACAGTTATCCCGTATTTTTTTTATATATCAGTGCAGTTATATCATAGTTTCAATTGATTATTTTAGTTGATTAGTAGATTATAGTAGATAGTAGATTATCAAATATATCAGTGTAGTGTTTTTTTATATATCAGTGCAGCTATCCTAGGTTTTTATATATATCATTGCAATTATCCCATGTTTTTTATATACCAGTATAGTTATCCCGTGTTTGTTTATATATCAGTGCAGTTATCTCGTAGTTTCAATTGATTATTTTAGTATAGATAGTAGATTATCAATAAAAAAGATTTATCCCGTGTTTTATTATATATCCGTACCAATTATTTGTCCTTTTTTAGGTATTAGTGATAAATATTTGTCACAAGTGTTTTAAATATTAATCTGTAGTTTAAATAGTCATTAAGTTTTCTTTTTTTAGATATTAATATCGTGTTTTTTATATATCAGTGAAGTTATCCCGTTTTTTTATATATATTGGTGCAGTTATCTCGTAGTTTCAGTTAATTATTTTAGTTTTTTTAGATAAGGAAATTGATTATTTTAGTTGATCAGTAGATTATAGTAAATAGTGGGAAGAGAAAGTGGTTAGGTTTGATTTGAATTTCGAAATTTGAAAAAAAAAGGAGAAAGTTGGAAAAAAAAGTGGGAATGAGAAGAAAGTAGATTGGGAGATGAAATTTGAAAAAAAAATGTGATAGTAAATTACAATGTTGCCCTTAGTTAGATGAGTTGTCAAGTAAATAGGGAGGTTTGTTTGGGTAATTTAAGTGTGGTTTGTTTGTATAAATAGATATTAGATAGATAGATAGATTAGATTAGATTAAATTAGATAGATAGTTTAGATAGTAGATTATCAATAAGAGATATTTATCCCGTGTTTTATATATCAGTATAGTTATCCCGTGTTTTTTTTTATATGTCAGTGCAGTTATCTCATAGTTTTAATTGATTATTTTACTTGATTAATATATTATGGTAGAGATTGGAAAAATAAATTGAGTGGGTTTGATTAGAATTTTGAAATTTGAAAAAAATGTATGAGAAAGTAAGAAAAAAGTAGGAGGGGGAAGAAAATTTGAAAAAAGGTGTGATAGTTAATTACAATGTTGTCCTTAGTTAGATGAGTTTAAGTAAATAAGGAGGCTTGTTTGAGTAATCTAAATGTGGTTTGTTTGTATAAATAGATATTAGATCAGCTCTTGTAACGCCCTAAAATAATTTGATTATTTATTTAATTGAATTATTTAAGGCTTACAATAATTTATTAAGTTAAATTAATAATCCGGTATTTTAATTTATTCAGGAGGTGTTATGAGTAATTAATGGAGTGGGAATAGGAGGCCCATGATCCATTAGCTAGGCCCAAGAGTCTAATTATCTAGTCTAGGGGTTATGAGATGGTGCTCATTTGAACCAAATCAAAGAAAGAAAGAAAGAAGTGAGATAGAGAGAGAGAGAGAGAGAGAGAGAGAGAGAGAGAGAGAGAGAGAGAGAGAGAGAGAGAGAACGCGAAGAAAGAGGGAGAGGAGGAGAAGAAGAGCTCGCAATTTTCAAGGAGAAGGGAAGAGGAGCTTGCTTGCTTGCTTTTGCTTTGGGGTTTTGTGGAGAGTGCTTGTCTTCACCAAAATTCAAGGTAAGGGTGGGTTTTCTTCATTTATAATGGGATTGTATGATGGTTATTATGTGGGGTTTTAGGATTTAAGTTGTTGTGAATTAATTGATTTGGTGATTGAATGAGTGATGATGTTGTTGATTTCATTTTGATGAAATTTAGTATGCTTGGTGTTTTGTTGGAATAATTGATGAAATTAATGTTGCTTGTAAGGTGTTTGATGAAATGATTCAATGATTTGGAATGTAAATATATGGTGCTTGTATGGTGTTTGATGATATGATTGAAAGAGTCATGAACAATGATGTTGAAATTTGGTGGTGGAGTGTTGGGTGTCTCGGTGTTATGCCGGTGTGTGCTGGCGCAGTGTGCTGCCAGTGTTGCCTGTGTGCTGGCGCAGTGTGCTGCCAGTGTTGCCTGTGTGCTGGCGCAGTGTGCTACCAGTGTTGCCTGTGTGCTGGCGCAGTGTGTTGCCCAGTGTTGCCTGTGTGCTGTGTGCAGTGTTGCCCAGTGTTGCCTGTGTGCTGTGTGCAGTGTTGCCCAGTGTTGCCTGTGTGCTGTGTGCAGTGTTGCCCAGTGTTGCCTGTGTGCTGCGGGGCGCCAACTTCGGTGACTGTCCCGTGTCTTGGACTTATAAAGTAGTCTATATTTTTGGTGTTGGTGTGTCCGGCGAGTTTGGTGTTGGCCATAGAGCTATGATTGGTGATGTACTTGGTGAATTTAAATACGGTGACAGGTGATGGGTCTATGACCACTTATGGTGATGGTGAATTTAATGACGGTGATGAATCTAATGATTATTGGTGATGTTGTATTATACATATAATACTATGATTGTGGATTGTTGTTGGTGCATTGTTCATGGAGTCGCATACTTCATATGCATTTACCGGTGATGTAGGCTTCGGCCTTATGATTAATTATAGGTGATGATGCCCGAATGGCAATTATTGGTGATGATGGTACCACATGCATATGCCCGTTGGTGTGGGTTGCACCTCATGCATATACTCATGCAATTGGTGATGTTCCTTGATGCTTATGAATTGATGTTGTATAATGATGTTGTATGTTCGTAGTGTTGTGAGGCGGTGTTTATGGTTGCGTTTACTCTAACATATTGCTTATCATACATGCTATTATATTTGTTAGAGACTCACCCCTTCTGCTTTATATGTTGCTTCTTATGTCGGCAACGTGCAGGTGATCCCGAGTGAAGGTTCTTCTACCTTCCTTAGTCTGGTCCGTGTCGTTTGCTCTGATACGTAGCACCTGGGGGGGGGGGGGGGGGGGCGATCATTAGTTTTGTTGTTGTTTTATCTATTGATTTCAAACTATTTATTTGGGATGTATGAATTATATTATGAGACTTGTCTTTATTCCGCTGCGATGGTGATTATAATAACTGTGGTGTAGTCGAACAGGTGTTTTGAGGGTTCGTCCCGATCGATGTGCTATGTATCACATTTCTCTATTTTGATGAATTTTAAATATGGTTATTTGTTGTATGGTGTAAATGTAGCACTCCCTTGTGGGTGTATCGAAAAGGTTTTTGAAAACTCTGATTTTTATATTACTTTGGACGTGTTAGAAAAGGGGTGTTACATTAGTGGTATCAGAGCAGTTCGGTCTGTCCGACCAAGTGTCCGGTCGTGGTGCCTCTTAGTTCTAATTATATCTTATGGTGTAGTGTTTAGCTGAGATGGCAGGAAGGAATGATGCTGCTCTGGCCGCTGCTTTGGAAGCTATGGCTCAAGCTGTGGAGAATCAGCAAGGTGCTGAGGGTGCTGGGGCTCGTAGTTTGGCTACCTTTCAGAGGGAGAATCCGCCTACCTTCAAAGGTAGGTATGATCCCGATGGAGCTCTAGCTTGGTTGAAGGAGATTGAAAGAATCTTCCGTGTGATGGATTGCACTCCCGTGCAGAAGGTTCGCTATGGCACTCATATGTTGGCTGAGGAAGCTGATGATTGGTGGTTGGAGGCTATGCAAAGATTGGAGAATGCCGGTGAGGAAATCACTTGGGATGTTTTCAAGAGGGAGTTCATGAGGAAGTACTATCCGGAGGATGTCCGTGGTAAGAAGGAGATTGAGTTCCTTGAGCTGAAGCAAGGGAACAAGTCGGTGGCTGAGTACGCTGCTAAGTTCACCGAATTGGCTAAGTTCTATCCGCATTATAGTGAGGCTACTGCTGAATTTTCTAAGTGCGTTAAGTTTGAGAATGGGTTGAGGCCTGACATTAAGAAGGCGATTGGATATCAGAAGATCCGTGTGTTCTCTGAGTTGGTGGACAGCTGTAGGATCTTTGAGGAGGATAGTAATGCTCACTACAAGATCATGAAAGATAAGAGGAGTCATTCTCAACACCGTGGTAAGCCATATGAGGTTCCTGCTGGGAAGGGTAAACAGAAGGCTGCTGCTGGCAAGAAGCCTAGTGGGGGAGATGCTTCTGCGGGCATTGTGTGTTTCAAATGTGGTAGGTCTGGTCACAAGAGCATTGATTGCAAAGCTGAGACAAAGAGGTGTTACCGCTGTGGCAAAGAGGGTCATGTGGTGGCCGATTGTGATCGTAAGGATGTGGTCTGCTACAACTGTGGAGAGGTGGGACACATTAGCACTAAGTGTACCAAGCCAAAGAAGGAAAAGTCTAGTGGAAAGGTGTTTGCTATTGCGGGGTCTGAGACGACCAATGAGATTAGAGGTACGTGTTTCATTAATGGTACTCCTCTACTTGCTATTGTTGATACCGGTGCTACGCATTCTTTTATTGCTGCTGTGTGTGTTGAAAAGTTGAATCTTGCATTGTCTTCTATGATGAGAGAGATGGTTATCGATACTCCAGCTAAGGGTTCGGTGACTACTTCTCTTGTGTGTTCTAAGTGTCCTTTGTCGATTTTCGGCCGAGATTTTGTTGTTGATTTGATTTGTCTGCCATTGGAAGGAATGGATATTATCTTAGGAATGGACTGGTTAGTGGATAACCATGTTCATATTAATTGTTTTAGCAAGTCTGTGAGTTTCTCTTCTCCCGTAGAGGAGGAAACTGTTTTGTTGCCTGCTGGTCAGCTGCGGAAGGTAATGAAGGGAGAAGTTCAGTTGTTTTCGCTGACGGCGTCATTATCTGTTGAGAATCAAGCTAAGGTTGATGAGTTGCCGGTGGTGCGGGAATTTCCTGAGGTTTTCCCTGATGAGATTCCGGATGTACCACCAGAGAGGGAGGTTGAATTTGCTATTGATCTTGTACCTGGTACTAGACCTGTTTCTATGGCACCTTACAGGATGTCAGCATCTGAATTGTCTGAATTGAAGAAGCAACTTGAGGATATGCTTGAAAAGAAGTTTGTGAGACCAAGTGTGTCGCCGTGGGGAGCTCCGGTGTTGCTAGTGAAGAAGAAGGATGGGAGTATGAGGCTCTGCGTTGATTATAGGCAATTGAATAAAGTGAAGATTAAGAACAAGTATCCGCTTCCAAGGATAGATGACTTGATGGATCAATTGGTGGGCGCTCAGGTGTTTAGTAAGATTGACTTGAGGTCGGGTTACCATCAGATTAAGGTGAAGGATGAGGATATTCAGAAGACGGCTTTTAGGACTCGTTATGGGCATTATGAGTATTCGGTGATGCCTTTTGGCGTGACTAATGCGCCGGGAGTATTTATGGAATACATGAACCGTATTTTTCATGATTACCTGGATCGGTTTGTGGTGGTGTTCATTGACGACATTCTAGTTTACTCTAAATCGGAAGAAGAGCATGCCGAGCATTTGAGGTTGGTATTAGAGATCTTGAGGGATAGGAAGTTGTATGCAAAGCTGTCTAAGTGTGAATTCTGGTTGAAAGAAGTGAGTTTTCTTGGTCACGTGATTTCTGGTAAGGGAATTGCGGTGGATCCGTCTAAGGTTGATGCCGTGTTGAAATGGGAGGCTCCGAAGTCGGTTACTGAGATTAGAAGTTTTCTGGGGCTAGCTGGTTATTATAGAAGGTTTATTGAAGGCTTTTCTAAGTTGGCACTTCCGTTGACTCAGTTGACTTGTAAAGGGAAGGCGTTTGTTTGGGACGCTCGTTGTGAGGAAAGTTTCAATGAATTGAAGAAGAGATTGACGACGTCTCCTATTCTGACGTTGCCCAATCTGGGAGAGCCTTTTGTGGTGTACTGTGATGCCTCTAAGATGGGTTTAGGAGGTGTGCTTATGCAAAATGGTAAGGTAGTTGCTTATGCGTTGAGGCAGTTGAAGACTCATGAGAAGAACTACCCTACGCATGATTTAGAGCTTGCTGCAGTTGTGTTTGCATTGAAAATGTGGAGGCATTATCTTTATGGTTCTAGATTTGAAGTGTTTAGTGATCATAAAGGCTTGCAATATCTGTTTGATCAAAAGGAGTTGAATATGAGGCAAAGGAGGTGGTTGGAATTGTTAAAAGATTATGATTTCAGTTTGAATTATCATCCGGGGAAGGCTAATGTTGTAGCCGATGCTTTGAGTCGGAAGGCTTTGCATATGTCAGCAATGATGGTTAAAGAACTTGAATTGATTGAGCAGTTCAGAGATATGAGCCTGGTTTGCGAAGTGACACCTCAGAGTGTTAGATTGGGATTGTTGAAGATTAATAATGAATTTCTGGCTAGCATTAGAGAAGCTCAGAAGTTGGATGTTAAGCTGGTGGATTTGATGAGTGAAGCTGGTCAGGCTGAGGATAATGATTTTAAGCTAGATGCGCAAGGTGTGTTGAGGTACCGTGATAGAATTAGTATTCCTGATGATGTGGAGATAAAGAAAGCGATTCTTGAAGAGAGTCATAGGAGTAAGTTGAGTATTCATCCGGGGGCTACAAAAATGTATCAAGACTTGAAGAGGCTGTTCTGGTGGCCTGGGATGAAGCGTGATGTGGCTCAGTGTGTGTATGCATGCTTGACTTGTCAGAAGTCGAAGGTTGAACATCAGAAGCCTGCAGGGTTGATGCAACCGTTAGAGATTCCGGAATGGAAATGGGATAGTATTTCAATGGATTTTGTGACGGGACTGCCTAGTACTGTGAGAGGGCAAGATGCCATCTGGGTGATTGTTGATAGGTTGACGAAGTCTGCTCACTTTGTACCGATTAGTATTACTTATCCGGTCCCAAAGTTAGCTGGGATTTATATCCAAAAGATTGTGAAGCTGCACGGTGTTCCTTTGTGTATTGTGTCAGATAGAGATCCTAGATTCACTTCTGAGTTTTGGAAAAGTTTGCAAGAAGCATTGGGTTCTAAGTTGAGATTGAGCTCAGCGTATCATCCGCAGACTGATGGTCAGACAGAGAGGACTATTCAATCCTTAGAGGATTTGTTGAGGGCTTGTGTTCTTGAGCAAGGAGGTTCGTGGGATACTCATCTTCCATTGATAGAGTTTACCTATAACAATAGCTACCATTCTAGTATTGGGATGGCACCTTTTGAAGCATTGTATGGTCGGAGATGTAGGACTCCTTTGTGTTGGCATGAATCTGGGGAGAGTGTGGTACTTGGACCTGAGATTGTTCGCGAGACCACTGAGAAAGTGAAGTTGATTCGTGAGAAGATGAAAGCTTCGCAAAGTAGACAAAAGAGTTATCATGATAAGCGGAGGAAGGATTTGGAATTTCAAGCTGGTGATCATGTGTTCCCGAGGGTCACCCCTATGACCGGTGTTGGGCGTGCTTTGAAGTCTAAGAAGTTGACCCCTCGTTTTATTGGCCCGTATCAGATTTCGGAGAGAGTTGGGAATGTTGCCTATCGGGTGGCCTTGCCACCTAACCTTTCGAACTTGCATGACGTGTTTCATGTGTCGCAGCTTCGGAAGTATGTCCCCGATCCATCTCATGTGATTCACATGGACGATGTGCAGGTGAGAGATAATCTCACTATGGAGACGATGCCGGTGCGGATTGAAGACCGTGAAGTGAAGATCTCAAGGGGCAAGGAGATAAATTTGGTGAAAGTAGTTTGGCTGGGAGCTGCTGGTGAAAGCATGACGTGGGAATTGGAGAGTAAGATGCGGGAATCCTACCCAGAGCTGTTTGATTCATGTAAAATTTCGAGGACGAAATATTCTAAGTGGGGGAGAGTTGTAACGCCCTAAAATAATTTGATTATTTATTTAATTGAATTATTTAAGGCTTACAATAATTTATTAAGTTAAATTAATAATCCGGTATTTTAATTTATTCAGGAGGTGTTATGAGTAATTAATGGAGTGGGAATAGGAGGCCCATGATCCATTAGCTAGGCCCAAGAGTCTAATTATCTAGTCTAGGGGTTATGAGATGGTGCTCATTTGAACCAAATCAAAGAAAGAAAGAAAGAAGTGAGATAGAGAGAGAGAGAGAGAGAGAGAGAGAGAGAGAGAGAGAGAGAGAGAAAACGCGAAGAAAGAGGGAGAGGAGGAGAAGAAGAGCTCGCAAATTTCAAGGAGAAGGGAAGAGGAGCTTGCTTGCTTGCTTTTGCTTTGGGGTTTTGTGGAGAGTGCTTGTCTTCACCAAAATTCAAGGTAAGGGTGGGTTTTCTTCATTTATAATGGGATTGTATGATGGTTATTATGTGGGGTTTTAGGATTTAAGTTGTTGTGAATTAATTGATTTGGTGATTGAATGAGTGATGATGTTGTTGATTTCATTTTGATGAAATTTAGTATGCTTGGTGTTTTGTTGGAATAATTGATGAAATTAATGTTGCTTGTAAGGTGTTTGATGAAATGATTCAATGATTTGGAATGTAAATATATGGTGCTTGTATGGTGTTTGATGATATGATTGAAAGAGTCATGAACAATGATGTTGAAATTTGGTGGTGGAGTGTTGGGTGTCTCGGTGTTATGCCGGTGTGTGCTGGCGCAGTGTGCTGCCAGTGTTGCCTGTGTGCTGGCGCAGTGTGCTGCCAGTGTTGCCTGTGTGCTGGCGCAGTGTGCTGCCAGTGTTGCCTGTGTGCTGGCGCAGTGTGCTGCCAGTGTTGCCTGTGTGCTGGCGCAGTGTGTTGCCCAGTGTTGCCTGTGTGCTGTGTGCAGTGTTGCCCAGTGTTGCCTGTGTGCTGTGTGCAGTGTTGCCCAGTGTTGCCTGTGTGCTGTGTGCAGTGTTGCCCAGTGTTGCCTGTGTGCTGTGTGCAGTGTTGCCCAGTGTTGCCTATGTGCTGCGGGGCGCCAACTCCGGTGACTGTCCCGTGTCTTGGACTTATAAAGTAGTCTATATTTTTGGTGTTGGTGTGTCCGGCGAGTTTGGTGTTAGCCATAGAGCTATGATTGGTGATGTACTTGGTGAATTTAAATACGGTGACAGGTGATGGGTCTATGACCACTTATGGTGATGGTGAATTTAATGACGGTGATGAATCTAATGATTATTGGTGATGTTGTATTATACATATAATACTATGATTGTGGATTGTTGTTGATGCATTGTTCATGGAGTCGCATACTTCATATGCATTTACCGGTGATGTAGGCTTCGGCCTTATGATTAATTATAGGTGATGATGCCCGAATAGCAATTATTGGTGATGATGGTACCACATGCATATGCCCGTTGGTGTGGGTTGCACCTCATGCATATACTCATGCAATTGGTGATGTTCCTTGATGCTTATGAATTGATGTTGTATAATGATGTTGTATGTTCGTAGTGTTGTGAGGCGGTGTTTATGGTTGCCTTTACTCTAACATATTGCTTATCATACATGCTATTATATTTGTTAGAGACTCACCCTTTCTGCTTTATATGTTGCTTCTTATGTCGGCAACGTGCAGGTGATCCCGAGTGAAGGTTCTTCTACCTTCCTTAGTCTGGTCCGTGTCGTTTGCTCTGATACGTAGCACCTGGGGGGCGATCATTAGTTTTGTTGTTGTTTTATCTGTTGATTTCAAACTATTTATTTGGGATGTATGAATTATATTATGAGACTTGTCTTTATTCCGCTGCGATGGTGATTATAATAACTGTGGTGTAGTCGAACAGGTGTTTTGAGGGTTCGTCCCGATCGATGTGCTATGTATCACATTTCTCTATTTTGATGAATTTTAAATATGGTTATTTGTTGTATGGTGTAAATGTAGCACTCCCTTGTGGGTGTATCGAAAAGGTTTTTGAAAACTCTGATTTTTATATTACTTTGGACGTGTTAGAAAAGGGGTGTTACAGCTCTCATAGTTTCCCTTGTAGTTGCTGTATGCTATTTTGTTGCCGGCAACTAAAAGATGTTGATTTTCAGCTCCACATAAGCAAGTTTTTTTTTGGTTCAAAATGCAATATTTCATTGAAATCGGGCAAGACCACAGAAACATTACACAGAGTACTAATCGCTTACACAAAAGTCCTCTAAAGGACAATCCACAATCAGGTATATGCTGAAATCTCCTAAAAATGAACATTAAGCCTAAGAGCAGCACCTGAACAATAAAGCTCCTAATGAGACTAATTAACACGAAAATTAAACGCAACCTAACCAACCTAATACAGCCAACAATCAGATCCATAGAGCAAAAGTACACTGTATTCACCACAGGCCAGAGCAAACACTGCCGGCGAAAAACTGTATCATCCGAGCATGCTCCACCGGAAAGACAAAAACCAAAGGCTTCCACAGAGAGGCATCACTGAATCCCACGAATTTGGTGCAGGAGGAGAAGTGGAAAGTCCAGAAACTCCTCGTATTTGAAGGCCAACTGGCCCTGGGGACAAAGTAAGAACCTGTAGAACCAAAAAGAGAGCAGAACACTTTCAGATTGACTCGAAATCGAAGAACCAGCAGGGAGGAGCTTACTCTTAGAGAACTCGTGAAAATCAGAAGAAGACAGGAACTGAGGAAGAAGCTACTGTAGATCTGAGACGAGAGCTGCAGAAGGAAGGTGAAACTGCAATCAACCATAGAGGAACAGTGGCTGGTGGTCGGAGATGGGAATGGAAGGGTGGAGGAACAGAGGGGGAGGGTGGCGCTCCGGTTGAGCGAACTTCACCTGTCAAGGCAGGAACAACAGCGAGATTCGCAACTTATTTATCTAGGAACTAGAAAGGAAAGACGAAATCAATCGAACAGGAGGGGAGGGGGAGCTCCGGCGGCGGCGGAGGGAGCCCCCCCTCTGGCAGTGCAGATTAGGTTTTGTTTTGTAAGAGACGAAGCGAGAGAGAGAGAGTTCTCAGGATTAAAATCTAACTAGACGTATCCAATATTCCAATTCCATAAGCAAGCTTTAACGCTGGTATTTAATACTTGCCGTGTCTTATTGTTGTTGAGCCTTTTTGTTTGTGGTGTTAAAGATGCTCTGAGTGTTTATAATGGGAGTGATAGTTTGGAGTGAAAATTACTAGTTTATCCTTATGTGATTCACACCCCTTTTCCTTTCTTATACACCACCCAGTTTAATTCCCAAAACTATCACACAAAAGCATTATAATGTTTCCAGTATCATACATTCAAGCAATTATTTGACACTCAGACTAATCAAACATAATTCAACTCAATTAGCATTAATTTATTAAAATCACATTCTAATCCCAACAATTGAGATTAGTCAATTTGGGGATGTTACAGGATGTATCTCCCATGGAGATAAATCCGAGCGAATTTTTTTAAGTGGGGGTATTTTTGGGTTTCACTTTTATGTGGGGGTATGAGGTGAATAGGTGGGGGTAAAAAAAAAAACCAAACTAGTGACTAGATGGACCAAACCCAAGTCATTGAAAATGAAGAGTCCATTATTGCCATTTGGGTTACAGCTATTATTGTTACGCTAGTGGGGAAAGACGGGCACTCCGTGCAGTGCCCGTCTTTCATGTGAGTGTGTTAGTGGGTGGTTAATGTGTTGGTGTGTTAGTGGGTGGTTATCGTTTTTTCAAAATTTGTACTTACAATAAGGGCATTTTGGTCAGAAAAACCTGACACAAAAATGACAGTTTTTTTTAGAATCCTCTTTATTAATAGTTATAGATTATGCGAACTTTTTTGTACATATTATTATTACATTATAATAAATTTTGAGCCCTTTTTTTTTAAAAAATAAATTAGGCTTAAATATTTGATCTCCCCTGCAAATATCTCAACTTTCCATTTACCCCTGTAAAAATAAGTTTTAAAATCAACCTTGCAAATAATAAGTGTTTCTAGTTACCTCCCTACAGGGGGTAACCGTAAACTTGTTATATTTTGCAGGGGGTAATCGTATATGGTTTATACCCATTATACATTACATAATCAATGCATTGGTTAAATTGATTATTTTTCCACAAAATAAGATTAAAAAATTTGATTATTTTTTCTCAAAATATCATTAAAATAAAACTTGTTTGATTTCCATGATTCCAAATATATTATGTGATATACTTTAGATTTTAATTGCTGAAATAAGATGATTAAATCTTTTAAAAAAATATAACGACAATGACAAAAGCATATGCTCCAACACTCTGTTTAAAAATACATCTCCCTTTAATATGCGAGTTGGCATAATGAGCGCCAACTTGCAGCAAAAAATTAGCCCCTATTTTCAATTGTAATTACAATACATGCCATTGGCCAAACTTCAACAAAAAATAACTCCAAATTTCAATTATATTTACAATTCATACCATTCTTTTTATTTTTAAATTCTAAACTTAAACCTTTTTACTTCTTTCTTTTTTGCATATTTTAATGTTGTGAAAAAATTATTAGTTTTATGACAAAATATATAAAGTGCAATGCCACGTCGTGTGTTTGGGGGTACTTTGGCGTTCGCGAAAAAAAATGAACTGTTGAAATACTAAATTAGCGTTCGAAAAAAAATTTACGGTTCAAATACGTGAATTTAGTTCCTCAATAAACAGTTGGACATAAAAAATTAATTTGATGACAAAATACATAAAGTATGCTAAGCAGTGTATTTTGATGTACTTTATGGTTCTGAAAATAATTTAATTGTCCCAATACGTAAAGTTTGTTCCTCAATAACGGATTTGGTAAAAGAATAATTTTGTGTCAAAATACATAAAGTAATATGTTAAGCAGTGTCTTTTGAGGTACTTTAGCGTTCGAAAATAAATTAGGTTTTAAATAAGAGAAATTCAATCTCTTTATTAATGTTCCTTTTTAACTTTATAATTTATAGTTATAATTTAATTTTTCACGGGAACTTTGGACACATAAAAAATAGAACCTCATATTATATTTTTTCGACTTTCTATAGGTACTTCTATTTTATTTATGGTTTTCAACAAACCTTGCATGAAACCCACATGTTTCACTTTCTATTTGTGTGTCTTCTACATTTTGGTCATTTCGCACAAACAGCTATTAGAAGCATAATTAAATTGGGATTTATATTTTAATCTTTCTTTTTATATTTGAGTATCGCGTTGCAATATTTGCCCCATGGAAACTTCAGCCGCATTTACAATAGAACTACCATAATCTTCTTTCAACTTTGTTTATAGTTTTTGAGATCTTGCTGATTTTAATTTTGCATTTGAGGTGCTTAATTGAGTATATGACTTGAATAAAATTAATTTTTTATTATACTAATAAAAACAAAAAGTAGCATTATACTGTTGGCTCAAATAAGCTAAAATATATACTTGCCATTCTTTAATTTATTAATTCTAAACTTAAGCCTTTCAATTTGTTTTCATCTTTTAATGTTGTGAAAAAAAATAATTTTGTGGAAATATACATTAAGTGTGATGCTAAGAAGTGTGTTTGATGATATTTTAGCGTTCGGAAAAAAAATTAACTCTTCAAATACTACTTTAGCGTTCAGACAAAAATTTAAGTGTTTAAATACGCGAAGTTCGTTCCTCAATAAATGCTTGGACGAAAAAAAATTGAAGACAAAATACATAAAATGAGATGCAAAGCAGTATGTTTTGATGTACTTTATGGTTCCAAAAAAATTAGTTGTTCCAACACGCAAAGTTTGTTAAACAAATAAATAATTTCATGTCAAAATATGTAAAGTGAGATGCTAAAGTAGTGTATTTTTAGGTACTTAATCGTTCGGAAAAAAAATGAAGATGTTTAAATACACTAAGTTCAGTGTCTTTGTTTATATTTATTTTTAACTTTATAATCTTCTTTTTTAATTTATAGTTATAATTTAAGTTTTATCACGGAAACATCTGCCACATCAACATTAGAACCTCACATCATATTTTTTCGACTTTCTATAGGTGCTTCTATTTTATTTGTGGTTTTCATCCAACATTGCATGATGTGAGACCCCAGGTTTACACCGACATGTTTCACTTCCTATTTGTGTTGTCTTCTATATTTTGGTCAATTCGTACCAACTTCTATATATATTTGAGTACCGCGTTGTAGTGTCCACTCCTGCAGGAACCTTAGCCACATTTTCAATAGAACCTCAATCATCTTCTTTCAACTTTTTTTGACATGTTTCACTTTCTTATGGCGTTGTCTTCTTTTCTATCTAATTATCGATTAACCTGCAGGAACTTCAACCACTTTTTTTTATACTTCTTTTATTCCGAGTACAGTGTAGGAGCATTTACTCCCGCAGGAACTTCAACCACATTTACAATAGAACCCCGTGTTTGACTTTCTAATTGTGTTATCTTCTTTTCTTTCTAATTACAGGTTAAGTTTTTATATTTACATTTGATGATTATGGATTATGTTATTAAAATTTTTTAGACTTTTTCTTTTTAATATCTATCAATGCTCAATTTCAATGTCTCTATTAATGTTCCTTTTAACTATATAATATTCTTATTTGATTTATAGTTATAATTTAATTTTTACTCTATATGATCAGACTATATATTTTACAAACAAACATTGTTGGCCAACAGACATAACCTACCCTAGGATACAAGTGTCAACCTGATGCTCTCGAACTCGATTCCCACAGCCTTGAGATAAATATGGATTTTGTGTTGTATTATTTATTTTAATATAGCGCAATCCGTGTGCAACCCGTGCATCGCACGGGTCATAAGACTAGTAATCTCTTATTGGATGAGCTAAAAGTATATCTCACCGGTTTGAGAATTAGTTCAATCAAATCACTTGAGTTTTATAGTGCTTGCATAAATTCATTGAGTAAAAACATGTAATAAAAAGAGAGTTGGCCAAGTATTGCTAACATTTCTCTTTGACATTAGTATTTATTATCATTGAAAAAAAAAGAAGTCACCAAAGGCAACATGAAATTTTAGGGATGCTTAAATGATGCTATGGAATTTGTAATATTCCTATGTATTTATTTATGTTTGGAAAACATATTAGCAAAAAAATGCAGAGACCTACACCTAAGTTGGAGAACAAATCCTCAGCTGCCGCAGAATGGTGCTGCATGCGCCAACAAGGATCGTCAAATCTAGAGAAAGAAATGTTCCCTCTCCAAGTTGTGCAAAAAGTTTAAGTCCCCCCATGAGACCCCAAACCTTTCCACTTCAAAGCTATTTGTGTTAGGTTCCTTGTTGAAGATCCATCTTCCTTCTGTGCATCAGCAGCAGCAACTTTCAACTTGATCATCCTTTGCCTAATTCCCTTTCCTTCTTCACCTACCATTAAATTCTTCACAGTCTCAGCTATCTCTTCCCTTTCAACTAGACCCTTCTCATTAGGTTTAGGCCTAAGAGCCACTTTCAAACCATCAGTTAGTAAAGCTGCATTCATCTTTTGTTCAGCAAAAAGTGGCCATGCTATTATTGGAACTCCATGAACAATACTTTCAAGTGTTGAATTCCAACCACAATGACATAGGAATCCGCCAGTTGCTTTGTGACCAAGTATTTCAATTTGGGGTGCCCAATAAGGAACAACTAGACCTTTCTCTTTTGTTCTATTCAAGAATCCATTTGGTAAAAATTGAAAAACGTCCTCATAATCTTGATTAGGTTTAACACCATGGTCAGCAATAATGCCAAATTTATTTGGTGGTCTTAGTATCCATAAGAATTTTTTTCCACTTAATTCTAATCCCAATGCAAGCTCATTGATTTGTTCATGAGAAATTGTCCCACCACTTCCAAAAGAAACATATAAGATGGAATTTTCTTCTTGCTTGTCTAACCATGTCATGTAATATTCCGTGTCATAATTTCCTTGATCACATGACACATTTTGTACAAAGGGTCCTATTGGATAAACACAAGGTACTCCTTTTTGTTGTTGCAAGGTTCTTATGGTTACTTCTTCAAGATCAAGGAAGGTATTTACCAATACACCATCAAGTAAATAGAACCTTTTACTACCTTCAAGAAACTCCTTGTATGCTAAACTAGTTCTATCTTTAAATTCATCTAGTAGATCAGTGGCATGAATCGGTATACAACCAGGAATTTCTATAGGCTCTAATATCTCTTTAAAATCAGAAGAAAATTTCTTGTCTAACTTGGAAGAGTATAAGCATAGTGAGAGTAACATAGCTGTGGAGGGAAAATATGCATATAAAGAAATATTTAGGGTTTTGGCTAAAGGCAAAACATCATTTATTAAACCATCAACAACAATTGCATGAAGATTTGACCTAGAATGTAGTGTATTCAAGGCATCGTAAATTGAAGTTAGAGAACGAGTGATGGTGGCTTGAACATGAAGTGCTGGGTGAGTTTCTTTGGGTAAGTCTTCTAAATTTACTGGTGGAAGAAACATGTAGTTTATGGTTGATGGAAGGGATTCAAAACGGAGTTTAATATTATTATTGCATGGAGGACCAAATGTAGGGTTTATGCATGTGACATGGATGTCTTTGTGGAGATTAACTAATTGTTTGGAGAATTCAAGAATTGAACGTAGATGGCTGTAAACAGGAACTGTGACTAAAGCTATGTGTGTTGAGGCTTCCATTTGATTGTTTAATGTTAGTGTGGAATAGCTTTTGGAAATACTTGTGAATTTATCAAAGAGTTATATTTATATATGTATACATAACTTTATTGTGGTTATGAAACTTATTTCTAATGAAAAAAACTGAAGGATTGTATCATAAATTGTTCATGAAGTCAGCCACGGTTATAACTTATATGTATGTGGAAAACTAGTAGATAAATATAGAGATTAAGTTTCCTTAATTTTTATCAAGAAAAAAGTTACATCGAGTTTATGTTATACTATAAATTACAATTTAAGTTACACTTCCTTTTGAGTTCATGTCATCATAAATTGTTTTTGGAACGTATCTAACCTCCAAGTTTAGCTAGGTATAAGATAAAAGAAATAAAATAGAAAATGGTAAAGATGAAGGAAATCTTAAAGATAAAATAGAAAATATGAGTTTAGCTGTAGAGTTAAAATAGAAAATAGCAGAAATAATTGAAAAATAGTAATGATGAAGGAAACATTAAGGCGTAAGCAACTAAAGCAATGGCTTTGGATCTAAGAGTTTGTTGTAATTATAATATTAATAAGAAAGTTCGGATAATGCAAAAAAGCAGCTGTAGTTCTGCTGGCTGAATAGGGCCACATAGGGCCTCATTTAGCTCAACAAAGTAGGTTCAATTCCCATAATTAGTAGTTTTGATATTTATTTTTATTTATTTTTGTCATTTATTAGTTTGTAAAAAAGACTTGTCAAGGCTTTCGACGAAAGATTAATCTTCACTCGTGCTTAGGATCAAATTTCGTACTGGCCAACGCCGAGTTTGTACGCCGCGGGAATCGAATCCGAGAACATCGGCTCGACCCCCGTGTCCCATGGTAGATTAAGCCACGGTGTTGGCTACATTCTTTTGGAACTTGATATGGAACAATAAAAAATACCAATGGTATGTAAATTCCTTATTTAACATAATTATTTTTATTGGCTAAATATAATCATCTTTTAATCATTTCTTAACTACCTTGTTCCATATTTATTCTCTCCTTCCTAAAAGAATGTTTATTCTCTCCTGTGTTTGTTTTTAATTATTTTTCGATTGAATTGATCCTCTTAATATAAGTATGTTTAGTTACTAAATTTTGTTTTTTTTTGACCAATTTTTTAAATAATTATATTAAGATTTTTTTAATGTGCATAAAATTCACAAGTTTTACATATAGAAATTGTTTATTATTAAAAATTTCTTACACCATGTATCAAATACTAAAATACTAATTTTGCCATTTTCCCAATAAAACAATTTGAGAATATTTACGTAATTTTACTTTTTCAATTTTTTAAAACTTTTTCACTTGTTCACTCTCTCACGTACATTTTCAAACTTTTTCCCTCTACCTCACACACTTTTTTCAAACTTTTTCACTCTCTCACACAACTTTTCACTCTCTCCTCATATTTCTTCATCTAACTCTCTCACACAACAATTTGAAAATTTGAAACTTTAATACATTCTTATTTTGTAGTCTCTACAGGAGATCGCCTATTTACCAAAATATCAATATTATCCTTTTCATACTTTTTCAAAAAAATTCACTCATCCTCTTTATTCCTCTAACTCTATCTCATTTTTCTATTTTTCACAGTATATCTAATTTAATTTCATCTACATGTCTCCTTCGTTTTTTCACTTTACTATTATACAAGTTTTCAAATTTTTAAATATTTTTAGTATTCCATTTTTTTCTATTAATAAGTTTTATTTAGTTTCTACAAGAAATGTTACAATTTGGAAAATTTGAAACTTTGATACAATTTTTTTTAATCTCTACGGGAAATATTATATATTGTTGGCATAGTATTATAATATTAAAATCTAAATTAATTTTTTTTCATATTTGGAAAAAGTCAACTTTAGAGTTGAGCAGTGAAATATTGTATGCATTATATTACTATTTGTAATTCATTATTATTTGAAACTTCTTTTTGATCTACTTTAAACTTGTCTTGATTTTCATGGATTAATATTCGGACTAATTAAATTATGTTTGAATCTATTAATAAAATAACATGACAGCACCTGTGCGTATGTACAGGTGTACTGCTAGATGTTTATTATGGAGATAGTTCTCAATTCAAAATTTAACTAGTCTTCAAAAATAAGTTGAGTAGTAATTAGTAATTTGGTATTGTTTTTATTGTCAAATTATTTTTCTTTTGAAAAAGCAAATTATATATATATATATATATATATATATATATATATATATATATATATATCTTAGCAACATCTTTTTGTATGAACTTAATATCTTAGCAACATCTTTTTGTGTTTTCAAAAACAAAAAATGTTTTTAGTGTTTTCTTCTTTATATCATCGTTTTTCCCAGAGGTTGGGATAGTAAAGATGATTTTCCATAAAACAAAATTTTTGCTAAAAACATTTGACATCTTTGATTTGGGAGAAATCCTTCTATCCCTAAGGGTTGATAGTTAAACAGTTTTACTGTTTGCAAAGATGACAGATAAGATGTTGAGAAAATAATAAGTTCATAAGTTCAACTAGTTTATTAAGGTCTGGTTCTGTTTTTCGACTAACCACAACTATCTCAGCTTTTTACCATGGAACTAGATGATTATAATCATCAAGAAAATCCAATAAAAAATGAAGAATTGGTTGAGTATCCAAAGAACTTGGATCAGTTAAATAAATGGACAATTCCATCTGTTCCCTCAAAACAGATATACAAATTTGGTATGTTTGATATTATATCTCGCTATGCTGTGAAGACCATAGAACAAACTATACAGGTTTCTGATAATACTCAGACCATAAAATTATTAAGTAAAAAGGATTTACTTCCCTTTAAGGACTATAATTTTATCCATATTGGACTTGTTCAAATTGCTTTTAAACCTTTAACTTTATTGGGTTTAAACTCTAGTATTATGGCATATGTTAGAGATGGTAGAAGCAAAGACTTCAAATCATCCTTAGCTGCTTTAATTGAAACCAGCTTATGTCATGGTCCTGTTTATTTTGATGTTTCTCCCAATTTGAGCTTATCTTTATCTGATAAGAATTTACTTGATGCTATGCAACTCACTATACATACTAATGGTTATAATTTTAAACCAGGCAGTGAGGTTATAGCGATATGCTATAAAGTTTATTACAAAGTGTTAAATACACTTAATCCTAAGGTTAAGCAAATATCTTTCCCAGGAACAACTACCCTTGTTCAAACTAATTTGCTAACCTCAAATATAGTCACAAATAGACTAATAAAATGGAATGAAATAAATTTTCCAGAGACATGGTCCCTACCCCAGGCTGTAGAACCTGAACCTATCCTATATAGGGATATAGATCAGATAATCCAGACTAATGAAGGAGACATAGAAATAAAATTTAATCCCAAAAGAACTATTAGAATTCCTAGAAGTCTTTCAGAAAGACATTCAGTTAGTGAGTTTTATACAACTCTCACTGAATTGAATAGAGCCTCTAGTTCTCACCCAATAGAAGAAATAGAGACAGTAGAAAATATAAGAATTAGTGAGAATAAAATTCCCCATGGAATTTATCAGAGAAATCAACCTCAGAGTAGAAAATCACCTACTCAATCAAAAATGAGTTTTCATTTATGATGACAGAACTCATAGACTTCTCCCCAGGGAGCAAGATGAGAGAACTCATTAATAATGAGTTCCAACATGATAGGAATACCAATTTAAACAATGGTATTTTAAAAAGTTCTCACCCCCTGAACTTAATAGGTTCAAATAAGATTATTATGAAGAACTAACTATAACCTAGAATTATATTCTTTTGTTAAATGGTTTGTAAATTATTTTAATAATAAGATTAAATTATCCTAAATTATTTTAATAATGATAGGATAATTTAGGTACTTCTGGAGATAGCTCAGAAGAAGGTGAAAGTATCAATAATATTAATGATTTGACTAGAATGTTTAGTAACCAAGATATTAATGAAGATGAAAATATCAACCCCGTATATACTTCTAAGTCCATAGAGAAGTATTATTATAAAAGGCCTTCTCCTCAAGACCTTCTTTTTGAAGAAAATAAGCCATACCAGAATTCCTATTCTGCAAGGCCATTTATGAATGGAATATTGATGGTCTAAATGATAAACAAATAATAGATACCATACATAGAATGATTATGTATTCCACTGTTTGTAAACAGCATGGGAACTTTGATAGTTCCATAGCATCTTTTATAGCTACTAGTTTCGTTGGCCAATTAAGAGGCTGGTGGGATCATTATCTCACGGATACCCAGAAAAAAGAAATTCTTTCTCATAAGAAAGAAATTAAAATTGAAGAAAACACCAGCAACATTACTTCCACCACTGGTGAGGAAGATGCTGTGTATACCCTATGTCTATCCATCTTACAGCATTTTGTAGGAACCAACATTCCTATAGGAGAAAAATTACAAACTCTCCTTCAGAATTTAAGATGTCCCTCTTTAACCCATTTTAGATGGTATAAAGATACTTTCTTGTCAAGGGTTTTTCAACTAAATAACCCTGATTCTACCCACTGGAAGTCTAAATTTGTAGACGGTCTACCTTATCTTTTTGCTGAAAAAATCAGACAATCTTTGAGAATGAAGAATGATGGCATTAATATTAATTATGCTGATTTGACCTATGGTCAGATTATTAGTACTTGTATCAAAGAAGGATTAGCTCTATGCAATGACATAAAGCTGAAAAATCAATTAAAAAAGCAAAAATTATCTGAAAAACACCAATTAGGGGAGTTTTGTGAACAATTTGCTTTTGATATGGATAAACCTCCAGGTCTAAAGGAGAAAAAACAAAAGACTATTAATAATAGGTTTTATAAAAAGAACAAAGACAAGACAAGTGGATTTTATAAATCTCCTCAAAAGAAAAGGTATAAAAGAAATTATTATAAAAACAGGCCTAAGGATAAGCCCTTCCAAAGCAAAGGCAAAAGAAAAGCCAAAAATTTAGACATTACTTGCCATAAATGCGGCAAGGTGGGACACTATGCCAATCAATGTTGGACCAAAAAAGCCCTAAATAATATCAAGGACGACCAATTAAGGACCCAATTGGAAAAAGTCTTATTAATTAGTTCTGAATCAGAACAAGAATCTTCAAATGAAGATATAGAGGTTATCAATGATGCCTCTTCAGAATCTTCTTCTACTGACAATAATGATTGTCAATGCAATGAATTAAATTATTGGAAATCCATTGTTGATATGAATGGATTAAATGTTCTTACAGCAGAACAAGATGAAGCCTTAAAGGCTTTAGAAACTATTTCAGATAATGATCTGAAAAGAAAAATGATCAATTTCCTAACAAAGGAAAATGCTAAGAAAGAATCTCCTCTAGTTATAGAGGCACCTTACCAAATAAGTGAGGTATTGTCAAGATTTAGACAATCCAATATTAAAGAAACACCTGTTTCTACTATGTATTTGAAAAGAGAAATAAATCTCTTAAAATATGAGATATCTCAGATTAAAAAGGATAATAATATTTTATCCCAAAGAGTCTCTTTATTGGAAACTCCAAAACAAATTGAAGGAATCCTTTCCAACATAGAAGAAATCACTTCCACTAGCAATAACTATTTATCCCTTTTAGACGGGGTGACTTCACAAAAATGGTTTGTCAAAATAACCCTAGTTATCAGCAGAAATTTTATTTTGGAAAATGAAATAGCTCTAATAGATAGCGGAGCTGATCTTAATTGCATTCAAGAGGGAATTATCCCTACTAGATATTTTTCGAAAACCATGCAAGCCCTAACTCAGGCTGGTGGAGATAAATTACAAGTTAATTATAAACTATCAAACGCATATAAAGTGAAATGAATATTTTCAATATTAATGATCATCTTAATAAAGATGAGACTAAACGGCAAATTAAAATTATTGAGCAACAGTTCAAAACAGAGGTATGTAATGATCTACCTAATGCTTTTTGGGATAGAAAACAGCACATCGTTTTTCTACCCTACATAGATGACTTTAATGAAAGCCAGATTCCCACTAAGGCTAGACCAGCCCAAATGAATCAAGAATATCTTGATCTTTGTAAAAAGGAGATTAACACTCTTTTAGAAAAAGGTTTAATTAGAAAATCCAAGTCACCTTGGAGTTGCACAGCTTTTTATGTAAATAAGAATGCTGAACGGGAACGAGGTGTTCCTCGGTTGGTTATTAATTACAAACCTCTTAATAAGGTTTTAAAATGGATAAGATATCCGATTCCCAATAAAAAGGACTTATTAGATAGACTTAGTGATGCTTTAATCTTTTCAAAATTTGATATGAAATCAGGTTATTGGCAAATACAGATCAATGAATCCGATAAGTACAAAACAACTTTTACAGTCCCTTTTGGACACTTTGAATGGAATGTCCTTCCTTTTGGGCTTAAAAATGCTCCTTCAGAATTCCAAAATATCATGAATGATATTTTTAATCCTTATTCCGATTTTATGATTGTTTATATTGATGACATGTTAGTCTTCTCAAAATCCATAGACCAACACATGAAACATCTAAAAATTTTCAAAAATTTAGTTAGACATAATGGTCTAGTTCTATCTGCCCCCAAAATGAAATTGTTCCAAACGAAGACAAGGTTTTTGGGCTATGAAATAGATCAAGGAACAATTGTTCCTATCAACAGAAGCATAAAATTTGCTTCAAAATTTCCCAACATTATTACTGATAAGAAACAACTTCAGAGATTTTTAGGAAGCTTAAATTATATTTCTGATTATTATGAAAACCTATCACAAGATACAGCTATTCTTTACAACAGACTTAGAAAAAATCCAGGACCTTGGACGGAAGAACATTCCTTAGCTGTCCAAAGGATTAAGGATAAGGTCAAATGTCTGCCTTGTTTGAACCTAGCAAATCCAAAGTTTTTCAAAATTGTTGAAACAGATGCCTCAAATGTAGGATAGGAGGTATCTTAAAACAGGCTATTCCAGATAGCAATAAAGAAATCTTAGTAAGATTCACATCTGGAAAATGGAATCCTACACAGTCGAAATATTCGACTATTAAAAAAGAAATGCTCTCCATTATTAAATGCATTTCTAAATTTCAGGATGATTTGTTAAATCAAAAATTTTTGCTAAGGATTGATTGTAGTTCAGCTAAGTCAATAATAGAAAAAGATGTTAAAAATCTTGTAGCAAAACAAATTTTTGCAAATTGGCAAGCCCAATTATCAGTCTTTGAATTTGATATCCAGTATATTAAAGGAGAAAATAATTCTCTTGCTGACTATTTGACCCGTGAATTTTTACAGGGAGAATGACTACCCCCAACAGGGGAAGAGGTCGTGGCTATGGCCGTGGCCGTGGGAGCAACAATATGTTGCCCTATCAAGAGACAAACATTCCTCTAATAGGGGATTGGACTACAGTCCATAGAACAAGAAATTTGCAGCAATTACCTGCGCCCCCAAGGAAAGAAGATATTCCTTCTTCCTCAACAAGTAAAATGCCATCTTACAAAGAGGCAGCGGTTAATGAACCCCATGAAGTAACAGAATATTTGGAAAACTCTGTTACAGAAGACATTATGTATGTCGAAGAAGAAGACATAAATTTGGCCCCTAATGATGGGTGGTCAATCAAAACAAGATACCTCGAATCAAGGGGATATCCTGGACTCTATGGTAAGTCTAGACCCCATTTGGAAATATTATTATTAGCCACTGAATCAGTGACAATAACCCATCACCACCAAAACAATAATCCAGAAAGTTTTATAAACTTCAGCAAGTGCCATATCAATAAGATATTGTCACCCAGAGAATGGGGATTAAATCCTAATGGAGAGAAGGCAATAAAAATTGCCGAAGGAAAATATGTGTATTTTAATTATTGGGATTATATCCAAGCTTTTTCATTAGCTTTTTATTATCAAAATCCAAAGAACAAGCACTCTTGGTTCTTCAGTATCAACCCAGAAGTGGTTGAGAAACCTATACCAAATTGGTTCTTTAATTGGTGGGTAAAATTTGGCCCTTCCCTGGTAATTTTGCCAGAGGAATTACTACACCTATATGATGACTGGTGCAATCATAGCCCCTTAATTTTGAAGAATGCTTCTAAAATGATTACAGGACAAGGTCCATGTTTATATTTTATTAAATTCCAGATCCCATGGATATGGAGATGGACTATTACCATAGCTCAGGATAATCACAGTATCCCTGTTCTTAGAAGAAATTTCTTCTACAAATGGTGGAGCAGGATGGCTACTGAAGACCTTCAATACCTGGAGGCCAAAATCGAAACAGCAATAGCTGATGATCAATGTAAAACAAAAGAACAAAGTTCTCAAGAGCTTTCAATAGCCAATCTAAAAAATTATTTCCAAAAAATTCACCTAAATGAGACTGAAGAACAAATTATGGTCAGAACTCTTGACCACATGAAAAACCAATTCTTTAAAACTTTCCAAGTTAAAAGGGAAGATGTTTCTATGAAGACTAGCTCATCACAAGGTTCAATGGACTCAAATGCATTTGATTGCTTGGCCGGAGAATCTCAGGATGAAGAAAACCCAACTCCCGAAGATTTTTGGGATGCAATGATCCAGTCAATGACTCAGCAAACCAAGAAAGGAAAAGGACAACAATAATGATGCAAGCCATGACATCAACAAATCAATGATTCCTGCCAAGGCATGATTAAAAATCCCGTGAAGACAATTAAGTCAAAAGCAATATTATGCTTTTACTATTTGCTTTTTAATTTTCGTCGTTTGTATTCATTATTGATGCGCCTATGGGGCCCACAGTGTACCCGGCATTAATAGTGTTTTTTGTCACCTTGTTTACCGGCTACCTAATGTAACAGTAGCCCTTTACCGGCTTAAATAGTAAGCCTTTATTTCCCTATATAAGGCATATCTGCCTCTCTTGTAACTCAAGCTTCTTTAGATAATAAAAATTTCCTTCTTCTAAAAACACTCTCTCTCCATTGCTCTTTTCAAGCTCCAAGTCTTCCGTTGGTTTTGTGCAATATATATATATATATATATATATATATATATATATATATATATATATATTCTATTGTATGCGGCTTGTCACCGCTCCCGTCAATTGCTTTTTTTTTTCTGTTTCCAAGAAAGCCACTTCCTTTCCCATATCCTCATATTAATACGTGTCTATCTTCAAATCTTCCCACACACATTTCATAGTTAAATATTTCAATGCTTAAATCTGTTTTAAGTTTATCATGATGACATATTTTTGTAAAGAATTTTCAAAATTTTCCAACCAATCAACCATCAGTACCATAGCAACTTCCATATCTTACCTATATCATTTATGGTTCTCTTTATAAGTTTGAAGTGTGTAATTTTGTATTGAAATTCTGAGAATTTCCCAACCAATCATTTACAATTCAGTGACCCCATCCAACTTTTTTTCTCTTCGTTTTTTAAGTTTTTTTTGTTTCCTTTTGTCTTTTTTGTTTTTCCTTTTTTTATATTTTAAGGAGTACTTTACAATATCGAAAAAATTTAAATGTTTAAATATACAAATTTTCTTCTCCAAATACCTGCTCCTAAAGTACACCAAAGCACACTTTTTTAGCATCCCATTTTTACGTATTTTTTCATGAAATTCATTTTTTTGCACCAAATTGATTAAAGAACAAAATTTGCATATAGTGAAAAAAAAATTCCTCCATAATCTTCAGATGGTGAAAAAATATATATATTTTTAACAAAATACATAAAGTGAAATGTTAAACAGTGTGTTTTTAGATACTTTGGAATTCGAAAAAATTTAACTCTTCAAATTCCAGATGTTTTTCCCGTAAATAACTGGTTTGGTAAAAAATAGTAATAAGTTTGCGAAAAAATACGTAAAGTGCGATGCTGACAGTATATTTTGGGGTACTTTGGGGTCCCGAAAAAATTTTAGATGTTCAAATACGCGAAGTTCGTTTCTCAATAACATTTTCATTTTAATTTTGTAATCTTCTAATTTGATTTATAGTTTTAATTTAATTTTTATTTACGGTAACTTCAGTTTCATTTACAATAGATCGCTCAATCGTACTCTTTCAACTTTCTATAGATACTTCTATTTTATTGGTAATTTTCATCCAACCTTGCACGATACAAGTGTTTCACTTTCTATTTGTGTTTTCTTTTTTATCTTGGTCATTTCGTACCAACGGGTATTAAAACCACTCTCTAACTGGTGTTTATATTTTTATCTTTCTTTAGCCACATTTACAATAGAATGTTCATCATCTTCTTTTAACGAAAACTTCAGCCACATTTACAATAAAACCTCCATAATCTTTTTCTACTTTATATATCTGCTCCTATTTTATCATAGGTTTTCCTTCAACCATGCATGATACCCGCGTGTTTCACTTTTTAATTGTGTTGTCTTCTTTTCTTTCTATTTATGGGTTAATTTTTTATATTTGCATTTGTTGATGTAGATTATCTTATTAAAATTCTTTAGACTTTTTCTTCTTATTTTATCTGTGGAGGATGTTCGATTTAAATGTCTTTGTTAATGTTCCTTTTAAAATTGATAATCTTTTTATTTAATTTATATTTATAATTTAGTTTTTATTTACAGTTATTAGATTTTATATTTTGCAAACTAACACTATTTGTCCAATGGCATAGGCTACCCTGAGGCATAGGGGTCGACCCTGTGCTCCTGAGTTTGATTCTCACAGTTGACAAACTCGTTGTTCAAAATTTGCTTTCAAGCATGACAGGATATTATAGTTTTTCGAAAAAAATTAATAACTCGATTATACGATGGAATTTAGCCAACCCCGTGCATCGCACGGGTTATGGATATTATGTAATTGTGTCTTCAAGGCACACAAATCCTATATACAAACCTCCACACTTAAATAAGCAGAAGATCAACATCAAAGCACCAAACACAAGGAAACATATACAACAATTCGTAAAGCAGTTCAACCAAGGTATCTCAAAAGATAATTAGTACATATACACAAAACATATTACTCCTATCCTCTGGAAATACAATCAACTAGCTCCACACACCACTCATAGAACAGACAACGACTAGACTTAGCCTTTGCCAAAAGCCAATTCTATGAGAGATTTGGAAGAGAGTATCAGAGATCAGGTTTATTAGTGAAAACAACTCTATTTCTACTTTCCTAAATCGCTCAGAGAACCGAATGCCAAATCATAATAAGCCTCTTTCTACCCTTTCTAATGCTTACCCCTGAGTAAAGGATCGAGAAAAGAGTCGAAAGATTAGGCGGAAGAACCACTACCAAACCCAACCATCTAAACACTAAGTACCATAACCTCTCGGAGAAAGCACACCTCAAGAAAAGGTGTGAAGCCGACTCCATAGGCCCACCATAGAGGACACATCCCAGTATCTGCCGAATCAGAAATAACGTTCCTCCGAAACAAAATCTCCCAAGTTGGGAGCCTATTTTAGAGTCTAGCGCCGTCTAAGTTTGTAGCTTTTGGTGAACAAAAATCTCCCCACAATACTAAATATCTCTACACATTCTTTCGGTGAACTGGTTAAAAGTTCTATCTTTATCACCACAAACAACAAATTAAGCTGATCAAAATTGATTAAAAATTATAGACATTCTTTCAAGGAATTGGTTAAAAATTCTATATTAAATTAATTATTAACCACAAATCAGCAAAATCAAAGCGGGATCAAGTTTATGCTTTGAACACATTTTAGATTGTTATACATACTGTTCGGACTTTGAGCATTTTACAGAAAATACAAAAGCATTTTAGATTGTTATACTATTCTGACTCTTACGGGGGAATAAAACCAAACACTTGGAAGGCATTTACGGAGAAAATATATCAGCGAAATCCCTATAACCTGCATCACAAGAAAGAACTTATTAGATCAAAAATAAAACAAAATTATGTTAATAAGCAAATAATCTAAAGCACATAAACGAATAGACTGAGAATAATATAGTCTAAAAATACCACAAACATAAAAAAAAACTTCATTCAAACTAAAATGAAGAAAAAGGAAAAGAAGAATGAGAAGTGAGAAAGGAAAAAATTGGTTGTGTTTATGAAAAGGTTGAGAGAGAAGTTGAAACGAAAAAATTCAAAATACATTGAATTTGAGATAAAATGGGAGCGCCACTTTTTTGGTGACCGGCAGAGGGTGTCTTTAATAGTCTCGCTGATGTGTGTTAGGGTAGTCTCAGTTTAGGTGGAAAAGACTTGTTGTTTAAATTATTAAATAAAGGGTTAAATATGTTTTTGGTCCCTATAAATATAGCGAATTTTGTTTTTAGTCTCTCTAAAATTTTTTGAGCACTTTTGGTCCTTACATTATTTTCCGTTTGCACTTTTAGTCCCTCTGTTAATTTTTGTGTGAGCTGGCTAACGGTGCTGACAAGTCAATGCTGACTTGTCTATTTTTATGTACTGTGATGTCCACATCATTTGCCACCTGTTTTAAAAAAACCAATTAAAATAACCAAAATCCCTAAATTTCCCTTTTCCCCTTCCTCCATTGATGCAAGCCGAAGCTTCTCCCTTTATCCATTACATCTCTTTCCCTCTCTCTCTCTCTCACACACACACACGTCTCTGCAAATGGATTTCTGATTCAACGATTTCTCTTTCCTTAGGCTTCATCTCGTTCCCTTCTGAAACATGCATATTTTGTGTTGACGAGAAGATTGAAAAGCATGAAAAGAAGATTGCAAAGCATGAACCTGATGTAGACAAGAATTATAATGATGTTATGTTTTATTGTTCAGTTGTGCATGTGAGAATCTGATTAAGGGAAAAATCGCTCAAGAACAAAAACAATCAAGAACGGAATCAATTTAGGGTAAAATTGAGAATCAGATATTGTTATTACAAATCAGAAACGAACACGAAAAATTTGAAGGTGCAAAGAGGCGATTAAAACCACTAGGCGATTAAACTGGAAGCAGATGGAAAAAGAGAGTCTCATATCAAAATGATTGTGAAATAGTTGTCTTCAAAAGTGATGTAGAGAGGTTGAGATTGAAGGAGGAAGAACCGGGTTTTACATTTCCAGGTTGAAGAGGAGAGATACCTGATGGGGGAAATGAGAATGATAGGTGACGTGGAAAAAAGACCAACATGTTACATTTAATTGTTTTTTTAAAACAGGTGGCAAATGATGTGGCCATGACAGCACATAAAAAATAGACAAGTCAGCATTGACACTTCAGCACCGTTAGCCAGCTCACACAAAAATTAACAGCAGAGACTAAAAGTGCAAACGGAAAATAATGTAGGGACCAAAAATGCTCAAAAAAATTTAGAGGGACTAAAAACAAATTTCGCTACATTTATAGGGACCAAAAACATATTTAACCCTTAAATAAATAAAAAGTTTTGAATGAAAAAATGGTAGATATTTTATGAAGTGTCATAATTGTAAATTTTGAGTTTGCCTTAGTGAGTGAGAATGTTGCAAAAATTGCGTAAGAAAGTCTAGGGAGGTTTATTGTTTTGACCCTAAATTGCTGACGTGTCAATTATTGAGCAATGGGGTGTTTGTGAAATTTTATAGGTAGTAGTTTTTGTTAGAAGGATAGTCGAAGTTGAAAGCAACAAACCAAACAACTTGTTTGAGTTAGTGGTGTTTGTTCTGGTGCAACCTTCTCCTTTTTGAAAGAAATCAAATAAGAGTTGCTACATGGTTGACAACATTTTAAACATACAAAACTTAAATGAAAAGACTATTAGATAGGTAACTTACGAAACAATATAAACTCAACATAATACTTGAAAGCATGACTCGAGGTGTTGATCTGGCTTGGACACAATTGCCTTCAGTCAGCATTGATCCGTTTGATAAGCACTTGGTATCTGAAACAAAAGAGGTAATGAATGAGAGATAAATTAATATTAGTGAACCCTAAGATTGAGAGGTACCTTTATTAGTTGTATATTTATCTTTTGGCAATTGATCTGCCAAATATATGTACACGTGTCCCATAGCTCCAGTGAGAAAGCCACCTTTATATCTGGATTCCACCTTCACAATTTCACCATTTTCTATTTTAATTGAACCTGGTTCTGGATAACACCCAGACATTCCAACAACGTAGCCTTTTTCATTTCCCGGTTCCTTTCCCGTTCCGTATTTTGGTGTTGAGTTACACAATAACTTTCCATCCTAAAATAATAATGAATATGTATATATATATATATATATATATATATATTAGATGTGAAGATGCACTATAATTTTGACAATATGGAGTAAAATTTCTTGTGCCCATCCCCTGTATTTGCAATAAAATTTTCGACCTTTCAAAAAAATAGTTATGTCGACATTGAAAACAAAATGTTTATCACTTAAGGAACACAATCAAACTATCTACTGATGAATCATAAAGTCTTCCTATAATATTGAAAATTATATTACCTGTCCATATAGAGTTGCATCAAGAACACCTGAATGCATATGAGAAGTGGCATATATGAGATAACCCCCCTTTTTCATTGGGATGTTCGCTCTTTGGACATGAGGGAAGGGGTTCAAAGAAAGACTTGACGGAATAGTATACTCTGCCTATATCAAATTGAAACAAACAAATTAATACAGATACCTTTATTATAGAAACGACTATAGTTTGTTTTCTAGTTATCCTTAAGCCTGTTGATAAGATACAAGTTGTGTGGTGTAATTGGTTCATGTGTAAGGTGGTAAGAAATCAAGTCTTGTTTACCTGACATTCATGGATTAACTCGGAGCCATTTGTTCTCACTCGATCCGTAGAATCGAGTATATAAAATCTAACAGGAATCTGGTGTTGGTCCCAATCAACCCATGTTATTTTGTATCTTAGGGCAAGGTATCTCTTTGGGGCCTTAAAACCCTCTTTCAATGTGCACTGAGCATTGTCCACGCAACAAAAGATTCCACCTTTATAATTTGGGTTTAATGGTTTCCCATCTATGCCAATTGTGACATTGAAGTGGTTAGGTGGGAGATTAAAATGGTCACACCTACATTCTGTGCAACCTTTACTGTCTTTAGTGCCACGTGTATCAATGACCATGACATTAAAAAACCATTTCTCTTCATACCTAGGTGGAATATTTTCAGGTTTACCTACTTCTAAAGCATAAGGATTCGGAATCTTTGTACTCGTTCCCCTTGATTCAATTCCCAATCCCCAATAATGTGGAAGAACTCCACCTTCGCATGCTCCTTCATTTCTCAAGAAAATTATACCATCCAAAGGATTTTTTGGATCCTTAGGAATTGGTGACTTACTCCATATTTTTTCATGATATTTGAAAGCAAACCAATGATGTAAATATGCTTCATATATCGGTACAGAATTTCCTTTTTCATCAACTATTTCAGCATCAAAGCTCTTTATTCCAACATGACCCCTTGGAAACTCAATGTTAGGAAGTATTTTCGTTGCAACTGTTCCAGCACCCACTTCAAACATTTCAGATATAAATGTAGCTGACTTTATATTATTTTCACCTGCATATATTGTGGTTGATAACAACACCAACATTGATGTTGCTGAAAATATCAATGCTTTAGAGGTAAACCTCATGTTATTAACCTGTACAAAAAGAAACCGCTTTGTTGTTACATAATACATGAACAATGTTTTATAATAGTATTAATGTTAATTAATTAGTCGTTTGAGTTAGCTTATATGTTTCAAAAGTAGGAACATTAAGTATAATTGAAAGGAGATGAACGTAGGAAGTTGGATGGTAAAAATTGCATACCACATCAGAAGATGAGAAAATGACCATGGTGGTGGTTCGTTGGGTGTGTGTGTGTAGGTTTTACAATTTGTGACTTTTATAAGAAGGCTCATGCCAGTTCATTCAAGAATGACGTTTAATGCTATTTCTACCGGGTGTGTTGGGCGGTTTCAATTTACCAATAATTAAGTGTTTTTTTATGAATAGATAGATAATTAAGTATAATTAAGTCCAAATTAAATATTATCAAAGAAAAGTCCAGCAATATATAAATAGGTAATTAAGTAGTTTGAGGAACTATCTACTGTCTACAGATACTAGTATGCCATACCCGTGCGTTGCACGTTTCTATGTCATTGAATTGGTGACTATTTCCAATTAAGTTAAAATAAGAATACATATATTTAAAATATCATAATTTGTCTTAATATATTTTTTTCGTTATTAGTGAAGTGTGTTATTAATATAAACATGCTATGAAAATACAGTAGCACGATAAAAAAGTTAGTCGTAATGGTTGTGGTTCTTTTACCAATTACCGTAAAATTGAACGTCAATGTGACCTTTTAGCATAAAAAGCAGTATGTAAATGTCATTCTAATTGTAGATCATGTCACTGTAGACATAATTTTCTATTGCCCAACTATGTACATGATAGGAAAAAATTATTAATTATACAGTATAGATGTTAAAATACACTGAATCTATTTGGTTTAATGAAAACTAATATATATAATATAATGTTCATATTAAAATTAAATATTCGATTTTATTGTCAATTGTAAAATAATATTTGTTATTAATTAATTAAGGAAGTTTAATAGGAAAAGAGAAGTGTAGTAAAATAGATGAATTTTATATAAAGATCGTAAAATTGTGGTCCTTTTAGTATTGCAAAAGAAATAGATATATAATAGTAGAAATCCCAAACAATGAGTGTATTTCCTTTTATTTTTAATTATTATTTAAGTCGAAAAAAAAACCAAGTGGATGAATGTTGATAACTAATTGAAGCTGGGGATAGTTTTGTCATTTTTTTCAAAAGTAAACTCAGGTTACCATAATCAAAATCCCTAAAAATCATCTGAAGGAAGTCACTTTCCTCTTCCACAGAACCGACGCCGCTGTAGTGGCACGGGTTACCTGAAACAGCTCCAAACCGCGACGCCTGTGAGACTCACGGTTCCGTTTGTGCAATGTCCAACCCCCATGGATCTGGAAGTTCGCGTAATCTGCAACGAACAGCAAGAGGTCATCATCGTGGAGCATCAGATCGCACGGACCAAGAGGTAACGTTTCGGATACAGAGATAATATCATTCTTTTGATTATGTTGGAGATTGTCAAATAATTTTAATCGTTTTTGACCTGCGCTCACCAATTCATCTGTTATTTTAGATAATTTGTTTTACCTGTAACAATTGTGTGCACTTGATTAGTTTGGTTATTCCCATTGTAATAGATCTGTGTATTTGGGAATTTTGTTTTAGTGCTTTAATTTTGATCATATCTGTAAAGCTCTAACATAATTAACGAAACTGTCCACTCTCATATTGTATGATAAAATAAATAAAAAAGATGCAAACTACAAATTGTCAAGGACTTCACGGTACACAACATTTTTTGTGGACCGTAATAGGTTTTTATCCTCATCTAGAATAAGCAGCTTCAACAACTGAACCACCAAGTCTCATGTTGACTTTTAGGTTTAGGTAGCCAGTGGACAATGGAATGGACGCTGATGTAGCTCTGCAGTATTGTCTGTAATCCTGGAAGTGTTGCAACAAATAAATTAATTAAGAAGTTCACCAATCACTTTATTGGTTGATGACAGTTGATTCTATGGTAATTGAAGTTTTCTTTGGTTCTGTTCCTTATATGCTTGTAGTACATAACATGCATGTGTACTGAATAAGACTTGTTTCACGTTACAAATTGTTCATGGCTTTGAAAGTTAAGTAGGATAACATGAATGAAATTATATCGATGAAGTAGTCTTCATTAAGTTATTTACCGTATGACGTTGAACAGCATTACCTCGCCACATAGTCTGTCTTGGACAAATTCGTCCAAAACCTCCTTTTCCATGCAGATTTGTGTAACGACGTAGCCAGTGCGACCGTTAACAACGACCTTGGCAATCCAGTCAAGTTTGAAAAGACATGTGTGAAACCAGGTATCTCCAAGGGCGTATGGATGTACAATCTGGTGACGCAAAGGGTAGCCATAAAATGTTAATCAGATTTCATTGAAACAGTTGATATATATATATATATATATATATATATATATATGTGCTTACTACAAACATTTTTTAATGTATGATAGTTTGAGTGATAACCGTATATGAATGATTAAAGGGGTAGTAGTGTAAAGTATAGTTAGATCTAACATTTCTTTGAGGTTTAAAACTATACAGAATGGCCATTTACGTCAGTTGATGCATTTTTAAATTCACATATTCATTTACCTGCTCATTTGTGTTGTAGGTACGAAGGTGTTGTTCGTAAAAATGTTGCGCTGCCTCATGATAACTCTATTTTATATAGAGTTATATACGCATCTAAACCTAAATAATTGTTTAGAATCAAGTACAATATGTGTTAAATATAGTAGTATGAATAAAATAAACAACATTCAAGGTTTATACTCATGACTTAGCATTTTGTATATATATTGGTATGTTTGATGTGTTTGTTCAGTGCACCTGCAGTTGATGCATCTACACCGAAAAACAGGCAGTGCATCTGCACTAGATGCAGCTGCACCAGATTACCACAGTGCAACCAAATTTAGTGCATCTGCACCATCCTGCACCAAAGACAGAATTACTCCACAATGGAAGCACCTCAATTCGTACCATGGCATAAATATCTCTATGACATCATGCTTAGTCACAAGTCACATGGAGGCACCATGGCAACTTGCAAAAGGATGCACCTGCATCGCATGCAGCTGCACTACATGCAGCTGCACCATCCTGAAAGGGAGGAAAAATGCCAACACCGGAAGCACCTCAAACTCAAAGAAGATAAAGACACCACAAGATGACATCATAATTGGTCACAAATCACATGGGTCACATGGGAACCTTTCAAAGGAGGTGCCTACAATATATGACCATTTGAAGAGTCATCTTATAAAGGACACATGGCTACACCTAATTGGACCATTCTTTGCACTTGAGTGAAAAACTCAAATGGCATCATCAACTTCTGAAAAGTAACCATGGTTAAGTTAAAGCAAACCCTCACTTGAAGGAAATCTCAAGGCCTATATAAAGGACTCAACTCTTCACTTGAAAGATATATAGATTTTTACATACTTACTTCTTGTTCTTTCTATTTTAGTTTTTTATAGTTTTCAAAGTTTAATTTTCTTATAGTTTAAATTAGTTGTTAGTTGTAAGAAGGTGAGGAAGGAATTGACGACTTCTCCCTTCTCTTCTTCATAGATATAGGAAGGAGATCAGTGCACCTGCATTGCTTGATGCAAGAAAGCTTCAATATTGTAAACTTTACTTTGTTGTTCTTTCTTGATAATTTCCATCACCTCAATATGTTTTATTCAATCTCTTTTCATCTTGCAATGTCTATCATGAGCTAAATTCCTTTAGTTGAGATGTGCTAGTCTTATAATGATCTTTTGAGAAAGTTTAAGTGTCATTTGTGTGTTGCATGTACTTTGATTCTTGTGTTATACTACATCCATCTTATTTTAAGGTTAATCGCTTAAAATGAGTAGAGTTATATTCACAGACATGGTTTATAACTAGAAATCAAGAATCAATAGGGGTAAGTGTTTAATGAAGCCTTTATTAACTTGTTTTAATAAAAGAAGCTTGTTAATTTCATGTTAAGTCCTAGACATAGGATAACATAGCCCTTAGGATAATCAGCAGGTACTTCAAAGGCAGGAGTGAACTTATTTAGCACGCCTAGACATAGGAAGCTTGTAATGCAACTCTGAAGAAAGTAGCTGAAAGGCACACACTGATGCAGCTGCATCCAGTGCACCTGCACTGCACAATTACACTTAACTCTTAAAAAGAAAGTTATTTGATAAAAGCATCTCAACTATTATTCTTAACTGTTTTCCCCTCTATTGTATTGCTTATTTTCATTTTGTTTTCATTTCAAACTCCACCCAAAATTGTGAGTAGTGTAGCTTCACTAATTTATATCTTCTTAAGCATACAAGAGTTAATCCAATCCTTGTGGGTTCGATCTTATTATACTACTTGTTTGTGACTGTGTATACTTGCACACGTATTTTCACACACCAAGTTTTTGGCGCCGTTGCCGGGGATTGTCATTAATTTTTGTTGTTTTAAAGATAGTAGATTAGTGTTTATTTTTTTTATTTGTTTTGTTATTCTGGTATTTTGTTTTTCTGTGCAGAAACAGGTGCATTTACACTTAGTGCAACTGCACTAGCTTATGCCCAGAGACAAATCACCAGAATTTGAACTTAATCCAGACAGTTTAGAAGGTTGCGTAGACTCCAAAAACAAAGGCTTCAAAGTTGCAGCAATACCATGTCTCAACAAGGTGAAGGAGAAGGCTCAAGACCAGCCTCAGTCAGAGGTGGTCCTAGATCACAAAGAGATGCTGAAGCAGATCACAGAAATCAATTCATTCACATGGGACCAATAGGTATGATTAATGATAGAGATAGACCTATGAGAGATTATACAATGTTTGATCATCAAAACATGCAAACAAGCATAGCAAGACCTCACATAGAGGCTGTCCATTTTGAATTTAAACCCATGATGTTTCAAATGTTGCAAACAATTGGTCAATTTGGTGGATTTCTTCATGAGGATCCCCATGAGCATTTAAAACAGTTTTTAGAAATATGTAGTAACTTTATCATACCTGGTGTTAGTAAAGATGCATTCACTACAACATTTTGACCCTACGGCAACGCCTAACTCTGCCACATATAAAAAACCGTTGCCTTACATTACAATGGGCAACGGTTTTTTGATCTGTTGCTATATCAAATATTTTTTAGATTTTTTTCTCAGCAACACTTATAAACCGTTGTCTAAAAATTTAAGGCAACGGTTTTCTGTTTAAATCTTTAGGCAACATTTAAAAACCGTCCTCTATGGTTTCAGTTTTTTTTAAAAAAAAAAAAAAACTCTAAGAACTATCTCTTTTAAAATCAGCTGCACCCGTGTTTTTGTATTTGCTACCCATACACCCTTACTTATTGTAAAAAAATCCAAAACCCTTGATTCACAAATCAATCCATTATTTCATTTCACAAATCACTTCTCTCTTAAGATCGCATCCGCATCGTCGAGAAGACATGAATCATCACTCTCTGTTTCTGTTCTCCCTACTCTTTGTTGAATCTCGTAAATCCCTGCTCGTCGTTGAATGGTGCGAATCCCTGCTCTTCATCCGCTTCGTCAGCAAGAATCGTTGTACGGCACCGTCTCTACTCTTGTGTATTCACCGATAAACATTTGGTTTGCTCTTTCTTTCACCTCCTCTTTCTTTCATTGCTTCAAAATCCTCTAACCTGGTTTGCTTCAAATCATCTTCTCTTTCAATGGTAGAGTCTTCACGAGTTACGCTACCAAAGCCATTTACAAGATCCTCTTTTTCGATTTCGTCAAAGTCGGTAAGGTTTCCATCGAATACATGCTTTTCGATGAAAAAGACGTTAATCTGTCGGTGGATAAAGTTGAGGTATCTCACTTTCATGCGCTTCATCTGATCCAAATTCAATTGATTGTAATTAGGGTTTTAAAATATGTATTTCAGCATTCTTTTCTTAATTTTATGTACTTGGATTTATGAAAGCTCAATAGATTGGATTTAGGGTTTCATTTTTCTCATGTGTGTGTGTTTTGTTTTGAGGCTTTGAATTTCAACATAGAGGTTAATATTAGTTATTGGTGACTGTATGTTCGTCAATGGTTAGAGTTTATGCAATATAAAATGCTGTAAAGCACCTGATTGCATTATATTAGACGACTAGTACTAATAATTTTGCTCTCTATTCTTTCATAATGTTTTGATTGGGGGTTTTTCTCCAGATGTTCAATTCGTGCATTTTTGCATCAATTTATAGTTTATTACTGTTCTGGTCATATTTGCAAACTCTTTGAGAACTTACATATACCTTGGATGAGACCGAAGCCAAGTTATATGTTTTTGAGTGCATGTCTGTTGCTGAAATTTAGAAGCAATGCTTGTTAACTTCACTACTAGTATTTAAGATTTCTTTTTCTACAAATTTACAGTCAGGGGGATGTAAACATTAGAGATGGTTTGGTTCAGTAATCCATTATCTCATCAGCTAGGGAATCAGGATGTAAACTTTAGAGATTACATGACTGCATTGAGTATGCTAATATAATAACTCTTCTCTTAGTTATCAATATTTGTCTTTTCAATGTAATGATTTCTTAGTTTTTATTTAGCTGGACCACTTTCTCTTGTTGCTTTGACAGAAAAATGCAATCATACTAGTGGTTTCACCAGAGACTTGCAGGACAATTACTGAAATGCTTAACAAGTGGGTAACTTCTTGTATGATGTAATATAAGGATTCTCCCATGAGGGTTAAACTTAAAATAGGATAAACGAAGAACAAATAGTTGTCATTCCTGATAAATATTATTAGATATGTTAACTAAATCTTTTACATGTAATGATGTCAAGGTACATATCTAATAATATTTATCAGTAAACCAACAAAACAAAGAAGGTAGAGATACTAGACATCACTAAGCAAACCAGCTTATTTTGTTTTGGTGGGACCCAAAAGTGGCCAAGTAAGACATTGTCATGCCTATTTAATTTTTAGAATGACTAAGTTTATAATTTTCAATGTAATGAAATGAACAGGTGATGGAGAACTTGATCCTAGGTGATCTTGTTGGAAAACCATATGCACTCCTGAACTTTTTAATGTAAGCTTGAACAAAGTTGTTATTTTTTGTGGAAAATACTGTGACTAATTACTAGTTTTCTTGGCTATCAACAGTTTCTCTACATGATATAAATGGTTATGTGTGTTTGATGCTGACTGCATAGTTATGTCTGGCTTAACCTTTCTAATTTAATTTTCATTAAAAAAAACGTTAACATGCTTGGTCATGTCATATGTGCTTTATATATATTTTGTAGTTATTTCCTTTTATTTTCTTATAAATATATACTACTTTTACATTGCATATTATTCAAGGTCTGTTAATGTAGTTATTTATTTCATAGAAACCGCATCAGGCTACATGCACGCTATATTATTCAACTTCTAGAACTGATAGGACTTGCAATGGAACATGCAGAGATGGCCGAAGAACAAGAGGGAGTTTAATCGATAGGACAGATTGCAAGCAAGGAGAGGGAAGGGAGGTATGAGAATCATGCAAAGGGGAGGAGAGTGTAAGAAGGAACGATTAAGGAAGGGAAGATATCAGAAGTTGATCATGCAAGAATTTATTTTAGTACTTGGTGAAAAAGGAGAGCTGAGACGTCTCTCTTTGCCTCAAGGGTTATTGGGGCCTCGGGGGTTACAAGGTCTTATTTTGTTTATGTTTTTTTGTCTGTTTTCATACTCTGTTCAGAGAAAACACATCAATACTATTTCATTTTGTGTGTGGTCTTAATTATCTTTTTGCGTTCTTGGTGCAGTGTCAACCACATCACAAAGGAAGAGCAAGAGGAAGTGCAATAAGGATTTCTCCAAGAAAATATTGAGAAGACAGTAAATTTTAGGTGTAGGTGTTTTAGTCATGTCAAACTGGTTATAGATTGTTACTAATGCATTGTTTTTGGATTTAATTGACTGGAATATAGTTTCCCATATTTCATGTATTGATTGGAAAATAATTTTGTACACATGTATTTATTTGCTTGTGTAGTAAATTGTTGTGTAACTTATTGAGTGTGTCAGTAAATCATATTGATATGTATCTAATTTTCTAAATATCTCTTTTTTGTTTTTTATTACCAAGGGCAACGGTTTCGAAGTGTTGTGTATGATGATGATTATGGTGATGATAGGCAACGGTTTTAATGTAGGCAATGGTTAAAAACAGTTGCCAGAAACTGCAACGGTTACATGTCGTTGCCATAGAGTAGCAGGAAAACCGTTGCCTCAATACTACGAACAGCAACGGTTTTTCATTAGTGTTGCTTTTGATTATAAAAAAACGTTGCCAAAGGTATAGGCAACGCCTGCATATACCACGGTTTCAAAACCGTTGCCAAATCCAAAGGAAACGGTTTTTTAATATTACGCAACGGTTTTTAGGCGTTGTCGTAGGGTCAAAATGTTGTAGTGATTTAGACTTAAGCTATTTCCATATTCTTTGAAAGATAAGGCTAAATCATGGCTAAATTCATTGGAGCCTAATTCTATTCATACATGGAATGAAATGGCTGAAAAGTTTTTGTCAAAATATTTTCCACCCATTAAAAATGCCAGAATGAGAAATGATATTACATCTTTTAGACAAAAAGAATTTGAATCATTGTTTGAAGCATGGGAAAGATGGAAAGAACTTTTAAGAAAATGTCCACACCATGGTCTTCCAGTTATTATTCAAATGGAAACATTTTATAATGGTCTGGAACCACAAACCAGAATAATGCTTGATGCATCATCTAGAGGTGTTTTGTTAAATCTGTCTTATAATGAAGCATGTGAATTGATTGATAGAATTGCTACCAATAGCTCTAGTTGGCCTACTGAGAGGGTGAGTGCCCAAAAGAAATCATCAGGGGTACATGAAATTAGTGAAATATCTGCCCTATCTGCTCAAGTAGCCTCACTAGCAAATCTGGTTAAAAACCTTAACAATACTAGTGCAACTGCATCTAGTGCAGCTGCACCAGTAGAGAACACTGCAGCAGCAATAGAACAAGCCCCTCCAAGAGCTGTAAGTTGTGTTTATTGTGGAGGAGGTCACCTTTATGAGGAGTGTCCTAGCAACCATGTCTTTGTAAATTATGTAAGTTATGATAAAAATAACAACCCTTACCCAAATACCTACAATCCAGATTGGAACAATCACTCAGATTTCTGGTGGGGGAACAATACTAGTGCACCTGCACCAAGTGCATCTGCACTAGTCACACCACCAGGATTTCAATCTCAGAACTACCAAAGACCACAACAACCTGCCAATGATAACTCCTTAGAAGCATTGCTTAAATCCTTTATAAGTGAAACTAGAACAGCTAGGCAAGCTCAAGATGCATCTATAAAGAATTTGGAGAATCAAGTGGGTCAATTGGCAACTGCTCTGTATCAAAGACCAACAGGTACACTACCATCAAATACAGAAGCAACTCCATCTCAAAGGCCAGGTAAAGAGCAGGTAAAAGCCATCTCTCTCAGAAATGGGAAAGATCTTGCAGAACCTTATGAGAATGAAGGTACAGGTAAGGGAGAAAAAAATAAAAATGAAAAAAGTTCTCAAAATGCAGAAGCACCTGATGCATCTGCATCACATGAAGTTCCAACTCCAAGGTTAGTTCCTGAATATCCTCCTCCTCCTTTTCCTCAAAGATTAAAAAAGGCACATGAGGAGAAGCAATTCAGTAAGTTTTTAGATGTTTTAAAACAATTGCATATCAATGTTCCCTTAATTGAAGCATTGCAACAAATGCCTAATTATGCTAAATTCATAAAAGATGTTCTTTCAAAAAGAAAAAGATTAGGTGAATTTGAAACTGTTGCTTTGTCAAAAGAATGTAGTTTGATTTTGCAAAACAAAATTCCAAGAAAATTGAAAGATCCAGGTAGCTTTACAATTCCACTTTCAATAGGTAATTACTATACAGGTCGTGCATTGTGTGATTTAGGAGCAAACATCAACTTGATGCCTAAATCTGTCTTTACACAGTTAGGAATTGGAAATGCTAAACCTACATCTTTAACATTGTCACTTGCAGACAGGTCAATAGCTTACCCAGAAGGAATCATAGAAGATATATTGGTAAAGACTGACAAATTTGTATTTCCTGTAGATTTTGTTATTCTTGACTTTGTTGCAGATGAAGAAGTACCAGTTATTCTTGGAAGGCCATTCTTAGCAACTGGGAAAACATTGATTGATGTGCAAAAAGGAGAACTAACCATGAAAGTAAATGATCAAGAGGTGAAATTCAATGTAATGAATGCTCTGAAATATCCTGCAGAGGAGAGTGAAGAATGTTCAGCAATCATCTCTCTTGATCAACTGATGCAGAAGCAATTCCACAAACAACATGATCATCTGATGAATGCTCTAGCATCCAGTGCTCCTGCCTTGATAGATGAAGAAATTGAAGAAAAACATCCTCCACAAAATGAGCTAAAATTTTTTCAAGAAAATGAGAATTGTTATCACAAATGCTTATTGGTTGGGCCATGGGATCACTTGCTTCCCTATGCCAAATACATGGGATTTCTAACAAAAAGAAGAAAGAGGAAGGATGATATTTTCTTCTTGTCCTATTATCCACCCTAACTTAGGTTTTGAATGACAAGTCTAGCTAAAGACTATAAAATAAGCGCTACTGGGAGGCAACCCAGATTTTTAGGACTAGTTGTGTTTTGTGTGTTTTTGTTTTTACTTTTGCAGGTATGAATGAATGGTCTTGTCCAGATGCTGTCAATTATGCAGAATTCTGATGCAGTAGCACTGTGTGCAGATGCATTAGTGGCTGAAGATATCTGCCACAAGACTTAGTCAGGCTGAAGACTCTTAAATCAAGCGCTTATGGGAGGCAACCCATGATTTTGAAGTATTAATTATGTTAGTTTTAATTTATGTTTTCAAGTGTTTTGTATGAAAACAGGTTAAGAGAATTCCCAATGCAGCTGCACTGCAGGCACCAGCACTATCAAAATTTCAATGCTCCTGCATCAAACTCCACAACACACTGGGGTGAAAATTTAAATGCTGAGAAGAATGTTGCAGAGCAACCTGATGCGGGTGCACCTAATGCAACTGCATCCACCACTGATGTACCTGATGCAACTGCATCCAAACCTGAGGAGCCCAAAAAGAAGAGACAGAAGGTGAAGCATTCTGCAGTGAGGTCTAGCTCAAGGCTAAGGAGTGGGGCATCAAAACAGTAATTATATTTGAATGTTGTTAAATATTATGTTTAATTATGCTTTTGGATAATTATATGTTGTATTATGATATTTTGTGAACTAATCCTCCTCCCATGGTTTTTATTTTTAAAGAGTAGTGAGGACACTGCTCAACTTTAAGTTGGGGGGAGAAGTTAACTTATCATATTATGCATATGTGTTTAACTATAGTATGTGTGTCTGCTTTGATATATGTTTGTTCTTATATATGTTTGATATATGTTGTTCTTATATATGTTTGATATATGTTGTTCTTATATATGTTTGTTTTTATGAGTGTCTACATGTTTAAATGTGTGTTAGGATTTGATAGATTTGAAGCATGATCAGCTTAGAAATCTTTTTCACAATGCATCTCTTTGAACTGATTTTTAATGATGAAAGGAAGAAAAAGAAAAGAAGCCTTGTTTTTCCTCAAATGACCAATTTTATTATTACTTTAACACATCAAAGCTGAGTTTTGAAAATAACCTTGCTATTTAAAGAGCTATCTGATGCAAGAGGAATTTTTAGAAAGCTAAGGTCAAGACTAAATTTTTACTAAAAATATAGAAGAGCATAAAGAATTAAGTTTGGGGGAGTTTCCATGAATACTAAGGCAAAGTATGAGGAACTTAAAGTAGTAAATGCCATAGGTTATCAAAAGCTACTACAAAAAGTGTCAAATTGTTGTAAATAGCTATACTTACCTGAGTCATTAAACTGAACCTGTTCCAATAGTGCATTTGGTTTGTAAAAAAAAAAAATACAAAAGAAAGAAAAAGAAGAAACGAAAAGCAAACCAAAGAAAAAAGTATGCATAAGGAGGTCAGTGAGGAGGGCAGTATATGCTATAAGTCTGGAAATGTAGTATCAAGTGCACCTGCACTCATGTGCATCTGCACCGTTGCAAAAAGTTCAGTGCATCTGCAACTTGGTGCATCTGCACCAAAAGGAAATAACCACAAAAAAAAGAGTAGTGCATTGACTCAATAGTTTTGAAATACTCAAGTCAAAGCCCTTTGTTGTGCTTAGAGCCCCCCAATGCTTGAGGAAGTTGTTAGTCTAGTCTATATTTTGAAACATCTTTGTTTTGACCGAACGTAATCTAAATTTTTCAAAGGCTAGGAGAAACTTGTTACTTAGTTTTGGAACTGATTGAATCTCAGTGGGGCACACACTCACACAAATGAGTTTTAAATAGCTTCGGATGTTTGGGAATTCAAAGGCACAAAGACAGAAATTTTCTGAAAAATGAAGTTCATAAGATGCACTTCTTGAAAATCATTCTGTGAAAGAGATATCAGCTAATCTGTTCTTCTTAATTCAAGAAATCTTATTTATGTTTTCTTTTTGTCATTACTTGAGGACAAGCAATGGTTTAAGTTTGGGGGTGTGATAACTCTATTTTATATAGAGTTATATACGCATCTAAACCTAAATAATTGTTTAGAATCAAGTACAATATGTGTTAAATATAGTAGTATGAATAAAATAAACAACATTCAAGGTTTATACTCATGACTTAGCATTTTGTATATATATTGGTATGTTTGATGTGTTTGTTCAGTGCACCTGCAGTTGATGCATCTGCACCGAAAAACAGGCAGTGCATCTGCACTAGATGCAGCTGCACCAGATTACCACAGTGCAACCAAATTTAGTGCATCTGCACCATCCTGCACCAAAGACAGAATTACTCCACAATGGAAGCACCTCAATTCATACCATGGCATAAATATCTCTATGACATCATGCTTAGTCACAAGTCACATGGAGGCACCATGGCAACTTGCAAAAGGATGCAGCTGCATCGCATGCAGCTGCACCATCCTGAAAGGGAGGAAAAATGCCAACACCGGAAGCACCTCAAACTCAAAGAAGATAAAGACACCACAAGATGACATCATAATTGGTCACAAATCACATGGGTCACATGGGAACCTTTCAAAGGAGGTGCCTACAATATATGACCATTTGAAGAGTCATCTTATAAAGGACACATGGCTACACCTAATTGGACCATTCTTTGCACTTGAGTGAAAAACTCAAATGGCATCATCAACTTCTGAAAAGTAACCATGGTTAAGTTAAAGCAAACCCTCACTTGAAGGAAATCTCAAGGCCTATATAAAGGACTCAACTCTTCACTTGAAAGATATATAGATTTTTACATACTTACTTCTTGTTCTTTCTATTTTAGTTTTTTATAGTTTTCAAAGTTTAATTTTCTTATAGTTTAAATTAGTTGTTAGTTGTAAGAAGGTGAGGAAGGAATTGACGACTTCTCCCTTCTCTTCTTCATAGATATAGGAAGGAGATCAGTGCACCTGCATTGCTTGATGAAAGAAAGCTTCAATATTGTAAACTTTACTTTGTTGTTCTTTCTTGATAATTTCCATCACCTCAATATGTTTTATTCAATCTCTTTTCATCTTGCAATGTCTATCATGAGCTAAATTCCTTTAGTTGAGATGTGCTAGTCTTATAATGATCTTTTGAGAAAGTTTAAGTGTCATTTGTGTGTTGCATGTACTTTGATTCTTGTGTTATACTACATCCATCTTATTTTAAGGTTGATCGCTTAAAATGAGTAGAGTTATATTCACAGACATGGTTTATAACTAGAAATCAAGAATCAATAGGGGTAAGTGTTTAATAAAGCCTTTATTAACTTGTTTTAATAAAAGAAGCTTGTTAATTCCATGTTAAGTCCTAGACATAGGATAACATAGCCCTTAGGATAATCAGCAGGTACTTCAAAGGCAGGAGTGAACTTATTTAGCACGCCTAGACATAGGAAGCTTGTAATGCAACTCTGAAGAAAGTAGCTGAAAGGCACACACTGATGCAGCTGCATCCAGTGCACCTGCACTGCACAATTACACTTAACTCTTAAAAAGAAAGTTATTTGATAAAAGCATCTCAACTATTATTCTTAACTGTTTTCCTCTCTATTGTATTGCTTATTTTCATTTTGTTTTCATTTCAAACTCCACCCAAAATTGTGAGTAGTGTAGCTTCACTAATTTATATCTTCTTAAGCATACAAGAGTTAATCCAATCCTTGTGGGTTCGATCTTATTATACTACTTGTTTGTGACTGTGTATACTTGCACACGTATTTTCACACACCACCTCACGCCGTAGCCCAAATATGGTTGTGCCAGTGTGATCCTTAGCAATGAGGTCAATGCCATCGCTGCAACAAAGATGCAACCATAAAAAAGTAATGCAGAATTCTTATTTGAACATAATACAGTAACGGGTACTTGACTAAAATGTTGAGAACAGTTACGATGTTGTTGATAGGATGCCGATGATATGCGCCAAGACAACATATGGGACTTCCTATACGGAGACAAAGATATGATTGCAAAATTACGATGTTGTTCACCTATATTTGTAAAGAAAGGTATCTCGTTTAAACAATAGGTAAGAGATTCGAAAGTGGTAATACCTGCGCATCTTCAGCGGATCTCAAACTAGCAATATTGAGATAGTCGTACCTTTCAAATTCATTACCAAACCAGCAATAACTACTATTTTATACATTTTATACATACCATAACAGTAATGTATTATTTTCGCATGTCAAATTCGAGGTTAAATGTGTGGTGCGTGATTTTATTGTTTAGAATTGTATGTGTATATTGGTTTAGATAAAATATAACTCTAGTTATCTATGTAAAAACTATAGTTAGTATCCTAAGCATAGTTAGTATTGCTTTCTAATCTCTGTTAGGTTTGTTACATTTCAGTTACAACAATATCTTGAGTTCTCATATATAAGTCTCAAGCTGTACAGATCAACATCAGAAATAATATCACAATATGTTTTCTCTTCTATTCTGATATTCAACATGGTATCCAGAGCACCTTGATCCCTCTTTCCTTTTTTTTCGCTTTCGCTTCTCTCTTAACGATGGTGACCACCGACGATCCTCCTCCAGTCACCAACACCGATAGCTCCGCCGCACCGGAAATCAAAGAATTCCGCCACAAAATCACTGAAAAGCTTCATGATGAAAATTTTATCCTTTGGCGCCAACAAGTAGAGCCCGTAATCAAGGCGCATCGTCTTCAACATTTCTTGGTTTCTCCTCGTATTCCTCCGCGTTTCCTAACGGAACAAGATCGTCAATCTGAGACTGAAAATCCTGCATATCAAGCTTGGGAAGCCCAGGATCAAATGCTTCTCTCCTGGCTTCAAACCTCTCTTTCAACTGGAATTCAAGCGCGTGTTGTTGGATCTACTCACACGCATGAACTTTGGGAACGGATCTTCGTGTATTTTCAAAAATTAGGTCAAACTAAGATTCGACAGCTTCGCCATGAATTGCGCACAACCAAACTGGAGAATCTCAGCATCAAAGAGTATCTTGCGAAAATTAAAGGTTTAGTTGATTCTTTAGCCTCTGTTGGCGAATCAGTCTCATCTCAGGACCATCTTGACGCCATCATCGATGGTCTTCCTCAAGCGTACGATTCGATAATTTCCGTAATTGAAAGCAGATTTGAGAATGATGTTTCTGTTGAAGAAGCTGAAGCGCTTCTTTTAGGTCAAGAAATTCGTTTACAGAGGTATCGCAAACAGAACGCGAGTGATTCTGCATCTGTTCTCCTAACTCAGGTATCAACTCAACCTTCCAATTCGTCTCAAGAACCTGCCAATCCCAATGGAAATTCCAACGCAAACGCTTCGGCAAACTCTGGTTTTGGCTATCGTGGTCGTGGCCGCGGCAGAGGTCGTGGTCGTGGAGGGCGCTCTCAAGTTCAATGTCAAGTTTGCAATCGCTTTGGGCATTCTGCTGCTTTCTGCTATTACCGCTACAATCAAACCTACAATTCAGGTATGCAACAGCAAAACCTCAACCCTTATGCTTATGTGAGGCCTCAGGTTAATCAACACAATCCTCAATCAACTCCATGGGCTGCATCCTTTCCTCCACAAACCACACCAGCATCTGCTCTCATGGTCAACACACCTCAGATATATAATCCCAATTTTTTTTGGTGACACTGCTGCTTCCCTTCACGTGACTCATGATGGCCAGAACATTCAGCATCCTCAACTCAGTCTTGACACTCCAAGTCAGGTGTTTGTAGGCAACGGGCAAGGTTTAAGTGTTCTTTCCTCTGGTTCTACTGCCTTTAACTCACCATTTAACCCTAATTTCAAGTTTTATTTGCATAATTTGCTGCATGTTCCCGATATTTCCAAAAATCTTATTAGCAGTCATAAGTTGCTTCGTGACAATCCTGTTTTCGTTGAATTTCACTTAAATGATTGCTTTGTGAAATCCCAGGCTACACGTGAAGTGCTCTTGCATGGACGTGCTGGCCCGAATGGTCTCTATGAATTCAAAGACTTGCTTGCTTCTGCTATTGGGTCTGCTAGCACACATCACACTGATAAGTCACACTCAAACACTGTAAATTCTTGTACTGCATCTTCTAATGTTGTTGATATAATTCACACTTGGCACTTAAGATTAGGCCACCCACATTTGAATGTTTTGAAGCATGTATTCACTCTTTGTAATCTGCCCTTTCCTAATAAAAATGCTTCTCTCTTTTGTGATGCTTGTTGTGCTGGTAAATCTCATAGGTTGCCTAGTTTTCCATCTGAAAGTGTGTACCATGCCCCTCTTGAACTTGTTTACAGTGACTTGTGGGGGCCCACTCCTATGACATCCTCCACAGGGTTCTACTATTACTTAACCTTTGTTGATGCATATTCTCGTTTTACTTGGTTTTATTTGCTCAAGTCAAAATCAGAAACCTTTCATCTCTTTAAACAATTCAAAACAATGGCTGAATTACAATTTAATACAAAATTAAAATGTCTTCAAACTGATTGGGGTGGGGAGTTTAGACCTCTTTCAAAATATTTGGCTGATCTAGGAGTCATTCACAGATTAATTTGCCCACACACACACCACCAAAATGGTGTTGTAGAAAGGAAACATAGGCATATTGTTGAGATTGGCCTCACTCTTTTATTTCAAGCTAAATTGCCTCTTTCGTTTTGGGATCATGCTTTTGCTACTGCTGTGCACTTAATTAATAGACTACCAACTACTTCTCTTAATGGTGAAATCCCTTTCAAATTGCTTTATGGTCATTTACCTAATTATTCTTTATTTAGGGCTTTTGGATGTAGTTGTTTTCCTTGTCTTAGACCTTATAATACTCATAAACTTGATTTTAGATCACATGAATGTATATTTTTGGGTTACTCTGCATCTCACAAAGGCTACAAGTGTTTGTCTCCATGTGGCAGAATTTTTGTATCAAAGGATGTTATTTTCAATGAAAAGAAATTTCCTTACAAAGAACTCTTTGAGCCCAAGCCATCTCCCTCACCCACAACTTCCCACTCCACCACCAATACCCCTGCCTCTATACCTACAGTATCTCCCACCCCTCACCATACTCACACAAACAACTCTATCCCATCTCCAACATCAACAATTACACCTCATCACTCACCAACCTCCTCCACTCCCACTCCTCATTCTCCTCCACCATTACCTACTGTTGACAACACTCTGCCCACAGCCACCACCTCTCTGCCCACAGCCACTACTGCTTCCTCACATACAGTTTTACCTCCAACCAATGCTCACCCAATGAAAACTCGAGCAAAAAGTGGCATTTCCAAACCTAAATTTCATCCAAATATTCTACTCACTCACATTGAACCCAAAAGTGTTAAAACAACCCTACAACAACCTGCCTGGCACAATGCAATGACAGAAGAATACAATGCTCTATTGAAGAATAATACATGGTCTCTTGTCCCACTACCTCCTGGCAAGAATACAGTAGGCTGTAAGTGGGTTTTTCGTATAAAACAGAATGCTGATGGCACTCTCAACAAATACAAGGCAAGGTTAGTTGCCAAAGGATTTCATCAACAACAAGACTTGGACTTCACTGAGACCTTCTCTCCAGTCATAAAACCTGTCACCATCAGAATTATCCTCACTATGGCTCTAGCTCACAAATGGCATCTTCATCAACTTGACATCAATAATGCCTTCTTAAATGGCACCCTCACTGAAGATGTGTATATGCAGCAGCCTCCAGGCTTTGAATCCACGGATAAATCTCTGGTTTGTAAACTTCAAAAGGCAATTTATGGATTAAAACAGGCACCAAGGGCCTGGTTTGATAAACTTAAAACCACCTTGCTGTCATTTGGTTTCAAAGGGAGCAGATGTGACCCCTCTCTCTTCACTTATACTCAGAAATCTGCTGTAGTTTACCTTCTGGTGTATGTGGATGATATCATCCTTACAGGCACTTCCAATGAACTAATTCAGGCTCTCACCCAAAAACTTGATGCTGTGTTCTCTTTGAAACAACTTGGTACATTGGATTACTTCTTAGGCATTGAGGTTAAACACCTAACAAATGGAGAACTATTGCTTACTCAAGACAAATACATTCGTGATCTGCTGCACAGAACCAATATGGTGGAAGCCAAACCTATTTCAACTCCTATGGTGGCTAATCTGAAATTATCCAAACAAGGAAGTGATATTTTACAGGATCCTGCCATGTACAGATCCGTGGTTGGTGCTCTTCAATACACCACTATAACTCGTCCAGAAATCAGCTTCGCTGTCAATAAGGTCTGCCAATTTATGGCCTCTCCATTAGAATTTCATTGGACAGCTGTTAAACGCATTCTCCGCTATCTCAAAGGTACTTTAAATCATGGTCTTCTCCTCAAGCCAGCATCAATTACGCAACCTCTATCTCTAACAGCCTGGTGTGACGCTGACTGGGCTGCTGATGTGGATGACCGCAAGTCAACTTCTGGTGCTGCTGTCTATTTGGGTCCTAATCTAGTATCATGGTGGTCTAAAAAGCAAACTGTGGTGGCTAGGAGCAGTGCTGAAGCTGAGTATAGAAGCTTGGCTATGGTGGCAGCTGAAGTAACTTGGATTCAGTCATTACTTTCTGAACTAGGAATTGCTCACACTGTACCTCAGATTCTGTGTGATAATCAAAGTGCAGTGGCTCTTGCACACAATCCTATCCTTCATGCTCGGACCAAACACATAGAACTTGATCTCTTTTTCGTTCGTGACAAGGTCTTATCCAAACAACTCAAGGTATCTCACATTCCTGGCCTGGATCAGTGGGCTGATGTCCTTACGAAACCTCTGTCTGCTGCCAGATTTCTTCTGCTCAAGTCCAAGCTCAACGTGACTGTTCTTGTCATCCAGTCCCACCCACCTTGAGCTTGTTGGGGGGGGGGGGGGGGGGGGGGTATGTGTATATTGGTTTAGATAAAATATAACTCTAGTTATCTATGTAAAAACTATAGTTAGTATCCTAAGCATAGTTAGTATTGCTTTCTAATCTCTGTTAGGTTTGTTACATTTCAGTTACAACAATATCTTGAGTTCTCATATATAAGTCTCAAGCTGTACAGATCAACATCAGAAATAATATCACAATATGTTTTCTCTTCTATTCTGATATTCAACAAGAATTAAGTACCCCCGGAATGATGGGATATGCGTTTTTTTTTATTAATATCAATAATGATTGTAGCCGCAATCTAAATAAACAGGGCCATTGATCTAAGTATTTCCAAATCTGTTGTAAATGGGATGCATTGTGATCCGTTGGATCTGATTGTTTTCGTGAGTTGTACCTCTGTGGCATGTGATTGGCTTATGTGGACTTTGTTAGATGACACGTGGCTTTTACTTGGCGTTTCCTATGTGGATGGAACTTGTTGATTTCCATGGTTATGTATAATAGAGATTTCCAACTAGCTGTTAGTTGAGAACTTACTGCAATGTTATTATATCTGAACCAGTGATTGACCCGGTCATTGCACTAGGTCATTGGTTGAACCGATGGGTTACTAGTCAAACCGTATGACTCGACAACTATTAAAAAATTTAAAAAATCAGAACATGTACTGAGAAAATAGTTGTATTTGTAAGTAAATAAGATGATAAAGATATTAAATTTAATATTAAACAAATTATCTATAAAATCATTAATATACCGCCTTATATATTTTTATTAAAATAAAATATCTCTATATGAGGACATAAATATAAAATATTGTGAAACATAGTTATCGGGTGCTTCCCTCACTGGTGAACCACTAAAATTGATTGTATATATTGTGTAATATATATGCTATGAAGGGTTGAGATTGAATAAACTAGTATTAAATCTCAACCATCGATGAAATTTTATACTATATATATTCTATAATCAATTTTAGTGGTTTACCGATGAGGGATTTAGTGGATCCCTCACTCTAGAAGCATTCTGTAGTTACCTATATATTTTTTTCGAGGCTGTATAATTAATTATGCGACTGACATAAATTTTTAAAAAATATATTGAATAAAAATAAATAAAGAAAAGCACATGCTTTTTTAATCATAAACTAACCAACACTGTTGGCCCAGTGGCTCTACCTTGGGACACGAGGGGTCGATCCGGTGCTCCCGAGTTCGATTCCCGCAGTAGACAAACTCGGTGTTGGCCAGTACAAAATTTGATCCTAAGCACGAGCAGAGATTAGTCTTTAGATCGATATCACCATTAAACAAGCTTTTAAATAATTAAACGGTCAGATGCCATCTAACTAGGCCGAATCAGGTTGTCGGGTTGGACTGTTTCCACGGTTCAATTGAAATTTCATTGAATCATATGCCTAATGGGCCCAATGCAGTAACTAGCCATGCGTTTGGCCCTTGGTTGAACCGGTTCGACTGGTCGATTCAGTCCGGTCTTCATTCTCTTGCTCTCTTTTTTTATTGGAATTGTCCATCTTACTTTTTATCTAAAAAAATCATCCATCTAAAGGTTGTTTTTTTGTTGTTATTTCTTTTTGTTTTTTATCTTTTTAAAAGACTAATTTTAGTCTTTTAGGTACTTAAAGCAATGTTATTCCTGATCATCGACTCGATTAAGACACTGAATCAATGGAACACTGATCGGGCCGATGGATTACTGGTTCAACCACATGACCTAGTCCCTATTTTTTAATTAGTGCTAAAAAATTATATATTAATTAGTGCTAAAAGCTAGTGCTATAATCATGTTGGTTAAAAATTATTTACTAAGAATTTCAGCTGCAAAAATCATATGAAATAGGGTTAAAAATAAACAATATTATTTTTTAATTCTTGCTATATTCTTGCTGGTTATGTCAAAATAAAAAGTTAATTATATAAATTTATTTAATATTTTATGACTGATTTGATCAAGATATATTTGTGATCAGCAAGAATAGCAACTCACATTTTTCTCTGTTGTACCAAAAAAACAACAAACGTTTCCTCCGAAGTTGGTCAATCAATCAATACGGATACATACATCCTTCATCAAAATTAACTCGTGGTTGTACCTAGAACATCGTCGTAATGAGGCACAGAGATCGCATTGACAGCTTTGAATTATTATTATTATTATTATTATTATTATTATTATTATTATTATTATTATTATTAGTAGTAGTAGTAGTAGTAGTACCCAAAGAAGCTTACTGTGCTTGCTTAGTCGATCAAGCAACTTTTTGTTACTATAAAAGAATGACAATTTTGATCAACAATCTAAAGTTTTTTAAAAAAAGACCAACAATTATAATTAAGCACAACAAACAACAACAACAACAATAATAATAATAATAATAATAATAATAATAATAATAGGCTAAAAAAATAAAGCAATAGTAATATATGGAATGTGGATGGTATTATGACTGGCATAGCCATAGACTAGTTACAAAATAAGGAATTCGTTATTATAATAGTAAATTTAGTCCAACATCGAGCAAGTTGTAGGAAATGGAAAGGAGTGTGAGCTATATAAGCAACGGGAAGGACACAAAACAATTCACTTGTCAGGGCTTTGTTTTTCTGCTGGCAAAAAGCACATGAGCAGCTTCAACTAGGCTTGTAATCGCTTTTAGGCGACTTTAAAGGGGCTGGGCCGATTTCTACCTTTTGGCAATTGATCTGCCAACCATACGTACATTTGTCCCATAGCTCCCGTGAGAAAGCCACTTTTATATCTGGATTCCACCCTCACAATTTCGCCATTTTTAATTGTAATTGAACCTGGTTTTGGATAACATCCAGACATTCCAACAAGGTAGCCTTCCTCATTTCCCGGTTTCTTTCCGGTTCCGTATTTTGGTGTTGATTTACACAATAACTTCCCATCCTAAAATAATGAAAAGACATATTTTTTTAGAAGTGAAGACAAATTATAATTTTGACATGGAATGAAATTTCTTGTGCCCTTATGTATTTGCAATAAAATCATTTTACCTTTCAAAAAATAAAGATAAGATGAAGAAAAAGAATGTCTATCACTTAAGGAACACACAATCAAACTTATACCAATGAACCATAAAGTCTTCATATAGTATTGAACATTATATTACCTGTCCATATAGACTTGCGTCAAGACCTCCTGTATGTATATGAGAAGTGGCATAGATGAGATAACCCCCCTTTTCCATTGGGATGTTTGCTCTTTGGACATGAGGGGAAGGGTTCAAAGAAGTACTTGGCGGAATAGTATACTCTACCTGTAACAAATTGAAACAAACAAAGTAATATATATACCATTATTATGAAAATGATTATAGTGTTCTTTGTAGCTAGCCTAAAGACTATTGATTAGATAAAAGTTGTCTAGTGGAATTGGTTCATATGTAGTGTGATCGGAAATCGAGTCATATATTTTTAAATTGGTGTTCTAATTTGGTTGGTTTCCTTCAAGTATTTCAATCTGAATCTTGACGTAACGAGTTGAAGTATACATTGCACACTTATATAAATATATTTTGCTCATAAAAAATAAACTCGACCTTTGTTTACCTGACACTCATGGATTAATTCGGAGCCATTTGTTCTCACTCGATCCGTAGCATCAAGTACATAAAATCTTACAGGAATCTGCTCTGGTTCCCAATCAACCCATGTCATTTTGTATCTTAGGGCAAAAGTTCTACTTGGGGCCTGAAAACCCTCTTTCAATGTGCACTGAGCATTGTTCACGCAACAAAAGATTCCTCCTTTATAATTCGGGCTCAATGGTTTCCCATCTACGCCCTTTGTGTCATTGAAGTGATTGGGTGGGAGATTAAAATGATCACACCTACATTCTGTACAACCTTTACTATGTTTTGTGCCACGTGTATCAATGGCCATGACGTCAAAAAACCATTTCTCTACATGCCCAGATGGAATCTTTTTAGGGTTACCTATTTCTACCGCATAAGGGTCTGGCATTTTTGTACTTGTTCCCCTTGCTTCAATTCCAAGGCCCCAATAATAAGGAAGAATATGATCTTTGCATGCTCCATCATTTCTCACGAAAAGTGTACCATTAAAAGGTTTTGTTGGATCCTTTTGAACTGGTTCATGATATTTCATTGCAAAAACATGATGTAAATATAATTCATACGATGGTACAGAATTTCCTTTTTCATCAACTACTTCAACATCAAAACTCTTTATTCCAACATGACCCCTTGGAAACTCAATGTTTGCAAGTGTTTTGGTCCTAACTCTTCCAGCACCCACCTCAAACTTTTCAGATATAAATGTAGCTGACTTTATATTATTTTTACCTGCATATATTGTGGCTGATAACAACACCAACATTGATGAGGAAAATATCAATGCTTTAGAGATAAACCTCATGTTATTAACCATGGTGATGATTATTTGGGTGAAAAATTTATGTATGAAGGTTTTACAATTTGCTGCTTTTATAACAAGGTTCGTTAACATAGAGTGTTTGTCATAACTTCATGCCAATTCAACAATGACATAAAATGCCTCTTTCTACAGGTTGTATTGGGTGTTTTCAATTTACAGAAAATTAAGTGTGTTTTTTTATAAATAGATAATTAGGTAATTAAGTCAAGTCAATAAACAAATAAATAGATAATTAAGTGATTTGAGCAACCATCTATACTAGTTATAGATATTTCCAACTTGCTGTCAGTTGAGACCTTACTGTTTATCTTAACAAAATCATCCATTTAAAGGTATTTTTTGTTGTTAGGTTTTATCTAAGAAAATATTCCATTTAAATGGGATGAGCAAGAGACGGGTTGGGTTGGGTTACACCTGTCTCTTATTTAGCCCTAAATTTTTATTGGGTTGTTTTTTAGACCCTAACTCATCTTAAGACCCAAACAAACCTGATTTTTTAAGGATCAAAGTAAGACCGAGTCTATCTCACTAGTCTCAAGCATGCCGAAACTATGCTTGCTAACCACAAAAACATCCCCCATTTCCCCCCTCTCTTATCCCTTTCCTACCACCACAACACTCCATGTTTTTTGAATTTTAAAGTAACAACCCCATATGGGATATTATGAAATTTGTTGCTGAAAGATTCAAAATTTAGCGCTGATAATAGGTTTGAGAAAAGAAATTGGTGGCCAGAGAAAAAGAAATTAGTATGAGATTGTCAACTATATAAAGTGAATTGGAGGAAGTGTGTGATTTTCAACGTTGATTTCTAGTTAGCTTATGATTTTGTCCACTAGGGCTTTCCTTTACACTATACTAGGGTAATGCCCGTGCGTTGCACGGGTTGTTATAATATTTTAAATTTAATTTTATTAAGTTTTGGTTATAATATTTTTAACTAAAAAAAACATTATAATAGTTATTTTAATGAGTAAAACTATTTTAATACAGTACTCACCATTTCTTAATATAGTTATTAAGTTAGAAAGCTTTATTAAAATTTGAAAATGAAGAATTATATTTGTATTTTGATAAGAAGGACTATTTTAATATACACCATATCACTTTTTTTAGCATATGGATTACTTTAGAAATAAAACTAAAAATTAGTAATGTTACAATATAAATATTATAGTTGGAGGTTATTAAACGATCTTTTAAAAAATATCATTTTGAGCTAAAACCACTATTTTATTTCTTTTTTTAATTAGTACAAAAATTTTATAAAGCGAATAGGAATGTGGCTTTTTAGAGTCTTGTAGTTAGTGGTTAATAATATTAATATAATGTTAAGTCATCAGTTTTTTTAAACTTAATGAAGAATTAAAATAGTGGTTATAAATGTTTTCCAAATAGTGTTTGTAGGTGTTTATAAGTGTAAAAGATAAATTATAAAAAAACATAAAAGACAAAGTTTTTATTTGATGTAAAACCTTAAATCACAAAGTGATAATAATATATAATGACAATTGTTATTTGACTCAAATAATCATTATAATCATGTCAATATATTACATATAGTTAGTTTTTTTTATAGAGATTAAGTGGTCATGTACTGTAAAATAAAAAGTGGATGGAATATGTGGTTGCAAGTCTTAGTTAAATAATGATTAATATATTAGAACTTAATATATTAATGGTATGTTACAAAACATATGAAATTATTGTTTTTTTTTTGACAAGATGAAATTATTGTTATAATTAGTGCTTTTGATAGAGATTAAGTGGATAGGATATGTATTGTCTAAGAAAAAAAGGAATGGAACATATTGGGGTCGAATCAATATAATGCATTTCAAAAAATAAAATAAAATTACTCTCAATTTTTTAGCCTTAAAGTGAGTATTAACATCCAATGAAATAGTGGTTAATTATTAAAAAAGATTTAAAGTCTCCTTTATATGGCTTTGAAATACACGAGAAGATGGATAGGTTTCTAATGTTAAAGTAAGTAATTTTGTTTGATAAAAAAACTAATTAATTTGGTCCAAAAAAATGTTAAAATAAGTAATGGTCATTTATTTGCAACAATAATTTAATTTAAAATTAGAAAGTGACAGTTGAAGCTCACACTAAAAACAGAAACATAAATAATTTTTTTAAAAAAAGAAGCACTAAATTTGTTTTTTAATAGGAAGAATTATTTTTATCACTAAACAAAAAGAAGCATTACTTAGAAATTTCAACAAATTTGTTCACCTAGAATTAAGTCTATGTAAGAAGTGTTGGATAAAGAACAATATACAATAATCAGCACATATAGAAGAATAATTCTCTCAAACTATAAAGAAAATGAAAAAGTTAAGTGAAACATATTTAGAAACCAACAAAACGATACTCATCAAGATAAGAACACCAACTCTATATAAAATGGGAGAAAGCAATAAACTAAATATATAGAGTGGAAAAACAGAAAATGTCCTATTTATTCCCTTTTGGAATAGCCAAGACAAATCCATGAGAAACCTATGCATGTAAACTATAAATAAATAAAATTAATAAGAATATTCTAAAACATCCATTCAATGTACATTATAAATTAATATTACTATAGGTGAATATCACTTGAAGTTAACATCTTTTAACTTCACCTTAACAATTATAATTAGTAAATATAAGGAACTTTATATTAATTTTCTTTTTTGTTTTAAAAAACTAATTTCAAAAGATATATTGAGATGCATCTATGCATACGCATTTAACACTCACAATTCAATAGTTAATTGTGTTCCAATTATTAGTAAGTATATAAATTTTTTAATTAGATAAATAAGAGAGATGAGTAGTCTAAAGGTTCCATTCAAGCTTCATATAAATATTACTGAAATAGTTGAATAATATTCCACCAATATATAGCATCATTTAATAAGTTGGTAGTCATTACATGCTTTCATTAAGATAATAATGTCTTATTTATTTGGAAATTATAATTAAATATTGTAATAGACAAAATTCATGAGAAGCAATATGGAGATTCCATTGGGGTTTGCTTTACATATATAGATGTTGGAGAGGTTTGATTTTTATGCGAAATATATCTTAGATTTGTGCAAATGTTTTCACTGGCGTCTCCAAATTCTTGTTAATGGTTCCCCAAAAGGAAATTTGTATTAATAAAATGTATTTTGTCAGTTATCTTTCTCAAGATTCATTTTGGTCCTTTATGTATGTTGAGTAATGTTATTAAATTCAGACTGGTCATCGACTCGATCAAGGCACTTGTTGGTGAATCACTAATCGGACCAATGATATACTGGTTGAACCATATGACTCATCACTATTTATTAATTAATGAAAAAATTATTTATTATTTAGTGTTAAAAATTATTTCTACAATTATGCTAGCTAAAAATTATTATTTATTTACTAAGAAACTTAGCAACAAAAATCAAACGAAATAGTGGTAAAAAAAACAAGAAAATCATGCTTTGAGCAATCCTGCAAGGATGCTTGAATACTTGTTTTTCTTGAAGCTCTTCGATAACTTCACAAATCTTCACAAACAATGATGATGAAACAAATTTTTTTGTGCAATCCTATGCGGATGCTTAAATGTTGAATTCTTCTTAAATTCATCATGAAAAGATAAACATGATTATTGTGTTAGCTAAACGAAATTCTCAATAAATTTATATGAATAAAATATAATTAAAAAATTACAATGTTAAAATAAAAGTTACGAGAAAAAACGTGATATCATGATAGTGTGTTAGATTGACGCAAGGTTAGTAGAAGAAAACATATATTTGCCAAATAACATCCAAACTAATTAAATCATCATTTTAATTGGTAGCGATTTATGCTGATAACGTGTTATGAAATTAATCAAAACTAGAGCAAAATGTAACTATTATAAGAAATAGTAGATGAAGAAGTAATAAACAAAAGAGAAGAGAGTGAGAGAAGAAGAGTCTTTCCATTATACTCTTGAAGGTGTGTGATTTACAATGTCATATGAGTCCTATTTATAGGTAGTGACGGATCCAGAAATTTTTACATGTGGGGACAAAAAATAGCCTATAATATTTACTTCAAAACTATTGTAAATTTTTACAAAATACATAATTTCATTATAGATAAAAAAAGTAAAACAAGTACCAACTTATTCTCTTTTTTATTTATCTCTTATGAATTCTATATTTAATTTTAAAAATCATCTTATGGGGACAATCCTTATTTTTTAATGGGGGAAAAATAATTTTGTTATATTTACACACACACACATAACCAAAATAACCAAAATAATTTTTCAAATAAGGGCAAAGGCCTCCAATTTGTTACATGTAGATCCGTCCTTGTTTATAGGACACAAATATTGTAACCTACAATTGAATTAAAGTCTAACATAATGTGCCCTTAACATATACAATGAAGAACAATTACAAGGAATGAAGACCTTTTACTAATAAATAAACAGTCATTTTAGCCTCTCAAAGTGTTAGGCGCTGTCAATTTGGTCCGTCGTTCGACCAAAAATGTAAAAAGGTCATCCACTGTGTATTACGTCCGTCAATTTAGTCCATCACATTAAATCCCCAATTTCAGATGCATTATCTTACCCGTATTATCACCTTCTCCACCATCGCACTACTAATCATCTAACTCCTCCTCCATCATCGCACTTTTATTCATCGCACTTCTATTGGGTCTCTTTGAATTGTTGTGCTTCTCCCAACATTTTGCTTGTCATTTGTTTGTGTTGAGAATTCAAGTGTGAGTGGTTAGTCCTACATCGACCAAAAATTAGCTAAATGAATGATAAGTAGAAAAGAGAGGTGACCCATACACCTAATGTCTTAAGATTTTTGGTGGACGTCACGTCTCCTCCAAAACCTTAAGACGTTAGGTGTACGGGTCCCCTCTCTTTTCTATCCCTCATTTAGCTCATTTATAGCCGATGTGAGACTAACCACCCACACTTGAATTCTCAACAATCTCCCCCACAAGTGTGAGCCACCCATCGCTAGCCTATCCAAACTAGGATCCACTTCCCGCTCCCCCATCGAGGCAAATCTGGACTTTGATGCCACTTGTTGGGGAGTTTGGGGGGCACTGCGAGCAACACCGAGCTAATGACCTGGACACCACATCTCCACCCAAAATCTTAAGACGTTAAGTGTATGGGTCTCCTCCCTTTTCTATCATTCATTTAGCTTATTCCTAGCCGATGTGGAACTAACCACTCACACTTAAATTCTCAAGAATCTCCCCACAAGTATGAGTCACCCGCATCACTAGCCTTGATCCAAACCAGGATCCACTTCACGCTCCCCCCACCGAGCCGAACCTTTGATGGGGAGTTCGGGGGGAGCAAAGGGGGCAACACCAAGCTAATTACCTGGTTCCCAAAAAGACCTGAATGTCGCATCTCCACCCAAAATCTTAAGACATTACGTGTGAGTCCCCTCTCTTTTCTATCCTTCATTTAGCTCATTTTTAGTCGATGTAGGACTAACCACCCACACTTGAATTCTCAACAACCTCCCCCTCAAGTGTGAGCCACCCAAAATTTAAAATTATTTATTTTGGACCTTGTGACACATCAGTTTTAAAATGATGTGTCACACAAACCAAAATAAATAGTTTTAAATTTAGCATGAGCTATTTTAAAATAAAAAAAACTTTTACAAAGACCAAAATGAAAATTAGCTATATTTGCGGGACCAAAATGATATGGCTTTTTTTTCATACCCCCACACTTATCACCCATACCCCCATAATACCCAATTTGGACGAAAATGCCCCCAATTTTTTAAAAAAAAATATTGCATTTTCCGGATTTGGGAAATTTACAAAATTTCCGGATTTACGTCAAATGGACGTAAATTCGGAATGTATTTGGCTTCCGAATTTACGTCCATTTGACGTAAATCCAGAAATTCTGAAAATTTTGTTTCCGGATTTACACTGTAAATCCGGAACGTCCACCCCTCACCCATTACATTCCGAATTTATGATAGTATTGAGGTAAATTCGGAAGACAAAAAAAAACCCAAAAATTTATTCGATTATATTAAAAAGCGTGATACATTGACCCTCGAAATACACTTAAACGATAAAAATAGAGTACATAACACACGAAATAGACGAAAACGATAAAAAATAATAATATAGTATATTTTGTAACAAAAAAAATAATATAATATATATTCGTGGAATGAAATACACTAAAATACAATCATCAATTAATGTCTATGTAATAAATAATAGGTTGTTCGGTCGGTGCAAGACGATCTGGAAAATAAGAAGACCATAACTGGATACGTCCCACGACCTAGCTTCATCTGAAGCATATGCACCCCAACTAGGATGAACAGGAGGTAATGGAGATGTACCGTTCAAAAATACCCGGACCCAATGGTTCCTATCAACAAACCCAACAAAATGCACAGGAGGTTGAATTGGAAGTGAAGCAAGTAGCAGATGCAGGTGATAGCATAACAAGGGCTACCTGATATCTCATCGCTATAACATGTCCCGTGTCAGGCATCGTCATCCACTTCTCAGGAGGTTGAATTGGAAGTGGGAGAGCAACTAATGAATCCCTCACTGTTTGAATGTTGTCCCCCATGACTTGTTGGTATTGAAACCAATTCTGATCCACCTCCTCAATCAACTCATTCCTCACTTTTTGCCAACAATCTTGTGTCCAGCCAAGTAACCCAGATATGCATCTGAATCCACAGTTTCGATCTCCACCACATTGATAATGTCATCAATGTACCTCTGAATAGAGTTTGGAAACTGGCCTAGATAATGCATGCCATGCTGTATAGCTGCTAACCTCTGTGTCGGTATCTGGGGTACTTGCTGTGAGAACCACTGTGGTGGTATGTTTGAGGACATCTTTGCTGACGTCTGATTGGGTTTCTTAGTGGGCTTCTGAACAGAGCTCAAAGATGCATCCACGTGCTCCCAATAAGAAGGGTCTCTCTTCACATCATACTCTTTCTTCTTCTTCTTCCCCTTCTTTGGTGCACCCCTAGTCTTGACTTTGTGTGTGGGTGGAACCAAGGAGGTAGTCTTTTTGAAAACATAGTCATCAAGACCTCTCTTCCATACACATCTCTCCTCAAGAGACATGTCACCCCATTGCTTCCAAACCTGCTCTATTGTATAGCTCAAGTCACAATCAATTGAGGCTTGTTTCACCCGCTCCTCATCCATACTCTCCAAAGTGAATCTCCTCCAATGAGAGTCAATCATCTCTAGTGGGATTGGAAGGCCATTTTCGTGCAACATGCCAAGTTCACAAGAACAAGGTAACCCATGGGTAACCCTAATCACACAACCGCAACGACTCTTATCGGCTCCGACTTGATCCAACATACTCTTAAACTCATGATGTATGTGATCCAATGCCTCATGAGATACCAAACCGTGTAGATCCTTGTAGAAAGGAGTGTTGTGATGGGCATCTACACGGGTGATGCTCTTTTGAAAAGAGCCGATAATTTTATCAATTTGTGATTCGATCATCCAATGCATGGTCTCCCATGACTTGCATAAATCACCTCCACTAGAGCCCAATGATCTCTTCAATGCCCAACGCATTGACTCAACCCTAAAAAATATTAAACACGTGTCAAAAAAATTTAAACTACGGTAAAAATACTAAACACGTGTCAAAAAGATTTAAACTACGGTAAAACTCATCCTCAAATGAAGATTCAACCACATTACGCCAAAGTGTCATCAATGATACAACCGTATCACCCTTGACCGCCTTCTTAATTCTTGCATGGACATTGTTGTTGATGTGATAAGAACATAGCAAATTAGTGGCCTCCGGAAACACAAGCCTAATAGCTTTCATCAAACCGTCCTCATTGTCATCAGGATCACCCGAGGAAGTGAGATATCACAGACCATCAAATCTATAAGACTCTGAAGCGCCCAAGAGTAATCATCATATCTCTCATGAGATAGATAAGCAAAAGCAACAGAAAATGTCTTCTCAGTAGAGGTGACACCAACAATCTCAAGGAGAGGCAATGCATATTTGTTGGTCTTGAAAGTGCAGTCCATAATCAAGACTTGAGGAAACATCTTCAATAACTTAATACTGTCGGGGTGTGACCACATTATCTCCTCTACAGTATCAGTTCCCTCAATCTGTCTGCTCCATCATAAGTAATGATGCTCCTGAATAAGTGTCAAGAGCTCCTGCATCTCAGTCCTACTACCTCTCTTTGCCTTCCTAAGTCTGTTGCGGGTTCTATACAACTGAGCAGTGTTACTACAGTTGTCGGTAAATCTCTTCTTAATTGCCTCAAGACTTTTCTGTGCTTTCACTCCCAACCACAAATGCTCCTCAACAGTTGACCGCTCCGTTTGGCTAAACACCCCAAATATGGACGCTCCAACGATAGTCTTAAGAGCCTCCTGATTGTGAGTACCACAAACAACTCTAACCTTTCAATCAAAATGAGGAGGTACCAGTGGTTTCGCTTTCAACCTAAATGGACAACCACATTTTTTTGATGTTTTGTGTCGGGAAGAACACCCAACATCCACTACATTGCTATATCTACCATGTCTATCACACCCAAGAACAATCTTATTTTTCTTCCCTTTACCATTCTCTGTGGACTCAGATCGAATGATAATGACAACGACTCCGTTGGCCTTTCCGATATCTCTAGCCCAACGCATAAGATTATCCCGAGTCTGAAAATTATTTGTAAAATTAATTAATAAATAAATACAAAGTGATAAATAATTAGCGTTTTAGAAATATATATACCTGTGATGTCGTAAACGCTGTCGATAAATTCATAGTAAAGGGAAGGTTGCCTTTTGCCGTGGCCATATCTGTCAAAATAAATAACGAAACACGGTTATTAAAAAAATGAATAAAACAAACGAAAAAAAACCTACACTTCCGAATTTATGACGTAAATTCGGAATGTTGTTTTAACACTTCCGAATTTACGCCATAAATCCGGAAGTGACCTGCTGAAAATTTTCGGATTTATGGTAAATCCGGAAGTAAACTAGGGTGAAATTTCCGGATTTACCATAAATTCGAAATGTAACTCATATTTCCGGAAAAAATAGGTAAATCCGGAAGTCAATTTTTTTTTAAAAATACATTGCGGAAATACCATAAATTCGGAAATTACCGTAAAAAAATTTCCAGAAATACCTTAAATTGAGCTATTTCCGGAAAATTCACAAAATGGTGGGGTCTGAGCGAAATTTGTGAAAAAATGAGAGGGGTATTTTTGGGATATAAGTGAAAATGGGGGTATGAAAAAAAAAAGGTTGATATATTTATAAGTGATTTGATAAAGATTTTTGAGATCATAAAGAATACTAATAGCAACAAATTTCCTCGTGTGTTGATCTGATGAGTACATATACATATACATATACATATACATAGATCATTCATTCATCAAGGTTGATTGACTTTGAATTATTAAAGCAGCGCAAAGCGATTGGTTAGTTAGTTGTCTGAAAATGGATTCAAGTTCTCCTCCAGAGTTATACCAGAGCGTCGTCGTAATGAGGCATGGAGATCGCATCGACAGCTTCGAACCTCTTTGGATATCCACTGCTCCTCGACCTTGGGATCCACCACTCGTCGAACAGGGTCGGATTCGTTCCTTCTCCAGAGGTCGCAAGTTCCGCAACTATCTTGCCTATCCTATCCATCGCGTCTTCGTCTCACCTTTCCTCCGCTGTCTTCAGACCGCCGTTCAAGTCATCACCGCCCTCTCCGCCCTCGACGACGATCCCCTCACCGTCGTCGGTGACTCCGTTACAATTGATCCTTCTAAAATCAAGGTCAGATCAGATATGTCCATTCTATCTCCGTTCCTTTTGCTTCACCATCCAATTTATTTAATTTAAAAAATTAATTATTTTACAACTGCAATTTTTATTCTTGTTAGATGCACAAATTCGAATTTTCGAAATGTATTTTGCTTTGAATATCTTCTAGTTATGTTACTGCTCCAATGAATGATGATGTTTGTTTTGTTACAACAGAATGTGAAATTGGCAACAACCTTGCAACCGTTTCATTGAATGAAGGTTGTTTATACAACAGTTATTCTAACTGGGCTTTTACTGATTGCACCACTTATACAACATTGGGCCTAGATACAAATAGAATACAAAGGGCCCAATTAATGAACAACAAGGAATTACTAAGTGTACAACATGGAATTACTAGCACTATACAGCAAATCCTCCCTTAATCTCAACTATCTTCCATAGTTGAGATTACACAGAATAATGCCGTGACAGCAACAACCACCTGACCACAGCAACAAGACAAGCATCTGCAACTCCTCAAACTTCAGAAACTCTGACCATTCCTAGAGTACTCCTCAATTTCTCAAAACTGTCAGTTTTAAGGGCCTTTATCATTATATCAAGTCACGGAGGAAATGAAACCTGATGTCTATATGCTTGCTCCTCCCATGGAGGACAGGATTCTTGGACAATTTTATTGTAGAGCTGTTATCACAGTAGATAACAGATGTCTTTTTTTGTGGTAAACTTAATTCCTCCAGGATTCTTCTTAACCAAATTGTTTGACAAGCACAACTAGCTGCAGCAATGAACTCTGATTCAGTGGTGGAGAGGGTCACCACAGGTTGTTTCTTAGCAGACCAGGAGACAGCACCAGATGCAAGCAGGAATACATATCCTGAAGTGCTTCTTCTATCATCTACATCTCCAGCATAATGACTATCAGTGTATGCAGTAACCTCAGTGTTTCCAGAATACCTGTATTGAATACCAAACTCAATAGTGCCCCTCAGGTATCTTAAAATGCATTTTGCAGCTTGGAGATGAATCTCAGTTGGAGTTTCCATGTATCTGCTCAACAGAGATACTGCAAAGGTGAGATCAGGCCTAGTTGCTGTTAAGTACATCAAGCTGCCAACTAGTTGTTTGAAGTTGCTGATCTCAACCTTGCCTCCACTTCCCTCCTTTGAAAGCTTGGTGCCTGGAACTATAGGACTGTGCACTAGCTTGCACTCTTGCATTCCAAACCTTTCTAGTACTTCTACTGCATATTTGGCTTGACTGATGGTTATTCCTCCATCATGTTGTTTTGCTTCCACTCCCAAGCAGTTCATCAAGCCCAGATCAGTCATATCAAAGCTCTCTTTCATAGATTTCTTAAATTCTTCAAACATTTTATTGCAACTGCCAGTAAAAATAAGGTCATCCACATACAAGCTTACTATAAGGATAGACCCATGCTCACTGTTTTTGGCAAACAAAGTGTGTTCAGAGGGACATTTGTTGAATCCTTCCTTTGCAAAATATCCTTCTATTTTGCTGTACCATGCCCGGGGAGCCAGCTTCAATCCATAGAGAGCTTTCCTTAATTTGTGAACTTTGTTTTCATGCCCCTTCTTATAACCTAGAGGCTGATCCACATAGACAGTTTCTTGAATTTCACCATGAAGGAATGCACTTTTTACATCAAGTTGGTAGATCTGCCAACCTTTGAGAGCAGCTACAGGAATAACTGTTCTGATGGTGTCCCACCTAGCTACAGGAGCAAAAATTTCTCTATAATCAACACCTTGTTTTTGAGTGAAGCCTCTTGCAACTAATCTTGCCTTGAACTTTTCTACTTCACCTTTCTCATTTAATTTGGTTTTAAACAGCCACTTCACACCAATTCGCTTGGCATCTGGTGGAAGGTCAACTAGTTCCCAGGTCTGATTTTTCTCAATAGCTTCAATCTCCAAGTCCATGGCTTTTCTCCACTTTTCACTCTTCACAGCCTCTTCAAATGTGACAAGGTCTTCCATTTGGCTTATTACTGCCAAGTTAAACTCATCAACCAACTCTTCATCAGTATAGAATTCATTTAAGTAGGATGGCTTCTTCTTTGTTCTTCCTGGTGAAATTTCTTCTGTGGAGTCATTCATAGTAGTGGACACTGTGCTTGGTAGCACTGCAGAGCTGCTGTTGTGGCCATTTGTATTCTGAGTAGTGCTCTGTTCAGTATTTTCATCTACACTGGGTCCAGTTTCATCATTCCCCGAGGCATTGTTGGCTTCACTGTTAGTTACTTCACCATTATTGTCTTCTGATTGTTGGTCATTTTCTCCCATATCAATCAAATTTTCTTTTTCTTTCTCTTTCCCTTTATTCCAATCCCACTTCTCTTCTTCACTAAAGACAACATCTCTGCTGATGTAGATTTTATTAGTTGAAGGATCAACTAATCTGTATGCTTTTGACTCTTCACTTATGCCAAGTAGCACACACTTCACACTTCTTTTGTCAAGTTTCTTTCTCAGGCTTTCAGGGACATGGACATGTCCAATACACCCAAAAATTCTAAGAAAGTGCACTGATGGTTTGATGCCACTCCATTTTTCCTCAGGAGTCATTCCTTCAACAGCTGTAGTAGGACTTCTATTTTGAAGAAATACACTCCATCTAACTACTTCTGCCCAGTATTCCTTTGGCAAATCCTTCTCATTCATCATAGCCCTTACCATGTTCAGTATTGATCTATTTTTCCTTTCAGCAACTCCATTTTGCTGAGGTGTGTAGGCAGCAGTGAGCTGCCTCTTGATGCCATTTGCAGAGCAGAATTCATTGAACTCTGTGGAGGTGAACTCTCCCCCTCTATCAGTCCTCAAACATCCAATTTTATCTCCTGATTCATTTTCACCAGCCAACTTAAACAGCTTGAATGTTTCAAGTGCTGCAGATTTCTCATACAGGAAGTATACCCAACATTTTCTTGTGAAGTCATCTATAAATGTGATGAAATACCTCCTCTTTGTATTAGATTCAGGCTTCAAAGGACCACAGATGTCAGCATGTATTAACTGAAGCTTCTTCTCTGCTCTCCAGGCAGATGTCTTTGTAAATGATTCTCTATGTTGTTTGCCAGCCATACAATCCTCACACACCCTGTTACTGCTTCCAAATTCAGGCAAGCCCCTAGACCCTTTTGGCTAAGTTGACACAAACCACTGTGGCCTAGATGACCATATTTACAGTGCCATAGGTGAGCATTATCATCACTTGTTACCTTATGATAGAATCTCAATAAAACAGTAAAACAAACGTGCAAAATGATAAGAGCATGATGTAGTATTCCTTGAATTCAGTGAGAAAATTACAAGAAATAGTACATAATCTATCTAGGGAATAGAAGATGACAAGTGCAGTACTCTCAATGAGAGAGAAACTGTACTACCCAGCCTAGCCTAGCCCATTTCTTGCCTAAGGTACATTCTCTTTCCTACTCTACTTTTATTCCTTCCCTCAGCTAGAATGCATGAGGTGATACGCCCCCTCTCTCTAAATCTGCCACCTCAGCAGGTTTGTTAAAAGATTCCTCCCACTACTTGGAGCTATTGCCTTTCTTGCCCTTCTTCACATAAACTTTGCCAAACTTATTTTTCTTCTTTGCCACATTCTCATCAATACTCCCCCTTTGAAATGCACCTTGTCCTCAAGGTGATACTCTGGAAACTGCTCTTTCATGTCTTCCATGCTTTCCCATGAGTTCTCAAATTCTGGAAGATTCTTCCACTTGACTAGTACTTCCAATGCCTCAGCAGCATTCTTCCTCACAGCAAGGATATCTTCAGGAGTGACTTTGAGTTCCCAGTTTTCATCCAGACAAACTGGTAATGGTTGCACTGATGTTGCAAGAGAGATGGCCTTCTTCAAAAGTGATACATGAAAAACAGGATGGATTCTGCTTTCAGTAGGTAGTTTCAGTTTGTAGGCCACTGTGCCTATCTTTTCCAGCACCTCATAGGGTCCATAAAAACATGGACTAAGTTTCTGGTTGACCCTCTTGGCTAGTAACTTCAACTTATAAGGTTGGATCTTCAAATAGACTAAGTCCCCTACCTCAAAGTTCACTTCTCTTCTGTGCTGATCTGCATACTGCTTCATTCTATTCTGAGCTTTACAGAGTTGTTCTCTCAACTCTCTCAGTAACTCATTCCTCTCCTGTGTTAATTGTTGCACTTCATCAACAGAGATTCTATTCTCATCTCCTCTCACCAGCACTGGTGGTTGCCTGACATACAAGGCTTCAAAAGGTGACATCTTCAGTGAGGAGTGATAATTAGTGTTATACCAGTATTCAGCCCATGAGAGCCACTTAGGCCACTGCTTCGGTTTACTTCCAGTTAGACACCTTAAATAGGTCTCCACACACCTATTTACCACCTCAGTTTGGCCATCTGTTTGAGGATGGTAAGCTGAGCTCATCTTCAACTTAGTTCCTGCTGCCTTGAATAACTCTGTCCAGAAGCTACTGATAAATACACGGTCTCTGTCAGACACAATAGAGTTAGGGAAACCATGCAACCTCACAATCTCCTTCATAAATACTGTGGCCACATCCTTGGCAGTGTAAGGATGAGCTATGGCAATGAAGTGTGCATACTTTGTTAGTCTATCCACTACCACAAAGATGGTATCTACCCCCATGCTTTGGGTAGGCCACCCACAAAATCCATAGAAATGTCACTCCATACCTGTGTAGGTATTGGAAGTGGTTGTAGCAGACCTCCTGGGCTAAGTGCTTGATATTTATTCCTTTGACACACTGCACAAGCATCAACATATTTCTGGATCCTTCCCTTCATGCCTTCCCAATACACCACACTAGCAATTCTTTTGTAGGTTCTCAAGGCTCCAGAATGTCCACCTGTAGCAGAACAGTGGAATTCTTCTAAAATCTTGTCTATTCTAGCAGAGTCTTTGGGAATCACCACTCTGTTCTTGTAATAAAGCCTCCCATTCTTAACTGAGTAACCAGCATGGTCACTTGCTTGTGCCACCAAGTCCTGCACAATCTGTCTTAGCTTATCATCAGCTAGAATTTCTTCATCCAAACCCTCCCATTCATGACATTCCACAGTAGACAGAGCAGCATGAAAGAATTGTCTTGACAAGGCATCAGCTGCTTTGTTCTCAACTCCTGGTTTGTATTTAATTTCAAAATCAAAACCAAGAAGTTTTGTCACCCATTTTTGTTGTTCCTCACCCATCAGTCTCTGATCAGTTAAGAATCTCAGGCTCCTCTGATCTGTATGCACAGTGAAGTGTCTCCCCAGCAGGTAATGTCTCCACTTTTGCACTGCTACTACTATTGCCATCAACTCTCTCTCGTACACTGACTTATTCTGAGCTCTGTTAGACAGAGTTTGGCTCATAAAAGCTATTGGTCTCCCTTCCTGCATTAAGACAGCTCCCAACCCTTTACCAGAAGCATCAGTTTCTAAGATGAATTCCTTAGAAAAATCTGGTACAGTAAGGACTGGTAAGGTAGTCATGGCTATTTTCAGCTTGTCAAAAGCTGTCTGAGCATTAGTATTCCAATCAAAACTGTCCTTCTTCAATTGTTGTGTTAGTGGCCATGCAATCTTCCCATAATCTTTCACAAACCTCCTATAATATCCAGTCAACCCAAGGAATCCTCTGAGCCCCTTCACATCCTTTGGAGTTGGCCATTTAATCATAGCTTCCCCCTTAGCAGGGTCTGCTGCAACACCTTTCCCAGAGATTAAATGCCCCAGATATTCAATTTGTTCCTGTGCAAAGCTACACTTCTTATTAGCAAATAATTGATTCTCTCTGAGGATGGTCAACACTGCTCTCAAGTGTTTCTGGTGGCTCTCCAAGTCTTGGCTGTACACTAAGATATCATCAAGAAAAACATGCACATATTTCCTCAGGACAGGTTTCAAAATTCTGTTCATCAGTGCTTGAAAAGTAGAAGGAGCATTGGTCAATCCAAAGGGCATCACAAGGTACTCATAGTGGCCTTCATGGGTTCTGAAAGCTGTCTTGTGAATGTCCTCACTCTTCATCCTGATTTGATGGTACCCAGACTTCAAATCAAGCTTAGAATACACCACAGCATTCCCAATTTCATCTAGCAACTCATCAATGATGGGTATGGGAAATTTGTCAGGCACAGTATGCTTGTTTAGGACTCTGTAATCAATGCAGAACCTTCACCCACCATCCTTTTTCTTAACTAGCAACACAGGACTAGAAAAAGGACTCACACTAGGTCTAATAATACCAGCAGACAACATTTCATTAACAATCTTTTCTATCTCATCTTTTTGATAATGTGGGTACCTGTATGGCCTGATATTTGGTGTTGGGGCTCCAGGTTTGAGTATGATTGCATGGTCCTGTTCTCTGGCAGGAGGTAACTCTGTGGGCTACTGGAACACATCAGCAAAGTCTTCCAAGATGTGAGCAACATCAGTCAACGCATTCTACACCTGTCTCACAGTGCTGTATCTCAAAATACTGCAACATATAGCCTTCCTCTTCTTGCTGCATTGCTTTCACCAGAGACTTTAGAGAAGCCCGGTGCCTACTCAGTGATGGCTCACCACGAATTTTGAACTTCTGACCCCCTCCTTTCCACTTAATCACCATATTCCTGAAGTTGGCCTTAATATCACCAAGACTGGCGAACCAGTCCATTCCCAGCACCACCTCTGTGCCCGCGAGTGTCATCAGGTAAAAATTCTCTGTGAAGTTAATACCCTGCACCTGCACCCTTAATTCCTTACAAACACCTCTGTGAGTGATTTTCTCTCCATTCCCAACCTCAATCACATAGTCCTCAGTGTCAGTCAACTCTAATTGCAACTCTTGCACTAGAGTATATGAGATAAAATTACTGGAGGCTCCACAGTCAATTAAGATCAGCACCTTCCTCCCATTTATAATGCCCCACACTTTGAAAGATTGATTAGAAGTTAATCCCTCTTTGCTTTTGAGAGAAAGCAACAGAGTTTTTAACTCACTTGTAGGTTCTATCTCCACCTCTACCTCCTCTTCCATCACCAGTCTCTTCATCCTCCTCTTCATCAATCAATTCTACCTTGTAATGTTTCAATTTGCAGACATGATCACGTCCCCACCTTTCACCACACTTAAAGCAGAGTCCCTTTTTACTGAGATCCCTCAACTCTTCTTGTGACAAGTTCCTCCTCTCCACCTGCTTCTTTTCCAAGCCTCCAGGTTGCGACTTTGTCTCCTTAGTGCTCCCACTGCCTCCCCCTTGGTCAAACTTGGGTTTGGCAATGAAAATTCTATTCTTACCCGACTCGTAACCCGACCCACTACTACCGGGTTTCCACTTACTTCCCTCATTCTTCTTTTCTCCTCCATCTTTGAGAGCTTTGTTTCGTTCTTCAATGAGCAAGGCGCGGTCCATCATCGCATTTAGGCCACGCGTATTGTGCAATTTGAGCTCCGTTTGGATTTCCTCGCGTAACCCGTTTAAGAAAATACTCTCCAACATTCCCCTTTCGCTTCGTTTCAACGGCGCCATTAGCACCTCAAATTGCTCCCTGTACTCCATAACAGTCCCTGTCTGCTTCACGTTCAAAATGGGTCCTAACGGGTTTCGCACCAACCCGGGTTGGAATCTCCGGATCACAGCTTGTTTAAACTCTTCCCAGCTAGGCTCTGGGTGTTGCTCCTCCCACCATTGGTACCAGTTCAGAGCTCTCCCATCTAAGGCGATTACAGCAGCTTCCAGCATTTCATCTTCCTCCACGCCATTGATTTTGAAATAGCGCTCCACCTGAACTAGCCACCCGTACGCTTCTCCACCTTCGAACACTAGAATTTCGAGTTTTCTACCACGATAGCGATAACGAGGTTTAGGACTCTCCTCGTCGTTAGATTCAGTGCTATCAGACGAGTTCTCTGCTTCTTCTTCTTCGTCATTCACCACCGTACTACTTCCGTCGCGTCGTTGTCGTTGTTTCTTCTGTAATCGGAGCTCCGGTCGTTCCATCCACTCTCGCAGGTCAGTGCGAAGCTCAGTGTTGTTCGTGCGAACTTCCAGAGAGAGTTCTTCAAATCTCTGCTCAAGTCTCTATTGTCGCTCCTCCATTGAAGTTTTCTTCACCATTTTTCAGCTCCGATGGTACTAGAGCTTTGATACCAATGATAGAATCTCAATAAAACAGTAAAACAGACGTGCAAAATGATAAGAGAATGATCTAGTATTCCTTGAATTCAGTGAGAAAATTACAAGAAATAGTACAGAATCTATCTAGGGAATAGAAGATGACAAGTGCAGTACTCTCAATGAGAGAGAAACTGTACTACCCAGCCTAGCCTAGCCCAATTCTTGCCTAAGGTTCATTCTCTTTCCTACTCTACTTTTATTCCTTCCCTCAGCTAGAATGCATGAGGTGATACGCCCTCTCTCTCCAAATCTGCCACCTCAGCAGGTTTGTTAAAAGATTCCTCCCACTACTTGGAGCTATTACCTTTCTTGCCCTTCTTCACATAAACTTTGCCAAACTTATTTTTCTTCTTTGCCACATTCTCATCACCTTACAACAAACAGGTTCAACAATAGTAGACATAATAGGGAACATTCTATTAGCAGTCATCTTTGATTTAAACAGCAAACCTTTCTTCTTATAAATCACTTTGCAAAAATCATCTTCAAACACCACCTTTAATCCCTTTTGTTGAAGTTGACCAAAACTTAACATGTTTTTCAATTCAGGGATCCAATAGACTTCTGTGATCACATGAATCTTTCCACCAATATCCAGTTTTACAGTGCCTTTAACCCATAACTAGCGTTTTAGAGTCATCTCCTAACTTCACACTAGTTCTATAATTCTCATCTAAATCATAAAACCATTCCTTAAATGCGCACATATGGTTACTACAACCAGAATCTAAGAACCATACCTTTCTGATGGTCTTCTTGACTGGTTTCTTGTGATTCTGCTCCCCTTGCTGAGGTGTATAGGTGGAGTGCAGAGGCTGTTTCTTCACATCAGCTTGCGCCATCAACAGGACTTCTTCACCTTCATCAAATTCTGCAAAGTTCATACTCTCTTCAAGATTAGGGCATTCTGATCTGTAGTGTCCCATCTTTCCACACTGGTAGCATTCCACATTGTCTTTACTCCAATTTTGCCTACCACGACCTCTTCCACCACGAGCACCGGAGGGACCTCTTCCTCTGTTTCCTCCTCTACCAACATTCGAATTGGTGACTTTGAGAACTTGTTCATCTTTCTGAACTTGTTCCCCTTTCTGACCCTTCATTCTTTGTTCTTCAACCAGAAGGCTACTCTGAAGATCATCTTTGCTGAGTTTTGTCACATCATTTGAGTGCTCTATCGAACAAACGACATAATTGAATTTCTCCGTCAATGATCTGAGTACCTTTTCCACAACCGTCTCTTGTTCAATCTTTTCCCCAAACATCTTCATATGATTGACGATGGTTAGGGTTCTTGCGAAGTATTCATCAATCGTCTCTCCTTCTTTCATGCTTAGAATTTCAAATTCCTTGCGTGAGGCATTCAATTGCACTCGTTTTACCTTCGAGGAACCTTCGTATTTCTTTCTCATTGAGTCCCATATCTCCTTTGACGAATCTTTGGTGAGGATTGTTTCCAAGATGCTTCTGTCAATTGCTTGGAACAGATAATTTTTCGCTTTAAGATCTTTCAGTTTGCTTTCTTCTGCCATCTTTGTTTGCTCCGCCGTAGGGTTCGCCGGAGGAACGTACACGCCGTTTTCAATCAGATACCAATACTCTTTCGACCGGAGGAGGTTCTCCATTAACATCGCCCAATGACTGTAGTGGCCATCAAACTTGGGCACGGAGAGTTGCATGTAATTCGCCTCCTTCTCCGCCATTGTTGTTGCTTGCGTTTCTTCAATTCCTTCACTCAGATTTCTCTTCACGAGCAATTTCACTTCTCAGGCCTCGGTTGGAGCTCTGGTACCAACTGTTAGAACAGAATGTGAAATTGGCAACAACCTTGCAACTGTTTCATTGAATGAAGGTAGTTTATACAACAGTTATTCTAAGTGGGCTTTTACTGATTGCACCACTTATACAACATTGGGCCTAGATACAAATAGAATACAAAGGGCCCAATTAATGAACAACAAGGAATTACTATGTGTACAACATGGAATTACTAGCACTATACAACATGTTTTGTCTACGTAGATATATTATCAGCCATGAAGTTGGTAAAATTCTCACACTGGACCTTCACAACTGCAGGTTTCTGTTGAATATGGATTATGTGAAATGATGAGCAAGCTGGCAATTAGGCCTGAGGTGGCTCCTAAAGATGGAAATTGGGGTTTTGATATATCAGAACGTGAGGCTATGCTTCCAGCTGGGACAGTGGATACCAATGTAGAAAGGGTCTATAAAGAGGTATACAGCACTCTTGCATCTTCATTTTCAGTTACAAAATATTATTGCCATTTGACAATTATATATATATATATATATATATATATATATACACATGTAATCATCGTTAGGATTGACGAATTTTGTTTTTGCTTGAGGGACTTATCACTGCAGTTGCCCGAGTATCACGAGCCGGTTTTGCAAACAAGGGCTAGATATGAAAAAATAGTTAAAGACCTTGCAGATAAATATCCTACTGAGAACTTGCTGCTTGTCACACATGGTTAATTTCTTGTCCATACAACACAACTGTTAGAGAGATCTGTTTAATAACAATCCTTTTCTTGCACTTCCCCTTGGTTACATGAATGATCAGCAAGAGTATATGAGTGAATTTGCTTCTTTTTTTGTAGTGTGCAAGAAATTTTTGAATGTTTAATTCTTAATTGAATTGTACATGTTGTAGGGGAAGGAGTTGGGGTGGCTCTTTCTTCTTTCAAAAAGGGCGCTGAAGTATATGACGTCGAGTATTGTGCATATGTAGAACTCAGACGCCCAATTTTCAAGAAAGATCAGTCACTAACTGCAGGAGAATTCCAAGTACTTACTAATACTGGTCAAACTGGTGTAAGCTATTCCATCTAGAGTCCTTTGAGCAATGACTGGCCTCAGTTAAACTTCATAATGGCCTCCTCGCGCAGGATTCATTCTCTCTTATTACTCTGCTTATTTTTACATTGGAATCATCCAGTGTCCAAATGACTTTTCCATTCATAATGCTTGATTGAGTAGGAGAATTTAGAGAGCACTCTTCTTCAGTCTTCGCAATAGTTGATATTTGCCTTGACTGAATAGTAAACATGGGAGGAAAAGAAATAGAAATAGGTGAACTTTATGCTGCCATTTTATTCAGGATAAGTTAAAATATAAGTTTTGTCAAAAAAAAAGTTAAAATATAAGTATTGAATGGATTAATTGAGAATTTGGTTTATGATAGAACTTGATGGTGTCAAATGATCACTTGATTATTGTTATTATTGTTGCAGCATTCAGAATAAGTTAATTGTATGTATTGCTTTATTGCGAATGTCAAATTTGTCTGTTGTAAAGAAAGGAAGAAAAGGCTTGCAATTGTTTTAGTGAATGTTTAATCACACCAACTGTTTAGGCTTAGGAAATAGGTATTTGTTAAAATGTAAGTACAAGTAATACTGAATTTTGCTTGGTTTAAACAAGATTTATAATTGACTTTATTAGCTCTCATGTCAGTATTTTGATGTGAAGATATTATGTAGTTATGCAATAATATGGATATGAACTAAAGTGAGATAATCTTATTTGAGCGTGAAATGCTAAAAAGAATAAAAGGGCTCGAGCACATTATAGTTGTATGGGTTAGCTATAAGTAAGTGATTATTATTTAACAGTTTTAACTTTAACATAGAAAGAAATTACTTATAGTACTTTCGTGTGATGTGACCAGTTAATATTTTGAGTACTTACGAGTTGAAGAGTTTGAAACTAGTAAGATTAAGAATTTGAAACGCAACCTGATTGTTGTTATGGGCATGTTTTTGGAGATAAATTGTGAGCATTTGATTTGATTTGATTTGACTAGATTCATTTACATCATAGTTTCATATTTGTGTCTTGTTTGTAATGGTTTCGTTCATAATTGCCAAAGGAGAAAATGTTAGGTCCACGTGGACTAGTTTATTTAACCTTAAGGGTCAGTTGTTTATTTTCTTGAATATAGGAGTTTGTTATCAAATTGTTTCTAATTGCGCAGAACGTGACAATATTTTAAAAATAAATAAAAATAAAGACGTGACTATTTACGAGCATATATATGCACCTAGTCAATAGGAAGTAATTTCTATATGCTGCATTGATGTAGGAGTTAGTGGTTGCAGTCTTATGTGGCTAAGCTATCTCTTGTGACTTGTGAATTAGCTCTATATAAGAGCATTTGAAGAAGTCTCTAACTGTAACAAGAATTAATACAGCAGCTATTTCTTTACATGGTGTTTTTTGTTTACTTGCTGTAAACAAAAAAATGCTACAGAAGGATTTTGCAAATATGAAGCTCTACATCAAGCATCCACCCTGTAAGGCCTGCATTGAATAGTCAGTCATGCATAATTCCTTTGCTATTAATATCTATGGATCATTAAGAAATTTCTATGTGCAATATAGCCTTGTGTAGTTGTACATCCACAATGTTTTTTCATCAAAATAAAAATCCTCACAGCGACTAAACTCATTAATTTAATTATTGTCAAAAAAGTCATAAATTTAATGTTATTTTAAGATTAATTTACATCGTCCAAACAGGGGGCGGACACAGGTGGTGCATGGCTGTCGTCAGCTCGCAACCCTCGTGTTTAGTTGCCAACGTTTAGTTTGGAATCCTGAACATACTGCCGGTGATAAGCCGGAGGAAGGTGGAGTTTAGTGAGAACAGAGGAGGCAGGCCATGGTACCCCAAAAAATTTCTTAATAAATATATACATGTAGCATATATTATATATAAAAACTTGTTATATTCTTCTAATATATCTAGTGATGCCGTGGTGAAGTTTATTAGATTTCAATTTTATTTCATGTCATCATTATTTTTCATAATCAAGTTGCCTCTTGAACACATTTTTACTGTCACTTCGATTTTCATTGTCTTGTATACGCATTATTATTTTATGTATTTCTTTAAATCGAAATTATTTTTCAATATAATAAATAATTTGGCTTGTAAATAATAGTTTAATTTATGTTACTGACACTATATAAGACAACTTTATAAATATTTTTTTTGTCTTTAATTTGAATTGTCATCGTGTTTGTCATCTGTGTTATGGGAAGAGGAATCTCTAAGGCCTAACTCAACTCATAAATGTCGAAATTGTTAAGCCGTATATCATCATTTGAGTTTCACGTGACACTTGTCACTCTGTCTATCGACTTAAAAAATGGGAAGAGGAAAAGTGAAGCGGTGCATTGCAGGTTGTGCTCTTAATGTCTATACAACACTTACTTATGTGAGTTTAGGTTGTGTTCTCGAAACAATATATATATATATATATATATATATATATATATATATATATATATATATATATATATGTTGCAATGATTACTTCTAATAATTACTTACATATATTAGGCAAAATAATCAGTGCAACATAATTTAATCAAGATCATTAACCAAGTAGACAAGTGCTGTTAGACAGCAGTGTAAAATAACATTAATAACAACTCAGTATCAAAAGCCCTACAGTTGGCCATAAAAAGTACCAGCAATTTGGACAATTGCAATGTCTGTTGTTAGGTCTCTCCTACAATTGATATCAATATCGATAATCTAAAAATTACAAATGACTAACCAAATTTGAAGTCTAACATAAAACTTTCAGCCTTCAATTGCAGTAGAATAAATAACAATAATGGCAACAAAAGTCAGAAATTTGATGGGCTTGTTGGTGGTGGTTCCTCCATGATGTGATCAAACGTGTCCACTGGGAAATCATCAAAGAAACTGTCAATGTTTTTGGAGCTAGATGGCTCAAAGAAAGGGAACCCAATCGGGGGTTGTGGAAATGGAACCATTCCAAACTCAGATGAATCCAAGGGACAGAACATATCAAATAAATTTGGCTCAAGGATATCTTGGTTTCCCGTTGAGTATATAAGATCAGTTTGAAGTTCTGAAATCTGAGGAAAGGGAATGTGTTCAGTGCTTTTACAGCTCTCAAAAGGGGTACATTCTTGTTCAACATGGCTTGTTTCAGAACTAGGTTTCTCAGATTTTATAAGATCTGGTAATGGTACCATTTTGATAACTTCAGAATTCTCCATGAAGAGTCTTGATGAGCATGATTGAGGAGGAGGATTTGAGGATGTTTCTCCCTCTGATGAAGAACTAATCTTAGGAGCCTACAAAATCAACAAAATTTAATGTTATGTATGCTTACTTATGAAAACATTTTGATGAAGAACATTTTTTACTCATTTTCCTAGGAATTATTGTTGCTGGTGTATGCAAATTTTAAATTGTGTTATGTACTTATGTTTGTTATTGAAGTGAATAATGAGAATCCTAAAGACAAAACTGAAAGGGAGAGAAAGAGAGGAACTTTTGTATTGACCTCATGAAAGGTAGTAGGAATTACTTTAGCTTTATTTTTGTGTGATATAGAGGAGGTTGTTTTTGATGATGTTGATGTTGTCTTGTGCATCCTAGCCATCCTCTTTTTCCTACTGCTCCAGAAATTTTTAACATCATTGTCTGTTCTTCCTGACAAATAGGATGCAATCTTAGCCCACCTGTTTCCAAATTGTGCCTGCAATTCTATCACAATCCTCTCTTCTTCTAATGAAAACTTGCACCCACTTGCATTGCAGAGACAACAAACACAACATCAAATAATAATATATGTAAAAAAACACAAAGAAAGAAACAAAAGGGACTACATATATAATTACTTCTTGAGGTTTGGTCGGAGTTTATTGACCCAACGAAGACGACAAGATTTGCCAGTTCTTTGAAGAAGGCCTTTGGATCGAATGGAGCTCCAGTCTCTAGGACCATACTTTTTGACATGGTGAAGTAGCACCTCATCTTCTTCTCTTTTCCATGGACCTTTCCTTATACTATTATTATGTTCTTGCTCCACGTCTTTTCTCCCATGCATTTTCCGGCAACAACAACAACAACACTTTCAAATGCTTCCCTTAAAGTTAAGTTAAACCACTGAGTACTACTGCATTATTCCATGTTTTGCGGTTATGGCAGTTATCGCCTCTTCCCACTAACATCCCCCACGTTCTCCATTTTTTTTTTTAAATTTTGAATCCTGATATTAGAATACTTTTAAATTGAAAATAACACTTTTATTGTTTTTTTTTACTGAGCTTTTTTTTGATATACAGGTTTTATTTGGTTTTTAATCTCATAAAAATAGCACCTTTTTTTTATTATGTATATGTATGTTATTTCTCAAGCAATTTGAACCAATTTAGGATAAATGAGTTATGAAACTCTTCTATGTCATGTTGTTGTCTTGAAACATTAATCTCATCAGAAAAGTAATTTTCTTTTTTGTAATTTTTATTGTTTACTATGTTATAAATTTTTACCAATTGAATAACAAAATCTAAATATTGCTTCAAAAAACAAAATCTAAATATATAAAAAGTAGATAAGTTTTGTAGAAACAAAACTTAATCTAGTTTTCAAGCAGTTGCTACAAAACCAAAAGTAAGACGAATATCCAATAATTTTCAAGCAATTGGTACAAGAATCTTGAAAAGTGAAGAACAGTCGAACATGAAAAATAACAAATTAAATGAGCTTTTTGCTGGAATGTAAGAACACAACTACAAAAAATTAATTTAGTGACCAAAATTAGATACAAACAAATTGAATTTCATCGCTGCTTTAGGCACCACAAACTTTTGATCAAATCTTTTTTAGTAGTGAGACACGCACATAGTTGAAAGCTTCTACATGGTTTGAGGTATGAGATTCAAAAGGCTATTATTCGTTTGGGTTTAATGAGATTTATAGAGCTAGTAGAGAATTGTGTGGAGGTTGGAAGAAATAATAGCAGAAGGGTTACTAGAGTAGTAAACCATTAGGAGGAAGAGATGGCAAATCTCATTAGGAGAGACTAGACCCCTTTGATCAATCAATACAACACACATTGCTGCTATATATTCGCAGCAGAGGAGGAAGAGTTGTGCAATAGAAAGCACAAAGTGGTTTCAGCTGTGGAGGTCAAAATTTAATTATGGATTGTTCAATGAGTGGGGATAAGCAATGTTGGGGGCACCAATTTTTTTTATATGGTGTATATACATATATGTTACTATAATGTTCGGAGCACCATTCTAAAAAAACGAATAAAGTTGTTTTCGACTTCGTCGAAAAAGATTTAATTACCTCAATTTTTCCCGACAGTGGAAAATCTGACTTAAAGATTTTACAAAAATATTGGGAAGAACAAGAAGCTGGAGAGAGTAACCTTGAGATCATTGAAACTCTCGATAAGGCTGACTCTGATTTCAGGTAGTCACATCTAAAATTCAGAAGTATAAATTGCAGAAGAATAGAAAACGCAACTTTAGATATGCTTGATTAGTTTTTTTTTTCTTTTTTCGTTTTGCTTATTTTTGTTTTTGTTTTTTGTTTTTGCATGGGTTTTGGTTCTTGTCCCCCCTAATTTGTTTTCTTTTTCCTTTCTTTGATAAAATTTCATTTTTCAGTCAAAAAAATATATGTTACTATGTATATATCTTTAAAGAATTATATAATTAAGCTGAGAGTCTTTTATGATTCATTCTTTTTATACATTGTAGAACAAGCAATTGACCCAAGTACTTAAAAGAATATTCCAGCAATATAACACATATGAGGAGATATTTAGATTTTTGTTTAGTATTGACCCACTTAAAAGAAGATACCAGCAATATAGCACATATGAGGAGACATTTGGATTTTTGTTTAGTGTTGACACACTTAGGCCATTCTCTCATGAGATATTGAAATTTTCATGCATAAATCTTAAAACTTATTTGAAACATAGTAATTCGTTTGATATTGATGGAGAGTTTTTATTTGAAGAATTAAGAGTCATAAAAGAAGTTTTAACAATTGAGTCAATATCAAGTTTTATGATATTGAGTTCTCTTAAAAAATTTTGTTATTTTCATAATGCATGTATAACTTATAGAATAATATTAACCATCTATGTTACTGTTGCATCTGCTAAGAGGAGTTTTCAAAAGTAAAATTGTTGAAATCTTATTGCGCGTTCTACAATGTCACAAAATAGATTAAATAGTTTTGCCTTAATTTCAATTGAAATCAATTTTTAAAGAATCTTGACAATGAACGAATTATCAATGATTTTGCAGCAAAAATGCAAGGAGAATGATATTCAAAGATTAATAGGTGGATGTTTCTGAAAATTGCTAGAAGGTGTAACATTGATAATATGATATTTATAAAAAGAGAGTGGAGAGAAACGTTTTCCCTATTCTAGAATTACAAAGCTAATGTAACTTCTAATTATAGAAAATATCCTCGAAAGCTTTTCACTTTTTAATTGTGTTTTATTCTTTTCTTTCTTTTATATTCGGGTACGGCATATCGACATTTACCCCCACGTGAACTTCAGCCACATTACAATGACAATTTTGATCAACAATATTTAAGTTTTTTTTTAAAAGACAAACAATTATAATTAAGCCCACCAAACAACAATAATAATAGGCTATAAAAATAAAGCAATAGTAATGTGTGAAATGTTGATGGTATTCTGACTGGCATAACCATAGGACTAGTTACAGAATATGGAATTCATTATTATGGTAGTAAAATTAGTTCCACATCGAGCAAGTTGTACGAAATGGAAAGGAGTGTGAGCTATATAAGCAAAGAGAAGGCTTCGTTTTTCTGCTGGCAAAAAGCACAAGAGAAGCTAACCGCTTCAACTAGGCTTGTAACTACTTTTAGGCGGATTTAAAGGGGCCAGGCTGATTTTCTGAATTTCGGTCGGTTTTGCAGTGTTGCATCTGGATCTTTTGAAGTGAGCGATTTTTAGGCGTGCGGGTTCCTCACAACCTTGCCACCGCCCTTTCTACCTTTTGGCAATTGGTCTGCCAACCATATGTACATTTGTCCCATAGCTCCAGTGAGAAAGCCACTTTTATATCTGGATTCCACCCTCACAATTTCGCCATTTTTAATCTTAATTGAACCTGGTTTTGGATAACATCCAGACACTCCAACAAGGTAGCCTTCCTCATTTCCTGGTTTCTTTCCGGTTCCGTATTTTGGTGTTGATTTACACAATAACTTCCCATCCTAAAATAATGAAAAGACATGTTTTTTTAGAGGTGAAGACGAATTATAATTTTGACATGGAATGAAATTTCTCGTGCCCTTATGTATTTGCAATAGAATCATTTTACGTTTCAAAAAATAAAGATAACATTAAGAAAAAGAATGTTTATCACTTAAGGAACACACAGTCAAACTTATACCAATGAACCATAAAGTCTTCATATAGTATTGAACATTATATTACCTGTCCATATAGACTTGCGTCAAGACCACCTGTATGTATATGAGCAGTGGCATAGATGAGATAACCCCCCTTTTCCATTGGGATCTTCGCTCTTTGGACATGAGGGGAAGGGTTCAAAGAAGTACTTGGCGGAATAGTATACTCTACCTGTAACAAATTGAAACAAAAAAAGTATTATATATATATATATATACACACACCATTGTTATGCAAATGATTATAGTTTTCTTTGTAGCTAGCCTAAATACTATTGATTAGATAAAAGTTGTCTAGTGGAATTGGTTCATGTGTAGCGTGATCGGAAATCGAGTCTTGTATTTTTAAATTGGTGTTCTAATTTGGTTGGTTTCCTTCGAGTATTTCAATCTGAATCTTGACGTAACGAGTTGAAGTATACATTGCACCCTTATATAAATATATTTTGCTTATAAAAATAAACTCGATCTTTGTTTACCTTACAATCATGGATTAATTCGGAACCATTTGTTCTCACTCGATCCGTAGCATCAAGTACGTAAAATCTAACAGGAATCTGCTCTGGTTCCCAATCAACCCATGTCATTTTGTATCTTAGGGCAAGAGTTCTACTTGTGGCCTGAAAACCCTCTTTCAATTTGCACTGAGCATTGTTCACGCAACAAAAGATTCCTCCTTTATAATTCGGGCCCAATGGTTTCCCACCTACGCCCAATGTTTTAGTGAAATGATCGGGTGGGAGATTAAAATGATCACACCTACATTCTGTACAACCTTTACTGTGTTTTGTGCCACGTGTATCAATGATCATGACGTCAAAAAACCATTTCTCTACATACCCAGATGGAATCTTTTTAGGGTTACCTATTTCTACCGCATAAGGGTCTGGCATTTTTGTACTTGTTCCCCTTGCTTCAGTTCCAAGGCCCCAATAATAAGGAAGAATATTACCTTTGCATGCTCCATCATTTCTCACGAAAAGTGTACCATTAAAAGGTTTTGTTGGATCCTTATGAACTGGTTCATGATATCTCATTGCAAAAGCATGATGTAAATATAATTCATACAATGGTACAGAATTTCCTTTTTCATCAACTACTTCAACATCAAAACTCTTTATTCCAACATGACCCCTTGGAAACTCAATGTTTTCAAGTGTTTTGGTCCTAACTCTTCCAGCACCCACCTCAAACTTTTCAGATATAAATGTAGCTGACTTTATATTATTTTTACCTGCATATATTGTGGTTGATAACAACACCAACATTGATGACGAAAATATCAATGCTTTAGATATAAACCTCATGTTATTAAGCATGGTGATGATTCTTTGGGTGAAAAATTTATGTATAAAGGTTTTACAATTTGTTGCTTTTATAACAAGGTTCGTTAACATAGAGTGTATGTCATAACTTCATGCCAATTCAACAATGACGTAAAATGCCTCTTTCTACAGGTTGTATTGGGTGTTTTCAATTTACAGAAAATTAAGTGTTTTGTTTTTTTATAAATAGATATTTAGGTAATTAAGTCAAGTCAATAAACAAATAAATAGATAATTAATTAACTGATTTGACTAAACTATCTACTATCTATCTATATATTAGCAAACCCCTATGGAGTCTCCGCAATGAATCTCAAGGTTTTTGTGTTTTAAAATATTTATTTATAATTTAGCTATGAAGAGGAATTAAATTTTAATAAAAGTTAATAATTGCCACTAACTTATTAAATGATTCATTCTCTTAGTGGAATATGAAATAACTATTTTATATTTACATTAAAATTATATTTTCTAATTAAAATATAAAGTTTTTTTGACAAATTAAAAAATAAAGTTGATAATAACGACTAACAATTGTTTAAGTATAATATAATATATATATATATATATATATATATATATATATATATAACTAAAAGAAGTGCAAGGGTTTTTTGTTCCTTCAATTTTATTATTATATTTCTATTTGACTTGCAAACATATTATTATTGTTAATTTTCAGATTAGCAGTAATTGATTACTTTAATCCTTTAAAATTATTATTACTTTAACAATTGTTAATTTTAATTTATTAAAAACATATATTATTACTGTTTTAACAAAAACAATATTATTACTTAATTTGTAATCAAGTTGCAATAGTTTTTAAATTGAAATGTTTTAAATATTCTATTCTTTTAGCCTTCTAACATTACGTTTTAACATACCTTACCCATCAATAATCAATCAAGTTATTTTTTAAATAAAAAATAATTAGTTGGTCCTTCAAATTCTTTTTTATGTAACAATTATGCATTGAAAGGAAGGTGTTTCAAATTCATATGAATTACTACCTTAACTGACAATAAACTCATGAGTTACTAGAATATGAATGGAAGAGATTGAGTTTTAACATACATTTTAAATATAGTTAATTAGAATAAAAAGACCTAAACTAACTTAATATATATATATATATATATATATATATATATATTATAATCTGTATAAATACTTTACCATCCACAAAAACAAATATGTCTACATATTTTTTTTATTATTTTGAAATTTCAAAAGAAATTAAACTTAAACTTTATATATATGTTTAGATAAATAGATAGATATATAAATCTCAACCTACATTTTTGAAATAATTTTTTTATTTACAAATAAATTTTATTATTATTGGAATTTGTAAAAATCTAACTTAGTTGAATAAATATATTTTAGCAATTATAATAGTGTAGATGAATTAAAAATATTACAATACACGTGTATTTCTCTTTTAAATCAAATTTAATATAAGTTATTTTTTAAATAAAAAATAATTATTTAGCCGAACAAATTCTTTTTTATGTAACAACAATGCATTGAAAGGAAGGGGTTTCAACTTCATATGAATTACTACCTTAATTGACAATAAACTCATGAGTTAGTAGAATATGAATGGAAGAGGTTGATTTTTAATCATTTATAGCAAAAAGTAACTATTTAAAGGAGACGATTTTGGATTGTGAGGGGAGAGGTTTTGACAAAAAAAAATTCATGGTGAGAAACAAGGAGTAGAAAAAGGAGTGAGTTTCGCACGAAGAGTTAGAATGCACCAAAAGGGTAAATGGTTAATTTTATGTTCTTGGCAATTTTGAAATCAACAAAGAGGCGGACAGAAAAATTTGGATCACTTGGTGAATCATTCTGGAAACAACCATTCTTTGTAAATTTATAGGCATCGAGAAATCATGTATATTTTAATATTGTTCTTAGAAATATGTTTAATTTAAATAGTTTAGTGAAATTGTATAATGTTCTATATATGTCTAAATGATTTGCTTATATTACTTGAATGTTCATCAATTTCTGTTCAAGACTAAAAGAAGACCCTTTTTGTCTCATAATAGATACTGCATTTGTTTGTCTTTACACCGAGTGCACAAATCAAACACGATGTACAAAATTATAGTGTGAACCATTGAATTGTTTTAAAAGTTAAATACAAGACATAAATTATTACTTTGATGATAAAGAAAATAATGCTAAAAAAATAATGAAGAGACTATAATAGAGCTTACGAGAAACATTGATTTCTATCAAGTATAAGCTATTTTTAACTTTTTGAATGATAAATATAAACAAAATACATAATGTAAATATCAAAATCTGCAATACTTAATAAAAAAATAATTACGTAAATGGTGAATTAATTATAAACTCTATATCTTCAACCCATATTCTAATAACTCATGATTTTATTGGGGATTAAATAAGTAATTCATATTAATGTGAAAAAATTTCCTTTCAAAGTATACAAGATTTTCAAAAGTCCATTAATTCATAAAATAATTATATTTATCAAAATTGAATTATTTTATCAAACTTTTAAACGTCAATGTAGATTTTTTGTATTCCAAATTTTATAAAGGTTTTTAATTATTAAGATTTTATGTATTTAAATAAAATTACCATTTTCTATGCGCATTCGTTTTTTTGGTTACAAAGGCTAAAAAAGAGGACCAAAAAGAAAAAAAATAGGCCTAAAGCCTTACAAAAACCTCGCCCCGAGCATCCGCCAAGGGGATTAAACCACTAGGGGGAATCTAAAATACGAAGATTATTATTTTCTTGAGCTCCCATCTTTGCCAAGAAATCTGCACAACGATTACCTTCTCTCCAAGTATGGAACAATTGGAAATCCCAATTCCTTTTGATGTAGCTCCTTATAATAGCAATTTCACTACCAAACTTATGAAAGTCTTGGTTTGCCACCTTAATTAAGTCTATCACAAATTGAGTCAGTTTTCTATGCGCATTCTAATTTATTGTATTTCTGCAAACAATTTATTTTGTGTAGGCCTTTAGGTTTTCTCCTTAATGGAGGCCTACACAACTTCCTTTAGGTTTTCTCCTTAATTTTATAAATTATTTTAGCAATAAAATTCAACTATTTTAAAGTATTTAATGAATTTGGTAAAATTGATTTCGCTTTTGTAAAATTATACCTCATAATAATTAATATAAAGAAAACTATTAATAACGATTTGTATTTTTTTTGGTCAAAAACAATTATTTGTCTTTAAAACACATACTCTATTTAAGAATATTGCCTAAAATATATAATTTTGATATAACAAATTAAACTTATATTTATATCATACTATATCCTATACAGTCATCATTTATATTAATAACTTATATATTTTATAAATAAACTCAATAAAATTAAATTAAAAAAATAAGACAAACCGTGAAACGCACGGGCATTCCCCTAGTTTATTGATATTTCTAACTTGTTGTAAGTTGAGACCTTATTGTTTATCTAAAGAAAATATTCATTTAAAGGTCTTTTTTTCTGTTGTTATGTCTTTTACATGAATTTTTTTTACCTCTTATTGTATATTATTATGTGATGCCACCATAGAGGTAAGTTCTAAAGTTTTTTTTGCAACAAAAATAGATTAAAATGTGTTTAGCTATTAAGTCCTTAACAAATGTTCAGATTATTTACTCTTCATCAAATCCTTAAAGTCACACCTAAAAGGGGAAATCTGGATCTTCTTTGTTGAGTTTTACACGAATGCTAGGTTGCTAAAGAGATTCACTTCATATTTCACGACTCTCATTTTTTAGGTAGCACGTCTCTCGTCTCTTTGCAACTTTAAGCCTATTTCTCTGCTATATGTCTATATGGACTATCCCAGGAGTCGTTCACGATTGAAAGAGTTGGGCCGAGATACTACTGAGGCGTGATATCAGACTTGCTCCATGTGGTGCTCCGTCGTGTTGGTCCAGGGAGAGGGGTGAAATATGCACCCACTCTGACGCTCAAGTCAGATCATAGAAAGGTGTCAGACAGTAATATATATGTACCTGCTGCATTAATTGGATTGCGTATTTATAGGGAGTAGTGCCAATGACGTGGATCGATTCCTTTTTTAAGCGTGTGAGCCTATGTTGATTCAGGACCGTGCAATGAGATGTAAAGTGATCTCCACCATAGATTGGATGGCGGGGTGCGCAAATTGTCTATGGATCATGGACAATAGCCACCGAGGCTGGCCCAAGTCTGTCATGGCGAGGCACAATCCAGAACAGTTGCCCCTCAAGTCGGGGTCATTTCTGGTGGAATGGCCTCAGCTTGAAAGTCAATCGTTTATGTTGAGTGTAAGCTGAGCTCCTTTGAAAAATGAAGTCGACTTGCCTCCCAGTCTTGCGGAGAGTACAGGTTATCAAAATTCTATCGATTTAGCTGTTTTCCCAACTATCCAAGATGTACACCGACCATACAAATTGTTCCCTATATATGTCGAGCGAACAAGTAGGTAGGTCATGTCGCCCTCAGACAGTTCTCTTCTTGGGCTCTAGCTTTTCCTCCCAAGTCCACACGCCGACCTGTTGTATTGTCCTCTAGGTATATCAGGGCAGACAACAGAAGTCGATCTCGTTGTCGACCAACGAGTTTATCATAGCCTATGTTTATTAACTGCCCTGGATTCTTATTTTCAAGTTTCGATGTCGTCCTGGTGCATTGCCCTCCAAGCATATTAGAACAGGCGACAGAAGTCGGCCACACTATTGATAAACAATTAATCATAATATTTGAATTTAAACCGTTGGGTTGCATCACAATGGTTGATTTCCAACTGCTGATGTGATTACCTCTTAGGGTTGCGTCGGTTGGGCTTCGACCCTTCACATCCCCTTCATCACAATATAAATAGAGAGGACCCCTTCCTCATTTGTGTCTTCGCAAAATTTTGCTTCCGCCTTTTCTCTCTACACGTCAAAGTTTCCGACATCAAAACTTCTAACGAGCCTTTGAGTTCTCAGGTGAATGTTTTGCTTCTACAGCAGTCCTGAGTTCTTTTCTTTGGTATTCTCTTTCTCCAACTTAGTAGGTACTCCTTGACCTCTTTCCCTTTTCCCTTTTTTTCAATTCTTCTTCATCATGGACCTTGAGCCAGTTAACTTGGAAATTACTTCCGCCGTGACCTCGAATGGTCTTTCCATGACGAGGTCTTCAACACCATTGTGTGGAGATTTCTTAGAAGGAGGGGTTTCGTTCAAAGTCGGCCATGATCATTTTGGGCTGTTCCACTAAAGTCGCGAATGCCCATGATGGCATCGTGGTATCCCAATCTAAACTAAACACCTTTGAGAAGATTCTCCCAGGATTGCTTTAAGCGTGTTTGCATCCCCGGGTGAGGGGCACTTTTGGTCAAACCGACAAAACAATTTTTATGATATGTCTGAGTATATTTCCAAGGTTTGCCCAATTTGAGGTCGAAGGCCTTGTTGATTTTATTTGGGGAGTTGCTTTCTGCTTCATCAAGCCCAGAAGACACTTTGTTCAGCGAGTTATTTTCAGCTTTATTAAGCTTGAAAAACACTTTGTTTGGCAATTTGCTTTCCGCTTTATTATGCCCGAAAGGCATTTACGTGATAATTATGGTCGCCTTTATGGTTTAAATCAAAGACGTCCTTTTGGCAAACCTTTTTTGAGGTTGGTGTGGTAAATGTAATAATGCAAAAATGAATATCGAAATAAATGGAAAATATCTAATTTAAGTGGATTGAATATTACTCATAATAAACATTTGGTTAGGCCTCATCCAACGAATGATCATCAAGATCAGTGTTATCGTCGTAATGAAGATGTTGAGAAGCATGACTCATGCTATGTGAAGCTCCATCTTAATGACGCTCTATAGCCATCATTCTCTCCATCATAGCATGAAGTTTACTCTCCAATGGTTCTTATTCTTCAAATGTTTTGATTCAAAATCCTAGCTTATAGCATCTAACTATGTAGTTATTGTGTTGAGGATTTCGGTAGAATGAATATTGTTGCCGCAACTTAACAAATAGTTCAACAAATTGCAAAAATATTGAAAAACATAAGGTAGCCATAGCGAATTGTCGCAGCCTCAATTAAATTGACAACATTAAGAACTAATATTTTTCAAGATTCGAACAAACCCATTAGCTATTAGGAGCTGTTTGATACAACAATTGGTATCACGAAAACAAATTTATAACTCTTATTTATTAGAGTTATTTATGCTTTCTAGGCTTAAATCAATTTGATCTCTAAAGTAAGGGCTGGGCACCCTACCCCTTTCCTTTTTTCCCATTGTAAGGGCTGGGCACCCCTTGTGCTCCCTTCAATGAAAGTATTGCTTATCTAAAAAAAAAAGATTTGATCTCTAAAGTAATAAAGTTGTTTAATTAGTTAGAATGTGTTAAATTATGTAAAGAAGTTATTTATGCTTTCTAGACTTAACAACACATTTGTTCAGTATGCCGCAGCATGTCCTGCTATAGCATCAAGGTTCTTCGACATATGAGAGAGAAAACGCTGACGCGCTAAAAGCAGGTTTTACTTTATGTCAATTCAGCGCAGAATAGATGCAGACATATGGTTTATAAATTGATCTCAAACGTTAATATGGATAGTGGTTGTTAAAGGACACTTTAACAATCCTTGCTTACAAACTAGACATAGGAGGGACACTACAAAAAAATCAGGGATTAGCGAGGGAAATTTCCCTCGCAAACTGACCAAAATCCCTCGCTAATGGTCATTTGCGAGGGAATTAGCGAGGGACCAGTTCCCTCGCTAATACCTTCCTCGCTAATGCAATTAGCGAGGGAATTTGAATCTGACATTTCCCTCGCTAATTCCCTCGCTAATGTTGCCTCAAAATTTGTGCAAATTTTCAAATTCTGACTGACACGTGTCTTAATTTGAATGGTTTGTTTTTTATATTTATTATTATATTATTTTTTTAAATCAGTTTTTTATTATATTATTAATGAAAATTATATTATTAATTTTGTGGTTGTTGTTGTTGTTGTGGTGGTGGTGGTGGTGGTGGTGAAAGGTGGAGAGAAAGAGGAAAGAAATTCGTAGGTGGTGGTGGTGGTGGTGTCGTGGGCGGTGGTGGTGTCGTGGGTGGTGGTGGTGTGGTGGTGGTGGAAGAAGGTGGAGAGAAGAAGAGTGAAAGTGGAAATTGTGTGAGAGAGAGAGATAGAGAGAGAGAAGAGAGGAAGAGGAAAGAAGGTGGTGGTGGTGGTGGTGGTGGTGTCGTGGGTGGTGGTTGTTGTGTGGTGGTGGTTGTTGTGTGGTGGTTGTTGTGTGGTGGTGGTTGTTGTTGTGTGGTGGTGGGTTAGGGTTTATAGGTGAGAGAGAGAGAGAGAGAGAGAGAGAGAGAGTAGAGGAAGAGGAAGGGAAGGGTGAAGAGGAGAGAAGAAGAGTGAGGGTGGTTGGTTGGTTGTGTGGTGGTGGTGGTGGTGGTGGAGAGTAGAGGAAGGGAAGAGGAAGGGTGAAGAGTGAGAAAGAAGAGTGAGTGAGTGAGTGAGTGAGTGAGTGAGTGAGTGAGTGACAGATTTAAGTAAAAAAAATTAAAAAAAATTGCGAGGGAACTATTTTCCGTCACTAAAAACCACTTTAATTTGCCAGGGAACTATTTTCCGTCGCTAATTTCCTTGATTCGCGTGTCAAATTCTGAATTTTCCCACCAAACAATTAGCGAGGGAAATTTCCCTCGCTAATGCCAACATTTCCGTCGCTAATGGATGACATTCAAATTCCGTCGCTAATTTTTTTATTTCCGTCGCTAAATCTGGTTTTTGCGAGGGATTGTTTTTCCCTCGCTAATAACAGATTTTCTTGTAGTGGGAAAAGCCCATAGGGTGAATCCTGTGGGTGCTTAATATAGAGGGGTGAACTTATTTATAGCTTAGACATAAGACTTGTAATGAAACTCTGACGACAGTGAATGAAAGGAACACAACATATGCTACAGCATCCAATACTATCGGAAGTAGCATTAGACAATTATTATGAATTTGCATAGTGAATGGCATTCCAACTTACTCGCATTCTGAATTTCTACTAATCCTTTGTTTTACTTCTTGTTTGATGATAAAATTAGGTTCTTCAACTTGTTATGTTATTGTGTGTTAGTCACTAGCTTACTTACTAATTTAAATATAGAAAAAAAACTCAACAATCCTTGGGGGAACGATCTCTACTTACTCTTTATTACTTGTTACGACTCTGTATACTTGTGCATCTACTTTTCGCACAACACATACCAAAAAGATAGAAGATCAAAACCTAATCTACAACAAATTACGAAACTAAAAAGAGGACGAATAGACAATAAGTTTCAAGCAGTTGGTACAAGAGTCTTCAAAAGTGAAGAAGAGTCGAACCTGAAAGATAGCAAATTAAATGAGCTTTTTTCTGGGATGCAAGAACACTACTAGAAAAACCTAATATAGTGACCAAAATTAGAAACGAAAAATTTGAAATTCATCGCTAATTTAGGCATCACAAATTTTCCGAGGGAATTAGATACGATTCACATTTTCGTCACTAGTAATTTTTGCTTTTTAATTTTACTTTTCTTGGTAGGGAGATGAAATATTGATTTTCATCAGTTGCATCCTAATGATGAGTAGATGTGTAGAAGGCTTCAGATGGCTTGAGGTATGAGATTCAAAAGGCTATTATGCATTTGGGTTTAGTAGGATTTATGGTGTGATAGAATTTGGATTTCTAAGGAGTTAACCGAAGAATTTCACTACTAGAACCAGGAATTCCAATGGGTGAATGGAATTCGGAGGAAAAAGTTGAGAGAACAAGAGAAACTTAGAAATTTAGAGAGAGAAGTTTGTTATATCAAATGATGGTATACTATTCATTTCCCATTGAGGCTACCTGGCTATATATACTGCTCCGAGAGTAGTTACAATAAGTGGAATAGACATCAACAACACATAAGTGCTGGTGAAATTGTATGAAGCAAAACTATATGTAACGGGTGAGGTACCCCTTGTACCCCAATTAATATAATTTGACTTATAAAAAAAAAAGGCTTAAATATATGTTTTGCCCTTGCAAATATCACCATAATCCAATTATACCCCTGTAAAAATAAAAACTTTAAAATTACCCTTGCAAATATAAATCGCTTACGGTTATGCCCCTCGGTCAGTTTCTCATCAAAAAAATAATTTAAATAAGGTTTAAATATATGTTTTACCCCTGCAAATATCACCATAACCTAGTTATGCCCCTGCAAATATCACTATAATCCAGTTATGGCCCTGTCAAAATCTTTAATTTTTCTATTATGCTGATATTTGCAGGGGCATAACTAGATTATGGTGATATTTGCAGGGGCAGAACATATATTTAAACCTTATTTAAATTATTTTTTTGGATGGGAAGCTGACCGAGGGGCATAACCGTAAGCGATTTATATTTGCAAGGGTAATTTTAAAGTTTTTATTTTTACAGGGGTATAACTGGATTATGGTGATATTTGCAGGGGCAGAATACATATTTAAGCAAAAAAAAAAAACATAAGTGCTGGTGGAAATTAAAGTAGTGGAAAGGCAAGTGGAATGCAAATAGGAAATGCTGTCACATATGGAGCTAGCAGAGAATTGTGGAGAGTTGGAAGAAATGGTCGCAGGAAGGCTTACTCATTGAACCATTAGGAGTGGTGGTGCAGGTAGAGGTGGTGGCAAAGGAGTTGGAGTTAGAGGTAGAGATGGCATATCTCAGTAGGGGAGACTAGACCTCTATGATCAGTCACATGCCTGCTATATATTTGTAGCGGAGGAGGAAGAGTTGTGCAATAGACATTGTAACTATAGAAACTATACTTCAAAACTATATTGCAAGACTATATATATATATATATATAAAGGAATTCGATCACATAATGGAAAGCAAATGGTCCCAAAATATGCAAATAATAGTTAAACATACACAATAACAACTTACTGTCTTTAATCTGCAGTTATAGTTAAAATAAATCATGAAAATATAAATCTAAATATTGTAACAATTCAGACCAACTTTGATTTTCTTCACTGTTGCCGCTACAAGTTTATTGACTAAAGTCACGAAGTCCTGGTCTTGCATATACGCAGATGGAGTTCCACGCGGTACTTGGTATGCCAAAGTTACCAACGAACCTTTACCTTTCAACTGTTCTTCTGCACAACCATCACTTGTTATGGTAAAGCCAGAGGGAAGAAGAGGCAACAACGAAGTGTCTCCTCCATTCATAACTAAATTCAGTGTTTCTATATTTATAGGAGCATATACCAACACAGATTCCAAATCATGTGTATAACTTTCTTGCATTATCAACAAGTCGTGCTCTCTAGGGATGGAAGGCTGCCACACACAATCAAAGTATATTTAACTAAATAAATTTACTTCAAGCATCAATAGATATCAATATATACCAGCTACTTTCTATATATATATATATATATATATATTTCATAATGAATTTGACCTATATAATTTGGAGCAAGAGCTTTTGAAAGAGCAAAGATATATGTTCTAACTTCTAACACATGCATGTTAATTTCATTATGTTTTTTTTTTTTCGCATGACATTAACTTGATGAAAAATAAATGCACTTGAAATAAATAAAATCTATAGCAGCAATTACTTACCCGAATAATTGAAGTATAGTTCTCAGGATTAGTTCCATTTATGATGCGTTGAATCTCATGCGCTGGATATGCACGGCATAGAACATCCCACTGCAACATTTTTTGTTTTGTTTTTCAAAGTATTAAATTAATGATTCCATGAAATAATTAAAAGAAGTATGCTAATTATATGTATATATATAATTAACCAACCTGAGGTCGTTTTGTATTATCCTTCAAGAAGTCAAAAACAATGTGAGGTGAAAGAGGAAGCCAAAAGGAGGTAGCAGCACTAACAATCATGTCCTCTTGCCCACTTGGATATCTTCTCTTTTGAACACATACCATAACTCCATTATCACTCATCGTATTTAAATGTGGAAAGTCCATGTTATTTTTTATCTCCAATGTTCCATAAAACATCTTCATCATACCATGAGCAAACTTCATCAAGTTCCTCCTTCCTTCACTTGAACTAATCACTAAATAAACCAATGTCATCGAAATTAGTAGTTATAGATTAATAAATAATTAATCATAGGGAAGATTAATTAATGAATATCAAGAAACAAGAAAGAATAGCAACCTCCTCCAGCTTCAGTAATAGGTATTGCTTCAAGTGAAGCGCTTGCAAATCTTTCACACATTCTTTCAAGTGTCAAAACCCATCTTTCTGCTCCATATGCATTATTTCTACAAACAACTTCTCTGAAAAGCTGATCTGTTTGGATCCCATCACTCACTTCTACATGCTCAACCCAAGTTACCTGTCAAAATATATAAAACAACATATATTATAGAGCAAATTTGAGAAAAGATGGGCTGATCTGAGGAAATACTTATCGCAGACTAACCACTAATATTTGCCTATAAAAAATACTTACTCTGCAACGCCCATTGCCAATCTCATGAATCATACACCCAGAAGGAAGCCTCCTAGAGGAAAGAGGAGTGGTGCCATACATTGAGGATTCTAATGATGCATCTGCTATCACCCATATCCCAACGCCAACTCGTTTACAATAACGAAGGAAGACAAAATGGCGAACTGGAACCAATGGCGAAAGAATGTGAATTTCTGCATTCATCTGCACAAAGAGAATGGCTTAGATTTTTACCTATTCCAAAAAAAAATTCAGATAAAATAAAGTTTTCAAGGAAACATACCAATTGAATAGCTCCATTTCTGCTTCCTGTCTCACCACTTTCAAATACTTGTAATGTTTGTGCACTTTTAACAATTGTTGGGAAAAGATCAACAAATTTGTCCTAGAAAGATAAAAGTAGAGTGGATATATATGTATCATGCTCATCATGGTGAGTACTATATTTCTAATATGTAGATAATTACAAGTTCAATGAAAGGATTAGAAGTACTAACCGCATTTAAAAACATGTCAACCAGTTGTGTCCCACTCATGCTCGCTGTTCGTGAATCTTTTGATGACTCTGCATAAGCATGAGGTCTGTTTAAGGAAGTATACTTAGGGTACATGCTTTGGTAGGTTTCACGTTGAAGTATAAATTTCCCATCAGTTAAAGACCTAACCCAGAAGGGCTCATTCACATTGAGAAGCTTTGTCAATTCTTCCATAGCATTGTTGGCAGTTTCCATCATATCTGGAGTTAAGATTATTGGGTTGGACAATATACCACCATCTAGAACTCCAGTACCAAAATCTTGATCAAAACCAAAAGAAGGAACAGCATGATCATCAAGGGTAGGAATATTCATTTCTGGAGCTGAAGCAGAAGCAAAAGCAGAAATATTTTGCTCATCAAGAGTAGGAACATCTTGATGAATATCAGAAACAAGAGCTGGAATATCTTGATAATCAAGAATAGAACTAGTTGGAATATTCTGATCAGCAGGTTCAAGAGTAGTAAAATTTTGAACATGGGCAGGAGCTTGAGCGTGATAAAGATTTGGAATGTTTTCACTGTGTGAGGGAGTAATAGCACGAAAGAGTGGATCAATGACAGGAATTGTAGCAAAAGTAGGAGGAGGGATATGTTGAGGATCAAGTTCAGATGCATTTGCATAAATTTCTTGATTTATGGCAGGAGCAGGAGCATCATCAGCTTGAGGAAGAGTTGAAAAATTTTGATTAGTTGGTGGATGAACATGTTGATGATCAGGAGGAATGGTTTCATTGTTTTGATTTGGAAAATTTTCTTGGGAGGGATCACAAGATTGAACTGTAGGATCCTTCACTTGATCCATTCCACTGTTTTTCTGCACAAGCTCAAGCTTGGATAATCTCTCATGCTGAAAATTAATTCAAATATGAATATCAATTAAAAATATGAACCAATGTATCAGAAAATTCAAAGTTTCTCTCATTATCAAAGTAGTTTACTTACCTGTTTACGTAAAACATTATTTTCTATGTTTAAGTTCTGCATCATTAGAAAACTCTGCGAGTTTGAACAACGAGGAGATGAGCAAATAGGAAATTTCACAGTTTCCCTCATTAAGATATTATTAGTCTGTATCTTTTCATTCTCCGAAAGAAGAAAATTGCTATCCTGTCGCTCACGTTGTTTCTGAAATTTGTAGACAATGAAATAAAATTATCAGTATTTTTTTCAAGGATGTTGTAATGTAAGACAATATCAATAAATAACAATTGTACTAACCTTTTGTTGTGTCCTCTTATTTTGAAACCAAAACTTCACTTTTTTTATATCAACCCCGAGTTTCTCTGCTAGTTGACTTTGGTCAGAATCATCTGGATGTGGGAACGCATTGAACAGTCTTTGTCACATAATAAAAATTTCAATTAGTTTTATTGTGGTTAAGGAAATTCAAAAAATAACAACAATGTTAACATTTTAAAATTTAAAGAACCCATTTGGGAAAGAAAAAAAAAGGTGAGTCCAAACTTTTAAATTAGGTTAAGGGAACTTGAGAGCAAGTTGTCCTAAATTATAATCTCTCATTGTTGTTTTTTAAAAGCAAAAGATTATATTAAGGGGAGTATAAGGTACATTAGCTTTGGGCCTCGTTAAAACTTCTATCGGGCAAGGCTCCATAGGAAAAAGACCCAAAAAGTAACAAGAGTACCCCAAATAGAACGAGGTGATAAAGTCAACACTACTTCGAGACAAAGAAAATAAAAACAGCAAGAATTCAGACAAAATTTGCAAAAACAGAGGCAGAAAGTCTGCTGAAATTCAATAACAGCAAGACAGAACACCAGCAAAAAACTATCTTGGAGTATTGATGATAGCTAACTGCTTTCCTATCTCTTGATTTTGAAAATAGGATCAACATACATCATTAAAAATAAAACAAAAAACCAAAATAATTAAAATATAACAAACTAAATAACAGTTTCGTGAATAAGAGTAAAATGGTCATACTGTTCAAGTAGAGCGACTTGTTCTTTAGAGAAACGGCTGTGTTTGCAATGTTTTTGGCTTGATCCAACATCTGTTTGATGTTCATCAACTGTCCCACCAGCATCATCACTTACTGGTAGAACATCCATTCTTTCAACCTGTTAAGAAATGTGCCAACAAAGACTAAAACTTTTTAATTTTTTCCTTTTTGTTTTGTGTCTAACAAACGTCAAATCTTTGATTGTTTATATCCCTATTTATTATAAATTAGGGATGCTTAGACGTTAATAAACCCTAGTAACTACAGAGTCAACAACAAGGTGGGATAATTTTATGCAAAGTTAGGGATTTTGCACAGAAAATGTACTCAGGTTGATGAGAGATAATCTGAAAATTTTGCTTCATTTGATTGCAGGTTTTCAAAGCCTTACATATGGTTAGGGTTTACCAAACAAAAACCTAAAGAATTTTAAAGTGTCTCACTGAAAAGAAAGAAAATTTATAGAAGAGTGAGGGCACTTAAAATGGAGGAGAATACAAAGATTGATAAACCCTAACCACTTCTTAAACCTAAAGCATTTTAAAGTGTCAGAACAACGAGAAGAATACAAACCTGTAAAAGTTTAAGGTTGATAGATGGATTGACTTGGGTTTAAGATGTGTTTAATACATCAGCTAAAAAGAAATTAAGAGAGACTCAAAAGAAGCAACATTTACAGAAGAATAAGGGAATACCAAATGGAGGTGCCACAAGACATAAAACAAGGTGGAGAATACACCAAAGGAAATATTTAAGATTGACAGATGGATTGGCCTGAGTTTAAGATATGTTTAATACTACAACTCAAACGAAAGAAGAGAGAGTAAAGAAGAAAGTAAAAAGAACAAAATTTTAGGTCAATGAGGTAACTTTTTGTAAGAAACGTTCAATGACTTTAATCCTTACCGAGGATGCTAGCAACACATTCTCTAATATTTTCTTCTTATCACATACTCTCTTTCATGTTGGTTGAAGTTCAAATAAATCTAAATAAGTTAACTACATGACAAAAAGATGGTAGGACACAGGCAACTTTCAACAATAAAATAGCGTTGAAAAATGTGTATTAAAGAGTATGTGGGAGATATTTTTAATTAAATTTTATTTTTTGTTAAGAAATTAAATTTGCTTGACTCATAGTCATATTAAAAAGGAAAACTAAACAATAATAAGTAAATAACAGGCATTCAATATTTATTAAGAGTTTCAAATTTGAAAAAGTAAGTTTTCTTTTTTTATATATGGAAATATAATTTTCAATAAATTTTCCTAGTTTATTATTTGACAATTTTCTTCTTATTTCACCCTTTATCTTCTAAAATTTATATAATATGAACCTGTTTTTCAAAAGTAATTATTTTTTAAAGTTCGCTAATAATAAATTAAGTTAAAGTTGTTAAATAAAAGTTGCGGTAATCATGACGAGAAGGGCTTAATTGTTATTCCATAAAATGTTTACTTTATTTGTTTCTCTCTCCATTTTTATTTCCTCCCATTTGGCTTTCTTTCATTTCTCTCTCCATTTGTTCTCTGACTTTTTACTTTTTCAATTTCTCTCTCCCCTATACCATCATCCATTCTTTCCTCTTTAATTTTTTTGTTACCTCTCCTCAAATTCCTCAACTATAGAGTTAAAAAAAATCTTACAAACATCACTCTCTACCGGTGGCGAATCATTTGCACAAGTCACTAAATTGTGCAATATGCACAAGAGGGCCCACGACTTGCTATAGGAAGTACAACCCGTTTTTGTCATTTTTAATTTTTCTACCCCAAATCTTTTACTTATTTGTTTCGGGACATGTTAGACTTTAGTATTCATATTTTAACCACATGTTCCCTTAACTCAAGTCAGATTATTCGATTCTTCATTCTGAAAACCCTCTCTGCAAATCGCTCTTCCAAATAAGACAGAGTGGATCCGATTCGGAACATGGATCCAAAACCAGAGGTGGTTGAACAGAACAAGATGGAAACAACAGAGAAACAGAAATCAGAGGGGTTCGACAGAGGCCTTGGGGAAAGTTCGCCGCTGAGATCCGTGACCCGAATAAGCGTGGCTCCAGGGTGTGGCTTGGAACGTTTGAAACCGCCATTAAAGCTGCCAAAGCTTGTGATAGTGCTGCTTTTAGTTGCGTGGCTCCAAAGCTATTCTCAACTTCCCTCTCGAAGTCACGACGGTGCCGGAGACCTCCAACGAAGAAGTCACGGCGGTGCCAGAGATCTCCAACAGAGAAGACAAAAAACGCCTCCGTGAAGAGGAGGAGACGGAAGTTGAGGTCGTGGTGAAAAAGGAGAAAACGATGGAATTTGATGTTAGCTGTTTTAAGGAGATGCCGTTGACGCCGTCAACTTGGACCGGATTCTGGGACGGTTATGTTAAGCATTTTAGTGTTCCACCGCTGTTGGTCGCCATTATCTCCATTTAACTTTTCACCTCTAATGGTTATGTGAAGTTTCCAATTTAGGATTGTTTAGACTTTAGAGATGAGCTTTGTACATTTTTCTGAAATTATTAAATTTATTCACTATTTTTCTTGATTATTATTCAATAGTAAAGTTCAATATATACTTTATGAGAAGATTACTCACTCCACCTCTCATCATCTAATGTGTCGTTCAAGATAATTCACAGGTCTTAAAATTATCACGTGGTTTAGAAAAGGGATCTTTTCTGTTTATTGCTGTTATAATTGGAAGGAGAAGAAAATGGGTTTATGGATTATTGTCGTTGGAAGAATAAAATGGGTTTCTGGGTTGTTGTTGTTTTTGGTTGAAGAAGAAGAAAATGGGTTTTTGGGTTGTTGTTGTTGGAAGAAGAATGGAGGATTGTAAGAGCTTGAAGAGCTTGACAATGGGTTTCTGGTTGGGGAAGAAGAACAAAAGGATTATGGTGTTGATGGATTTGTAATTAAAATCCTTTCTCTTTTATTTTTTAATAATTAAATTGTAGTTATAATATTTTATTAAATAGATAAAATCATTTCTGTAAGGACCGTTTTCGCAATTAACTAAACTTACTGTAAATACCTGCTTCAAAAGTCACCACTTTAAATCCCCCATAATTTTTAAGTTACGAAATCTACGGCTCACAATCCCACTTGTGCACATTGCACAATTTAGTGACTTGTGCAAATGATCCGCCTCCCTTATTTCTCTCTTTCCTCAGCACCACAACTTCAAATCTTTGTAAATTCACCGTTATAGTTTTGTATTTTTTTTCTTTTGATTTTTAACAGAAAAACATTGCATATTGTTGGTTTAAAAAGCTACATATTGTAGCAAGAGTTATTTTTAATATTTTGCATTTGTAATATATTTAGTTTTTGAGTCTCACGAGAAAAAATTAACTATAATTTCATTGTGTTTAAACAATTCCAATGGGAAAACACTATAAGTTGTCCAAAAAATTATTTCGCTAAATTATAGTTTTGGTCCCCCTATTTTCAAAAATTCAGACATTTGGTGTCCCCCTATTTTAAAACTCAAACATTTAGTCCCCCAATTTTAACAAATCAAAGACTTTTAGTCCAAATAGGGGTTTTTTAATTTTTTTTGCTGAGTTGGAATCCTGCCAAACAAAAAATGCTGACGTGGCAGCTGATGCAGCTTATCCACGTCATTAAATGATGCCACATGTACTTGCCACATGTAGTTGCCACATAACTATTTATTTAATTAAATAGTAAAATTAAAAACAAATTAAAAAACTAAAATTAATTAAATTAACTAAAATAAAACTAAATTCATTCCTCTTCAATCTCACCCCCTCTTTCAACAACAACCACAGAACGTCACCACCATCATCAAACTTCCTGCAGAACTTCCGATTTTGTCATAAACCCATATTTGGTCCAGCAAAAATATCTCCAAATCCAACAAAACTTCAGATTTTTTCAGGAAGCACTCCTTCTTCTTCAACCTTTCTGCTCCCTCTTCTTCTCACCCACTGGCAACAACAAACTGGAAAAAAAAACTAAATTGCTGAACAACATTCAACAACTGATTTTGTCCATAAACGAAAAACAACCGTGTTTGCATTCATTCATCAACAATCGTGTTTTCAACAACAGAGGAAAACGAATCAGAGAAAAACGAAGCAGAATCAAAGACGAATCAGAAGCAAAATCGAAATAGAGGAAACGAATATGGTTCTGGGTTTAGGGGGTAAGATCGAACAAAGAACAATCAGTCACTATTTGCCATCTTCTTCGTTCGTCGTTGATCTCAGATCCAGTCACTGTTTGCAATCTTCTTCATTCATCATTTTCATTCGTCACCCCAAATCCCTCAACAACCCTTCATCTTCTTCCTACCCTCAAACCCAGATTTACTGCTGTTGTTGTTGAAGAACTGCTGCTGTTGTTGTTGTTGAAGAACGAGATCTGGGTTTAATTTTGTTTTTAATTTACTGTTTTAAAATAATTTATTAATAATATAAGTTATTTTAATTATTTAAATATTATAATATGATGTGGCTAGTCTATGTGAACTATTAAATGACATGGCACAAGTTTTGTCAGCTGCCACGTTATTTAATGAGATGCCACATCAACATTTTTTTTGCAAAAGGCCAAGTCAGCAAAAAAAAATTGAAAAATCCCTCTTTGGATTAAATGTTCTAAGTTTCTTAAAATAGGGGGTCTAAATGTCTGGATTTTAAAATAGGGGGACCAAATGTCCGAATTTGTGAAAATAGGGGGACCAAAACTATAATTTAGCCAAATTATTTTTATATTTTATCTTTATAAATATCTTTATTTTTTATAAAATAATACTTGGTTTTTGAGTCTCGATGAGGATACATTGACCGTCGTTGCCAGTATAATGACATTGCATTCAAGCAATTCCAACGAGAAAACATTATTTGTTTTTGATATAATTATTTTTTTTATTTTACCTTGATAAATGTCTTTATTTTTTAAATTAATGTTTTGCTTTTGAGTTCTAACGGAGAAACATTGCATGTTGGTATGAAAAAATTACTTTTTATATTTTATCTTTGTAATTTCTTTGTTTTTTTATAAAAGAATAATTTGTTTTTGACTCTTGATAATGAAACATTGACTCTGGTCTGTATAATTTCATTGTATACAAGCAATTCCAACGGGAAACATTAGACGTTGCTGATATAATTATTTTTTATATTTTATTTTTATAAATGTCTTTAATTAGTTTTTATAAATCAATATTGTGGTTTTATTTCATTATTACTTGAAACATTACAAGTTGTTGGTTTGTAAAAATTACACATTGTAATAATAAGAAAAAAAAATTAGTCTTCGTAATGTCTGTGGTTTTTATAAAAGGATATTTAGTTTCTGAGTCCTGGCGAGGAAATAACGATTGTTGTCGGTATAAGAAATACTAAATAGTTTAGTTCTTTTGACCAAAACGCTAATATTTACTCCCTCCCTCTACGATATAAGAAAAAAAATGTGTTTTGGTGGTCCACAATATAAGAAAGAATCACAATTTTTAAGGTGTATTAAATGAGCAATCCCAAATATGCCCCTATTTAAGTGGTGTGGTTAAAAATAATGTCATTAATTAGTAGTGTAAATCATCATCATTTAATGAAAAGAGCAATCTTGAAAAGAAGATAAAATTTTAGTGTTATTAAATGAGAATAGTTGATTTCAATATTATTCTTTAATTTGTATGATGTTGTGTTGTTTCTCTTATATTATGGACCGGAGTTAGTATTAAATATTTTGATCAAATAATTAGTATCGTGACAATACATCATTCCAAATATGTCTATGCCTAGAGAAACTTTGTTATTACTGGTTGAGAGACTCGTGGCTGTAGCTTTCTCAATCACCGACTGTAGCTTTCTCAATCACTGACTGTAGCATATGCACATAAAGAACAAATCATTATCATTAGTATTGGCAATAGAGGAACATGTTTACACCACTGCCACATATAATATGTTTTAGTAGAAATCATTACTCAGGGCAACAGAGAAACATTCTTGTTTCAGGTGTTTTATCCATGAAAGCCAATAGAGTTTATAAGTGTTTTATCCGTCTGCAGGGGATTTTCTTCCCATCCCCACCCATGGGCCCCAAACGGAGCAATCCCCGCGGGGATTCCCACTTGCGGGTAGAAATTGCCACCCCTAGAGTTTATAAGTGTGAGGTTGAGTTAGGCCCAATCCACATTCTAATGGTATCAGAACCTATCTTAGATCCTTCGGGCCACCCACCATTATAATCCACGCACCAAACCCAATTGTGTTGGGCATGAGGGAGTATATCGGGAAAAACTCAAGTCCCACTTGGGCTAAAGATATGGTCTCAAAAGAGTTTATAAATAGGAGGCAACCCTAACCTTACAAGCCGGTTTTGTGGGGATGAATTAGGCTCGATCCACATTCTAGGATTCTCTCCCAATTATTTCTTATTAAATTAAAAAAGGTATTTTTTTTCCCATCCAAATAGTCATTAAGAAAGTAAAAGATGGAATTTTGACCCCGTAAATATCACCATAATCGATTTAGGCCCCTGTAAAAATAAAAACTTTAAAATGGCCCTTGCAAATATAAATTGTTTACGATTAAGCCCCTCGGTCAACTTTCCATCCAAAAAAACTTTAAAATAAGGTTTAAATATATGTTCAGTCCCTGCAAATATCACCATAATCCATTTCGGCCCCTGTAAAAAAATAATCAATGTCATGTCTCATCATCTCATTGGGTCATTATGCCACGTGTCATTGAATGCCGCGTCATCATCCCATGTCACCATGGACACATGGCACTGACATGTGCCACATCAGCAACCAATAGGTCACGTGGCACTAGTGTGGCAAATTGGGGCACCTTTGTTAGTAAAATATAAATATTTTGGGGGAATATGGGTGTTGAACTCTGGACCTCCTACTAATGGTACATTCACATTACCACTCAACCACTTTTGTTACTTGGTTAAGTTAAGCCATTTAAAAATATATAATCAATAATTTAATTAAAAATAAATAAAAAACAGATCATTTTCCAGATCTGGAAAACAAACACAAAAGTTAACATTTTAAAATGGTGACAATGTTAACATTTTAAAATTTAAAAAATGGTGACAATGTCACCATTTATAATGTTAACATTGTTAACAATGTTAACATTTGTGTTTGAGGGAAATTCAAAAAACAGATCATCTATTACTTTAAGTGTGGTTGAGGGAAATTCAAAAAATGGTGACAATGTTAACATTTTAAAATTTAAATGACCAATTTAATAAAAAAATAAAAGTGAATCCAAACTTTTGAATTAGGTTAAGGGAAGTTAAGAGTAACTTTTCCAAAATTATAATGACAGCTACCACCTTTCCTATCTTTTGATTTTGAAAATTAAACTAAATAATAATGTTGTGAATAAGTTTCAAATGGTCACATACCGTTCAAGTATATCGGTTTGTTCTTTAGCGAAACGAATGTAGTTTCTAGAACATCCATATTCTTTCAATCTTTGAGGAAATGTGCTTGCAAAGACTAATTTTTTTGAATTTTTCTTTTTTCTTTAGTGTCTAACATTTGTCAAATCTTTGATTGTTTACATCCTTATTGGATTTGAGAAAAAGTATAATGATTTTCCTGTTTGAAACACTTTTCACCAACCTAGTAACTACAGAGTACTAGTCATCAACAATGTAGGATAACTTTATGGAAAGTTAGGGATTTTGCACAGAAAAGTACCAAGGTTGATGAGAGATAATCTGAAAATTTTGCATCATGTGATTGAAGGTTTTCAAAGCCTTACATATGGTTAGGGTTTACAAAACAAAAACCTAAATCATTTTAAAGTGCTTCACTAAAAAGAAATAAAATTCATACTACAAACGTTTAAGATTGATAGATGGATTGACCTGAGTTTAAGAAGTGTTTAATACAACAACTGAAAGGAAATTAAGAAGAGAGAATAAAGAAGGGCATTTTAAAGTGTTTTGCTCAAAAGAAAGAAACTTTAGAAAAGAATAAGGGCATGCAGAATGGAGGTGTCACAAGACACAAAATAAGGAAAAGTTTAGATTGATAGATGGATTAGTATGAGTTTAAGATGTGTTTAATACTACAACTGAAACAAAAGAAGAGAGAGTAAAGAAGAAAGTAGAAAGGACAAAATTTCAAGTCATGGAGCCGACTTTTTGTAAGAAATTTTCAATGACTTTAATCCCTATAGAAGGTGCTAGCAACACACTCTCTAATATTTTCTTCTTATCACATACTCTCATGTTTACATAAACTAATATTGATTTGAAATTGAATATTATTTATAAAAATCTCATTACTAATGTAAAAGAGTTGACAATTGGGGGCGAGGAGTGAGTTAACTCTAACCCTATCTCCGTCTCTAAGTTTTAGTCGGGCCAATTCTTTAGACCCGAATTCATCTTTTGATCTGAATAAATCCAATGTTTTGCAGGTTAAATGGGACGAAGACGTGAGGAGTCTTAGAAATAAAATGGGTCTTGCTCACCCCTACTCACAATATTATCCTGAACATCTTCTTTCAACCCAGTATTCACGTCCTGCTAAACAGATTTAGATAATCTACAAGTGAAAAATAAGTGTTTCGCGGTCTCATCCATTAGACGACACAAAAGCAGTTGTAATAATACTTTTTCTTTCTTTTCTGTTCTTTCATCTCTGTCACATTCATTTTTTTTAATTTCAAATTTTAATTTTTTTAATTAGCTATACTTCTATGAAACTCAACTCCACCATTTTTTATCAAGAATAGTCCATCTAAACTAAATCCAATTATCAGATGTGAAATTCACTTTCTTTTTCAAATCTATAAAGCATATTACCTAAAGATAAAATCAAAAATTAAGAAAATGTATTTAAAATTAAGTTAAAAAAACTTTTAATAACTTGTTTTTCCCTATTTTTCATTTGCATCTTTTACTTTTTAAAACATTTGTTTACGTCATTTCTTTTTTTATAATTAATTAAAATGATTTTCGATTAATGACTACTATTACTTCCTCCGTTCCTAATCTTTAGTACTTTTGTGTTGTTACACAAAAATTAAGATATCATTAATTTGTGTTAGCTAAGTACTAAAATGGCCCTTTGTAGTTGTCTTGGGATAATTCAAATCAAAATAAAAGATTCTTGGGACAATTAATTCATACTTTGGAACTCTAAAAGACTCAATAAATATAAAGGGTATATTTGAAAAAATTTGGTGAATTGTACATTGTATTTTTAAAGTACCATTGTTTTGGAACAACAATAAGATGCCAAAAGTAGCAAAATTAGAAACGGAGTAATTAGTTAATTAAAAATGCCAATGTTTGGGTCCGTGAAGGAGATCAGATTATTCCAAACCAACCCACAGTTTGCAAAACCTTGATCCTCGCCCAACCAGTCAGCTAAGCCAAATCTTACACCATATTATATATTCCCAATAAGAGAAGAGATTCCATTTCTGTTCTTGTCCACAAAACCACAGTCCACATTTCGATCTGTGAAAATTAGATCTCAATCTGTGACATTCTACTCATCATCAATCAACAACAATTGTGTCAATCAAACATCATCATCATCATGGATATTGAAGGTAACAAGTTCCTTAACACTGTTCTCCTTCTTGTAACAACCATAATTGTTGCAAAACTCGTATCAGCTTTCATAATCCCCAAATCAAAGAAAAGGTTACCCCCAATTGTGAAAGGATGGCCCATAATTGGAGGGTTACATCGTTTCTTGAAAGGTCCAATCTTTATGCTTCGTGAAGAATACCCTAAACTTGGAAGTGTCTTTACCTTGAAAATCTTTCACAAGAATATCACTTTCTTGATTGGTCCTGAGGTATCTGCTCACTTTTTTAAGGCTCCAGAATCTGATCTCAGTCAACAAGAAGTTTATCAGTTCAATGTTCCCACTTTTGGTCCTGGTGTTGTTTTTGATGTTGATTACTCTGTTAGGCAAGAGCAGTTTCGTTTCTTTACTGAGGCTCTTAGGGTTAATAAACTCAAAAGTTATGTCAATCAGATGGTTGTTGAAGCTGAGGTAACTAACTAATCCTTTTATCTAATATTCACATATATAGATTATGCTTAAGTGTTGCTCTTTTATGTGGATTGTGTGTTTTATCATATCACCTTGAATTTGACAATTTGGTTTTTCTTATTTTATTTTAGTTTGTATATAATATAATAGGTATAATGAATAGTTTAGTTGACCCTTTTAGTCTTACTTGAAAGGCCACATGTTTGTACATTTAATGCTTCGTGCTATTTTGGTGGTCACTGTGATGATCTGTGTGGTGCATATTGCAGGCTGCTTCTTACTGCATCTTTCTGAGTCTAGTAAACTTATTGCAATTTTAATTGAAGGATTTGGCTTTATGACCTTAGGTGGGCTCAGTTCAGTTATACACACCAATACAGTACTGTATTTCAAGTAATTGGCTCTAGCATAAGGAGGAATAAGGAATTATAACTATTGAGTAGAAATCAAGGGAATAGATATTAAGAACTTTAGTCTTTATAGTTTATGATACATGGGGTTACATTTTATTACACTGTCATCAGTCAGTATTTTCATTCAATGGTTATTAACTTCACACTTCTCATGGAGTGAAATTCTTAATGTAATTGAAAACCCATTTTATATTGCTACTTGAATTCATTTCATATCTTTATAAGTTTGAGAAGCTCTTGAATTCCATTTGGACTTCACTTGACCATGGGATTATTATGGCATCAAACTTGGGACCTTACATTTGTAATGATAGTACATTTCTCTCTTGTAATTTTCTTTGGCTGTGTTTGTGTTCTTTCCCAAACATGAACCAAAATTGCAGGATTATTTCTCAAAGTGGGGATCAAGTGGTGAGGTCGATTTGAAGTACGAACTTGAGCATCTGATCATCTTGACAGCTAGTAGATGTTTGTTGGGACGTGAAGTTCGTGACAAGCTCTTTGATGATGTTTCTGCATTGTTCCATGACCTTGACAATGGGATGCTTCCAATCAGTGTTCTCTTCCCATACCTGCCAATCCCGGCTCACAAGCGTCGCGACCAAGCACGCACAAAGCTTGCTGAAATCTTTGCAAGCATCATATCTTCACGAAAAAGTTCCGACAAATCCGAGGATGACATGCTGCAGTGCTTCATAGACTCAAAATACAAAGATGGCCGACCTACAACAGAATCTGAAGTCACCGGACTCCTCATTGCTGCTCTTTTTGCAGGGCAGCACACCAGTTCAATCACCTCCACTTGGACTGGAGCATATCTCCTGTGTAACAACCAGTACCTTACTGCTGCGGTGGATGAACAGAAAAAGTTGATGGAGAAGCACGGGGATAGAGTTGATCATGATGTTTTGGCTGAGATGGATGTCTTGTATAGGTGCATTAAAGAAGCCTTGAGACTCCACCCTCCATTGATTATGCTTCTGAGAAGCTCACACAGTGATTTTAGTGTCCAAACAAAAGAGGGGAATGAGTTTGACATTCCCAAGGGTCATATAGTTGCTACATCCCCTGCATTTGCAAACCGCTTGCCTCACATTTTCAAGGACCCAGATACGTATGATCCAGATCGGTTTGCCGTGGGGAGGGAAGAAGACAAGGCGGCAGGGGCTTTCTCATACATTTCCTTTGGAGGGGGCAGACATGGATGCCTAGGGGAGCCCTTTGCATATCTGCAGATAAAAGCCATTTGGACTCATTTGCTGAGGAACTTTGAACTGGAGCTGCTTTCACCTTTCCCTGAGATTGATTGGAATGCCATGGTTGTCGGAGTCAAAGGAAAAGTGATGGTCCGATATAAGCGCAGGGAGCTTTCTGTTAATCAATAGGGCTGAAAATGTTTCAGTGTCTTGCTTGGATTTATTTTTTAAGCTCTTCTTGTTAGTCTTGCTGGTTATTCTTCAGTCCAAGTTGACTGTTCATTTGACCATGGATATCCAGAATCTTGATTTTGACTTCTTTTTGTTTCATGTGTAATTGTGGCAAGTGGTTTTAGCTTGTTTCTGTTTTAATGAATCTTATCAGATGATAGTTTGATAATGGAAGTAGTTACTTGGGTTCAATTGAAATTGTTAAGAGTAAAATGCTTGGGATATTTGGGAGCTATATCACACTGAAACACATTATCTCTTTGCTCTCATTATGACTTGCTTACTTAATGTAATTTGGCCAAACTGGATCGATTTAAAAGCTGAAGGAATTTTCTACCTCCATAGAAAGTTTAACTTCTATGATTCTTAGATAATATCCATTTATAACATACAAATAGAAGATCTTATTCAGAGTCACATGTGCAATAATAAGCAAGCCAGTCCTAGTACATGTAAATGACTAATGAGAAAAGGAAGAGTTACAGAGGAAGAGAAGTGCTAGCAACACTCTCAATGGAATCACTTATACATTAGATCAACTACGCGACGAAAGTTGAAGATGGTGAATATTAGAACAGCAACCCCCACTATGGTAGAACTGCTTCTCCAAGGGTCACGGAAATAAACCCACCTCAAAGTACCCATAGCCCTTTTCCACTCACTGTTGTAGTGTTCATTGAGATCTTTCATAAGTTGGAAGTAACATGATGAATTTGTCACAACATGTTTGCAAAGACTGTTAACCAAAGTTGCTAATTCATCATCACTTCCTAGTTCGTGAACAATGGCTTCTTTCTCAACCAGCAACTCTACATCATCTTTGGTGTGAATAAGGGAATCAACTAAAGAAACATAGTTGCAAATGTAAGGCTCATCGGGATAGTGACACTGCTCAAAAGCTATTAGGTTCCTAAGAACACATTCTGTTGTAAAGTCTACTTTTAACTGAGGGAACTGAAATCTAGCTTTGAAACACTTGCAGCATGGTAAGCAGCCAAAGCAAAGAAACCAGCTTAACAAAGGCTTCTTCTCAAACCTCAAGTCAAGTAAGCTTCTATTATGAACCTTCTCAAAACTTACACCAGCTTCATTCAACTTTGTAGCAGTTCTCAGTACATGGTCTTTTTGATTATAAATGTGCTGAGAGCTAAGCTTTTTGGGGAGATAGGAACATCTAATGAGATCAGTGAAATGAAGTGATTTCTCCCACTTCTTTGGCTCAAACTTTCTTTCTGAAGATTCCTGTTGAGGATAGCAAAATGCAAAGTATTCATGTGCAACATTGACAAATCTGTTGTGCTTTTTGACATTGCTAGGGACAACAGTGTCATATAGCTTTTCCAACATAAAAATTGGAAGCTGATTCTCAAGCAAAAGCAAGTCCCTTTGGATAGTTTTGCTAAGACATTGTTGAGTTACTATATAATCATCTTTATGTTCCCATCTTTTAGCTTCTCTCAGAAACAGCTCCATGATGAACACAGCATCTAACAGTATCATATCCACAAATTGTTCTTTGCTGATATCAGAAAATTTCTTTTGGTAACAGCGGCGTATATTTTGCTCTTCTTGTTCAAGAAAAGCTTTATAGTTCACTAAATCGCTTTTACTCACGACACGTTCCCAAAAGAAATGAAGATATCTTTGTTTCTGTTCTTGCATTTCCTCAAGTTTTTTGTTGTTGTGGTGGATAGGGCCAATTGAGATGAGTAGAGGAGTATAAGCCTCCTCTCTCACCTTCAAAAGACTAGCAGGAACCTTGTAGATAAAACACTGAGGCCAAAAAGAAGGCTCTAACTTTTCTGGTATGTCAATTATTTGTTGGATGTGATATTCAGTAATAGATCCCATGAGATCTCCTTTTCTGTAGCAGCTGAGTAAGCAGATCAACCAAAAGACAAAGAATTCACTAGTGATTCACACAAACCAAGAGCCAAAAAAAATCATTTGAATAATTTAGTATGTACTGTTTAGTTTTAATAACTTCAAAAACTATCAAACTTGTTTTATTAGCACAATTAACAATATAGAGAGATATGAACTTCTAAATGCCAAACAAATTACCTAAAGACAAAACTAATTTTTCAATTTTCATTCAAGTAAACATTAAAAACCAGAAATCCAGTAAAAAGATATCAGTGTTATATATATGCTTCTTCAAAATAAGATAACTGTTGAAGGGGTTTTGAACCAGGAAAAAAAAAGAGGGGCAAAAGGTATCACTTTTCTTCACAATAAAAAATTAGATACATAAAATGTAGGAAACATCTTCATGTGCAGACATAAAGTGCTGGCACCAGCAACAAAGCTAAGGGTATTTTTGTTTTGTAAATTATAAAATTCAATTGTTATATACCAAGCATAAAAACAGAAGTATGACCAATGCAGAGCAAGACTAAAAACAAGCCACTTTGTAAAGTAACCAATGAAAATTACATCTCAAGCAAATAAAATGAAATAAAACCAACAAGCAGAAACCAAAGTAAAAAAAACAGACCACAGTAGGAGAAGAATTAAAATGCCAATAGCATATTATGAAATAGAATATGTAGTGCACATTGAATGAACCTGAAAGCTTCTTTCCTCCAACAACTTCTCAGTTCCAAGATCCTGGCTTCCCAGTTGTTAGCTCACTTCCTCACTTTCTTTCTGGTTTGTCTGGGAACTTTTAGGAGTGTGCTTTATAGACACAGTGGAGCTTAGAAAAGTCAAAGAAACCAAAGAGTAATAAAATACAGTGCCTAAATAGAAAATCCATAAATACAGTGTAACAAAAACTGATTAATATTGTAGCTGAAATTATCAGGAATTTTTGAAATGTGTTGTATGTATTTTTTTCCTCTCAATAATTGGTACTCAGATTTTATTTTTACTTTCTTATTTTATTTCTGTTAACATTCTGCAAAGTTGATGGAAACTACGCACTAATAACATAGTAATCCAAAAAAAAATTCAATATTTTTACCTTACAATGTTGTAAAATCTAAGTTGTTTAACCGCAAATAATTAATGTTTTTCATTGAGCTATTGTATTATTTAATTTGATTATACTTTAATTGCTAATTAAATAATTACTATCTAAGAGTCTTACTGTTTTGATTTAATTAAAATTTAATTTTTCTTTAAAATAATTATTAGTTTATTTTTTATAAGACTGCCACCTTTTTATCACTTACTGATTTTCTCAAAAGTACAATTATATGCAGTCACTCAATACATTCTATGCCAATGCAGGGAAGAACAGGATTTGTCTCTACATGATGAGACTACAAAAACAAAGGAAAAACAGAATGGTGTGATAAGGGGATTATTACTTAAATGCCTTCGTCATCTTGCAATGAATTTATACAAAATGATTTGTATAATTCTTTTGGTAATTAGTTTTACCTAGCTGGCAGAAAAATAAAAATAAAAATGTGTGAAGAAAGCAATGAAAAATAATTCAGGCAATAAATAGATGGACGTACAAAATACTGTGAAGAAATTAATAATCGACCAGCACGAGTCATTAGACATTAATAATTCAGGCAATAATTCAGGCAATAATTCACATCTTTGCATAGGTACCACAATTTACACATGTATCCGTAGTTCCGTAAGGCCTAGGAAATCCCGAAATTGTTAGGTTGGACTTGGATATCATGTCTCGAGTTCAAACTCGAGACCTCATAATTGTGTGTGTGAATTTTTAGTGACAATTGTAACTTCGTCTATAAACCAAAAAAAGAATTTACTTATGTGATCATGATGGCAGGATTTATTTTTTTGTCAGAATGGGTTTAAATGAATTGGAGGAAAAAAAACCGATCTGTTTACATCCAATTTATATTGGTTATTAGTTAGCTGAATTAACGGGGGCATACTTCGTCCAATCCTTTAGCTACTCAGTGGACACCTCCAAACACGTGAAAAGACACAAATACCCTTAATAAAATGCATCGTTTTAATTTTTTTTAAAGTTAATAATGGTTTGGAACACGGTCAACCGAACTGGTTTGATTCATCTGCTACTAAGTGTGTTATTTTCCGAAACACAGCCCCAAAAACTATTTTTATTAGGTTCGGAGTACGCCGACCAAAACCGTCAACGTTGCTTTTTTCTCTTCTCTGCAAATTCATTTTCACCTTTTGGTCTTTATGTCTTATCACTTTTTTGGCCTCTGTACCAATTGTATGAATTATCTTTATGTCTTATCACTAACGAGCCTTATCTTTATTTCCAGCCTTTTTTCAAGTTTTATTAACAGATTTGCAGCCCCTAAATTTATTTTATGTCTTATCACCTAAGCCTTATCTTTTTTATCACTAACGAGTTATGATTAACCGATTTGCAGGCTACTTTGTGAATTCACTTTTATTAATACCTTGACTTTATTTTTTGAATAATGAAAGGAGAGTTTTTTTTTAAACCCCAGTTTCAGGGGACTTTTCTTTAAGGGTAGTTTGGACAATTTATTTGAGCTTATCTCATGGTATAATATGGATATTAATTTACTGCGCCAGAAGTAGTGACTGTAGTGGATCATGATCCGTATAATTAAGCTCTTAAAATACCTGTTTAGGAGAGCATATCAGAAGAGCTTTTACGTCTCTATAAGCCATTTGCATAAGCTGTAACAAGTTTATGAATGAGCTTATGCGCTCACAAATATTTCGTACCCGTCTCCAACTGTGCATGGTGGATTACGATGCTCTCCATTTCTCAAAAGAAATGTAACGCTTCGTTTGGAGAGAGATAGACTCAACATTTATGGTGGGCTTATAGGGGTGTTTGCGGCGCGGTTTGTTTCGATTTTGTACATGAAAACCATCAGAACCACTATGTAAATATACATGTGGTTTGGTTAGGTTTGGTGTGGCTTGGTTCGGTTGACTTCTTAAAAAAATCGAATCAAACAATTGTGGTTTGAATTGATTCAGTTTTTTGTGAGACAAAATATAATTTAAAATAGATTTAAAATTAATTAATTTAATTTTAAATATAAATATTACTACGTTTTATCTTAGCAAAAGAAATTTTTTTAGAACCACCTAACGGCCATAATGCCTATATGTTGACATGATTATAATATCCAATTTAATAGAAATACTCATCGAGTGCGAAGAATAGATGTAAACTACTGTAACTCCTTTGCATCATTTACGACTTTTCTAAACACAGTTTTACTTAACTGTTTTGTTAAACTCCTTTCCTAAGCCCATTCTATTAAGTTGTTAACAAGCAAAATCTCATCTCATAATTATACAGGAGATCACCAGCATTTGCATCTTGTATGGTGTATTTACAAAGAAATGTACTCATGGTAACTGTGTGTGTTAACTTGTTTAGCCCAATGATTATGCCTTGAAACATTTAGATGATGGTAAACAACCTAAGCATAAAAACCAGCTTAGAACTGGTGTTCTGTGAAACTTAATGTCCAAATAGCTTCTACCTTGAACTTTCTCAAAGCTAATCCCAGCTTCATTCAACTTTGTTGCTGTTCTTAAGACTAATAATTCAGCTGGACAAGGTCTGAAATGTTTTGATAGATTCACTCCCTTAACTTGAATCTCTCTTGGTAGATAAGTATATCTAATCAAATCAGTGAAGTGTTTACAAGATTTACAGTGTTGTATCATCTCCACTTTTTGGCTTGAATTCTTGTGAGGATAAAAATCTTCAAAGTAGTTAAAAGCAAGCTCAATAAAACTCAAACTGTTTTCATTATCTAAAAGCAATACTCTAGTGTGCAACTCTTCCAATACAAACATAGGAAGCTGGTTTTCAAGTAGCAACAAGTCCCTTTGAGTGGTTTTATAAACCCATGAAGTGGTGAACAAACATGTAATCATTTTTCTGTTCAGATTTATTAGCCTTTCTCAAAAACAACTCCAAAACGAAAACTGAGTCTAAAAGGATCATCTCCACAAAATGTTCCTCCTTACAAAACTCTGGTTTAGAATAACAGTTAGCTATATTTTCTTTGTTTTCTTCAAGGAAGGCTTTGTATTGTGCTAAAGCTAAAGCTTGTTTGTTTGATAGACGTTTCCAGAAAGCATGAAAGTACCTTTGTTTCTGTTTCTCTTGCTTTAGTTCTGAGTTTTGAGTGTGAAAAGGACCTATTGAGATGAACTGTGGTGTATAGGCTTTCTCACACAACTTGTGGAGATGGTTAGGAACTTTGTAAATGCAACATTAATTGTTCAGGTAACACAGGCTCAATCTGTTCTGGAATGTTGATTATGTACTGGATCTGTGGTTTGGTTTCAGATGATAAACTAGTAGGAGAAGAAGCCATTGAACTTGAAACAACACAACTTTCTATTTCCCTATAGCAGTAAACAATAAAAATCACTAGCAATATTTAAGATTTCACAGTTCAAAATAGCCTGCAAAGGTAGAAAACAGGAAAAATAACAGAAATTATTTTTAAAAAATTACTTTGAAGGATGAGATATCTAGAGATTGAAAAAAATAAGATGAAAACTCATAATGTACCGTTATTACTCTTAGTTTTGTTTCACGTTTCCTATTTTTATGGAGTGGGAATGTGCTCTGAATTCGCTCCTATTTTTGGGGAAATAAACTAACTCTGTATTCGGTCCATTTACTTCTCCCACTAAACTCATGATCTCAATTCCTAAAATTAAGCCCTTTATCGTGTAGTTGGAAGTTGCTGAACTCTGTGATGGACAGAGCTCTATAAATACAACTTCCACTCTCTGTTTTGGTTACCGAACCTGCTTCTCTATTCAGAAAAAAGTACACCATCGAATTAAGAGTGAGTGAGGGTTTGGAAAGAAGAACAGAGTTCTTCCGTTGCTGTGAAGTGCAAATTCGAATTGTTCTCCGTTGGGTGTGAAGTCCGAAACTGAAATTGCAATGGTCGGAGGTTAGTGTGTTATTTAATATTGCTTCCGCTATAGCGATTTAAACGTTGTTGATGTATATGTTTAAGTCGAATTCAGTTAATTTTCTTACATTTGGTATCAGAGCCATTGTTACCTCTGCCTTGCTTCTAGGTTTCATAATTTTCAATTTAGGGTAATTTAGTTTACACCCTTTCAATGCAAATTGAAATCAGAAACGAGTAGAAAATAATTCGTATAGTGATTCTGGGTAATTAATTTCTGGTTTTAATGTTGAAATTCACTTAAAATAAGTCGGGTCGCGTAAGCTTTTCGTGGGTTTTAACCTGGTCAAATAAACCCGGCTGTAGGTAGAAGATGAAGTCGCGTAACGTTTTCTGAATATATATTAAACGTCATCGCCTTGAATCATATCTGTATGATTGGCTTAGTGGTAGTGCGGCGATAACAATAGGTTTAAACAGCCGATTAGTCTCATGTTCGATCCCCACGTAAAATAGTTTTCTTTTTATTTACGTTTTGAATTGTTAAAATAAAAGGAATAGGATGAACAGCAGATAATAAATGGCTTCATAAGGACTTCAACCCACGACCTGCAAGATACAGTTAGCTTCTTTACCATTCTGCTGTTGACTTAAGATACAACATCTTCCTGTTTTGTTTTTATTTATCTTGCTGTTGTGCAGGATTTATTAATGTTGTCTTAGCTGTTATTAATTTATATTAATGTGCTCATTTATTTATTTGAGTAACAATATTGAATGTTTAATTGGGTATTTATTTAAACATGCAATGTTATGTTAAAATTGTTTATGCACATTAAGATTTAGGGAGCTTTATTTATTTAATTTGCATTATTTGGAATACCATGCAACTATTTAGCTCCTTATAGATAATTGACAATGTTTAGTGATCAATATGATTCTAGCTAATTAAGGAATAGCCACAGCATCTTTGATTGATTAGGATTATATATTAGTTTTAAGATCACGTTAGAAACATTAGTTGTAATTTATCATACGTGATATAATAGAATCTACCCACAGGAATTTTGTTATATTTGTATGGTTAATTAGGATAAAATATCATATTGTATTTCTTAATCTACCCACAGGAATTAAGAATTGGAACATAATTTGATAGTTTTGTCATTAAGTTATATGATGAGTCTAATTGAGTAAGACTTTAGCCCACAAGCAAGTGTTATGTCACTAGATTCACAAATTAAGACATGTTTGCATTGGTAAAACATGAAAATTATTTTTGTCTCAATTATGAATAATGAGCATGTATGTTTGAATTTTACAGTCATTAATTCTGCGAATTTCTCTGATATTAAGTGTGACATTCCCGAACTAAGTGGTGACAACTATAAGGTTTGGAAGGAGAGAATTCTTCTTCATTTGGGCTGGATGGACATTGACTATGCTATAAGGAAAGATGAGCTAGCGGGTATTACTGAAACCAGCACTCCAGATGCCGTTGATCTTATTGAGAGGTGGGAGAGATCTAACCGTCTCTCCATGATGCTCATAAAGACCAAGATATTTGCTGGTATCCGCGCCTCTATCGATCAGCATACTAATGTCAAGGAGCTTCTGAAGGCTATTGATGAGCAATTTGCTACATCTGACAAAGCCCTTGCCAGCACTCTGATCATTAAGTTCTCCACAACAAAGCTCACAGGGGTGAAAGGCGTGCGTGATCACATAATGCGCATGCGGGATATAGCGGCTCAGTTGAAAACCTTGGAGGTGACCATGTCTGATTCTTTCCTGGTTCACTACATTTTGTGTACTCTGCCTCATCAATATGGCCCTTTCAAAATCTCTTACAACACACATAAGGATAAGTGGTCAATCAATGAATTGCTGACCATGTGTGTTCAAGAAGAGGAAAGATTGTTGATGGAGGAGGGCGAAAAAGTGAACTTGACCTTTCATGGAAAGAAGAAGAAGGAAACTGCCAAGAACAAAGGCAACATTCCTCCTGAGCAAGTCATAAAGAAAGAGTCAAAGTGTTTTTTCTGTAAGAAGAAAGGGCACATGAAGAAAGACTGCTTGAAGTTTAAGAACTGGCTTGACAGGAAAGGTATTCCATCTGCTTTTGTTTGCTATGAGTCTAATATGGTTAATGTTAATCATAACACATGGTGGATTGACTCTGGTTCTACAATCCATGTTTCTAATACCTTGCAGGGTATGCAAAACCTAAGGAAACCAGTGGGAAGTGAACAATACATCTATTCAGGAAGTCAGATGCGTTCACGTGTTGAAGCCATTGGGACATGCAGTTTGACTTTAAGTAGCGGTTTTACTTTGATTTTAGAAAAGACTTTTTATGTTCCTAGTTTTTCTAAGAATTTAATTTCTGTTTCAAGACTAGCGCCTTTGGGTTTTTCATTCAAATTTATGGATTCTGGTTTTACTTTAGCTGATAAATCTAGAATTGTTGGTTTTGGTGAAATACGCGATGGTCTTTATTCAATTAATTTACAAAACGATGCTACTTACGATTCTATGCATGTCACTACTAGTTTGAAACGATGTGTTGTGAATGAAAAATCCTCAATGTTATGGCACCGAAGATTGGGACACATCTCAATCGAAAGAATTAAGAGATTAGTAAATGAAGGAGTACTTAGTACCTTGGATTTTGCTGATTTTGAGACTTGTATAAATTGCATTAAGGGTAAGCAAACTAACAAGTCTAAAAAGGGTGCGCAGAAGAGCTCAAACCTATTGGAAATCATACATACAGATATTTGTTATCCAGATATGGACGCAAGTAGTCCGAAATACTTCATCACCTTTATCGATGATTATTCACGATATATGTATCTCTACTTACTTCGTTCAAAAGATGAAGCTTTGGAAGCCTTTAAAGTTTTCATGGCTGAAGTAGAGAAACAATGTGGAAAACAAATTAAGATCGTGAGGTCTGATAGAGGTGGAGAGTACTATGGTAGGTACACGGAGAATGGGCAATCTGCCGGTCCATTTGCGAAGTTTCTTCAAGAAAATGGGATTGTTGCCCAATACACTATGCATGGTTCCCCGGATCAGAATGGTGTATCAGAAAGAAGAAACCGAACTTTAATGGACATGGTAAGAAGTATGAGGAGTAACACAAAACTTCCTCAATTCTTGTGGACTGAAGCACTAAAGACGGCTGCGTATATATTGAACCGAGTGCCAACCAAGGCTGTCTCAAAGACGCCTTTTTAGTTATTCAAAGGTTGGAAACCAAGTTTGCAACATATACGTGTTTGGGGATGTCCGTCTGAAGTGAGAATTTATAACCCACAAGAAAAGAAGCTAGACCCAAGGACTATTAGTGGGTATTTTATTGGATATGCTGAAAAGTCCAAAGGGTATAGATTCTATTGTCCATCATATAGCACTAGGATTGTGGAATCAAGAAATGCCAAATTTCTTGAAAGTGACTTGATTAGTGGGAGTGATCAGTTTCAGGACACCGTTCATGAAAGGGATCACTATGAGGCTCAACCCTCTGAATCAAGTGATAGGTTGATTGTCATTCACACCCCTAAAGTACAAACGGGTGTTAGACCACCAACTGCTGAAGTTCCACAAGTTGCTGAGAATGATTATGTAGATCAAGTTGTTAATGAAGAACATCAAAATAATGTTGAACAACCTATTGATGAACCGGTTGGACAACAAGTTCCTCAAGAAGGTATTGAAGCAACATTAAGAAGGTCTACAAGAGCTAGAAGGCCAGCAATTACTAGTGATTTTCAAGTGTATCTACAAGAATCAGATTATAACATAGGAGCTGCAAATGATCCTGAAACGTTTTCACAGGCCATGAATTCTAAAGAATCAAATTTGTGGCACAATGCTATGAAAGAAGAAATGAATTTTATGGCATCAAACCAAGTCTGGGATCATGTCAAGCTGCCAAATGGTGTAAAAGCCATTGGATGTAAATGGGTCTTCAAAACAAAGAGAGACTCAGAAGGCAACATTGAGAGACATAAGGCAAGACTTGTTGCCAAAGGATTCACTCAAAGAGAGGGAATCGACTACACCGAGACATTTTCTCCTGTATCTAAGAAAGATTCTCTTCGTGTAATTATGGCATTAGTAGCTCAATTTGACTTTGAGTTACATCAAATGGATGTGAAAACGGCTTTCCTCAATGGCAATCTAGAGGAAGAGGTTTACATGAAACAACCTGAAGGATTCTCCTCTAGTGATGGTGAGAACTTAGTGTGCAAGCTTAATAAATCCATCTATGGATTAAAACAGGCCTCCCGCCAATGGTATTTAAAGTTTCATGAAGTTATCACTTCATTTGGTTTTGAAGAGAACGTCATGGATCATTGTATATACCAGAAGGTCAGTGGGAGTCATATTTGTTTCCTTGTGCTATACGTGGATGATATTTTGCTTGCAACAAATGATAAGGGTATGTTATATGAAGTGAAACAATTTCTCTCAAAGAACTTTGATATGAAGGATATGGGAGAGGCATCTTATGTCATTGGCATTAAGATCCATAGAGATAGAAATAGAGGCATTTTGGGTTTGTCTCAAGAAGCCTATATCAACAAAGTTCTAGAGAGATTTAACATGAAAGATTGTTCACCAAGTATAGCTCCCGTTGTGAAGGGTGATAAACTCGATTTGAGTCAATGCCCGAAAAATGATTTTGAAAGGGAACACATGAAGAATATTCCTTATGCTTCAGCTGTTGGAAGTCTTATGTATGCTCAGGTTTGCACCAGGCCTGACATTGCATATGCTGTTAGAGTTTTAGGAAGATATCAGAGTAATCCAGGTATTGACCACTAGAAAGCTGCAAAGAAAGTGATGAGATATCTTCAAGGTACAAAAGACTTCATGCTCATGTACAAAAAGACTGACAACTTGGAAGTAATTGGCTACTCTGACTCAGACTATGCCGGTTGCATTGACACCCGCAAATCAACATCGGGTTATGTTTTTATGCTTGCCGGTGGAGCTGTTTCTTGGAGGAGTGCAAAGCAGTCACTAAATGCTACTTCCACTATGGAGGCTGAGTTTGTTTCTTGTTTTGAGGCTACCTCGCATGGTGTGTGGTTGAAGAGTTTTATATCTGGACTTAGAGTTGTTGACTCTATTTCTAGGCCACTAAAGATGTATTGTGATAACTCTGCTGCGGTATTTATGGCTAAGAATAACAAAAGTGGAAGTCGAAGCAAGCATATCGACATTAAATACTTAGCCATAAGGGAACGTGTTAAGGAAAATAAAGTGGTTATTGAACACATTAGCACAGAGTTGATGATTGCTGATCCTTTGACTAAAGGCATGCCACCAAAGAATTTTAAGGATCATGTAGTGCACATGGGATTTGGTTCCATGATGTGATTTTCATTTTACGTACATTTATCGCTTTTGATGAAACTCTTATATTTAGTTTGATTTTTCTCATATGTTTGTGTACACATTTGTTTAAATTTGAGGAAATTCATTTAAGTTTGACCTTGAATAAACATATGGTTTATTCATTAAGTTAGGGACTTATTTTGAGATGCTTGACATATCGTAATACATGGAAGATAATACTCGTATTTAGAGGACCTATCATCATGATTCATATATTAAGTTTCTCGTTATGATTGTGAGGGGTTAAATGGACCAAGTGGGAGAATGTTAGTTTTGTTTCACGTTTCCTATTTTTATGGAGTGGGAATGTGCTCTGAATTTGCTCCTATTTTTGGGGAAATAAACTAACTCTGTATTCGGTCCATTTACTTCTCCCACTAAACCCATGATCTCAATTCCTAAAATTAAGCCCTTTATCGTGTAGTTGGAAGTTGCTGAACTCTGTGATGGACAGAGCTCTATAAATACAACTTCCACTCTCTGTTTTGGTCACCGAACCTGCTTCTCTATTCAGAAAAAAGTACACCATCGAATTAAGAGTGAGTGAGGGTTTGGAAAGAAGAACAGAGTTCTTCCGTTGCTGTGAAGTGCAAATTCGAATTGTTCTCCGTTGGGTGTGAAGTCCGAAACTGAAATTGCAATGGCCGGAGGTTAGTGTGTTATTTAATATTGCTTCCGTTATAGCGATTTAAACGTTGTTGATGTATATGTTTAAGTCGAATTCAGTTAATTTTCTTACAATTACAAGAAACAAACAAGGATTGAATGAATGAGATTGAAATGAAGTAATAAGTAACAAGTTTGTTAGTGTTAATTACCTGGAATGGAAAAGATTGAGTGATGGGGTTGCAAGGGTTAGAAAGGGTTCTAACCTACCTCTTCCTTTTAGAATATGTAAATAAACAAATACTAGTCTGTTGTTAGTGTTTGTATCTGTAAAATTATTGTTTTCATTTTAACCTTCTACATGTTTCTTCTTCAAAGGCCCTCCTCCATTAGTTTTTTACCTCAGCCAATAGAGAAGATTAATGTGTTTCAAATTTCATTCCATGTAACATTTGAAACTGAAAATGAAATCATTTCTTTAAATCAATTTGCGTTTACTGCTTTCTGCAATTCTGTTATTTATTTCTCTGAAGATAAATTGATTGTTTTAGTTGATAGGTTTAGGTTTAGTTTAGTAATTTAGCATTAACAATAGCATGTAGCAAGTAGTTCTTTCTTTTCTTGGTTCGTGGCATGTGTAATCAGTTAATTTCCTGTTTCTGATAATTGTTGGTAATTCTGAGAAATTTTGTGAATAAATAGTCTTAATTTTACTTACTTTTTTTGGTTATATTGAAGGGACAGGTACTTGAAAGTTAATCCTAAGGAGGATAGGAGGCTTGTAGAAAGCTAAACCACTATCATTCTTTCACACCCAACTATGTTGCTAAACTGCTAATTGAAGTACTCTCTCATTCCATGAAAAGTTCTTATAAGTAATGACAATTTGTGTTATGAAAGTCAAATTCCGTTGGTAAAAATTGTAAAAGAATGTGTTGTTAGTCTTTAGTAAGCACTGACATAATTTCCATGAGACACACCTGGTGGACATCAACATCTGCAACACGGTGGCTTTTATGGTCCTCCAATCTGACAATTTGGGTATTGTCCACTTATGCATTCGTAGCCATTGATATAATATAGATATATTCAATGGTCAAGATTTGCAACTTTACCTCTTCCATTTTGTTTCATTTAAAGTTTTCGATCTTTGCATTTTTTACCCTAATGTTTTTGAAAATTATTTTTGTGTTTTTTTTCTCCTAACAGTAAAACTACAGCTTTATTGTTTTTCAATTAAAATAACAGCTCTGTTTTCTCGCCTAACAGTTTTATTATTTTTAATTTCATATCAATTAAAATATTGATTAAAATAACTCAACGCCTAACAGCTCAATTTTCAGGCGAGAAAATTGAGCTGTTCTTCAACAAAGAAATTTGTAAGTTAAAGCTTTGAATTTGTGTGGCTTTGAGAGTGGTGGCATGACACCAAGTTGAGATTATTGATTCTTAATTTCACCTCCAACGTGGTAGAAATTTTAATTTGAAGATCAAAATACTCTCAATTTTATTTAATTACTTTATTAATAAGCCAAAGCAACAATGGAGGTTTGCAGTCCAACAAAACACTGACAGGTGACCAACACAGAGCCACAGATCCAGTGTCATCAACAACGGTGGGGTTATGAGGTTTTATTGTGATTTTGATTATTGATTATGGAAGCTCTGAGTAAAACAATGGACCAAATAGAGAGAGAGAGAGAGAGAGAGAAATAAAAGAAAGAATTAAATTGGGTAAAATATAAGTCAAGAAAAAGTTGAAAAAGTCAGCTGAAACTGGGAAACAGGAAATAACAGGTAAAAAGGGTATCTGTGTTTGGTACCCAAAAGGAAATGTGGCGATTTGTATGTATCCGGAAATTAGTATCCAAATATTATCTTTCCTACAGTACCCACGGACAGACGCGTTCGGATCCTCGCCATTCCATGCAATAAAAAACTGACACCTGTCTTAAATGAAAATATACGGTTGAGATTACGTCTTTATTTAAAACTAAAAATTAAACGCAAAAGCTGTTGCGACTCACGTTCCCCTTCGATCACGTTGCCAAGCTTTGATTCTTTCTGCATCATCACAGTCCATCTCGTCCCCTTGCATCTCTTGTCCATCGCTTTAGTATATAGTGTTCAGGAATTAGCTTAATATTCATTGCATCCAAAACTTTGAAAGTGCGGTGTGTAGTCAACAATGCTCTCTTGCCCATGTTGCTCAATACTCTCATGGATATTGTTCTTCTACTATTGGAACTGATGACATGTTTGCTGAAAAATTAGAGACAACTTGTTAATCACAAATGTGTAATTCAAGAAAGCTAGACAAGTATCTTCTTGCATTATTCCCCAGAACACAAACCGGCATGAAATCGCCCTTTTAATATATATATATATATATATAAAAGAACCATTGTAATAATAATTAAGAACTACAATACGATTTCTTCCTTTTCTTTATATATAATTATAATAATAATAATAAATTATAGGAAAGATGAGGAGCAAACCTTAATTTCCCGTAACTGCAATACAACGGCAAGCAGAACGGCAACCGTGATGGCGAGCAAAGCGAAACTGCAGGTGATGTGTTTGAGGATTTTCAGAATTGAGAGTTATCGTAACAGCAATACAACGACAAGTGAAACTGCAAGCGTGACGGCGTACGTCGGCGAGCAAAGCGAAACTGCAGGTGATGGGTTTGACGATTTTGAGAAATGGGAGTTCTCGTTACTGCAGTACGATGGGAAGCAAAACTGCAAGTGTGACAGCAAAGTGAAATCGCAGGTAATGGGTTTTGGGAATTGGAAGTTTTTCTCCCGCGCAACATTTCCCACCTTTGAAGGGGAACGTGAATCAGCTTTGCTTTAATTTTTAGTATTCAATTTTTTAATAATAAATTAAGAAGTAATCTCTGCCGTATGTTTTTATTTAAGACAGGTGTCAGTTTTTTATTAAATGGCGACGATCCCAACGCCGGACAGAGCAGTTACCACGTCACAAGTTTATTTATTTAAATAAATGGTTCTTTAAAAGAGTTGTTTTGAAAAGGAGATGGATTAAGATTCCGTACCGTGTTCTTTTGTCTCCATATGTGTTGCTAGAACTAAGAGATTAATTAATTCTTTCACTGATGTAACAAGGAAATCATCATTTATATTACAAAACGAATCGCTAGAAACTAACTTAGTTGATCACTCACCTTAAAACACGAGGCGTAAAAAAAGAATTGATAGATGTGAAGTATTGTTTTTTTATCAACAAGAACTTAACTTGTTTCATTTCATGAAGATTCATAATACAAGATGGAACATAGAGTTTTTAAACTCCTATTGTATTTTCCATTTCCAGTCAAGCTCCTATTTTCCTGTCTGCATAACTATCTTATATCTTGCCTTTGTTTTTTTTATTACTCTAGGACTAGGATCTGTGCATTATGTTAAAGATTCCTTTTTTTTTTGTTAATACTTAACCTTGTTCTAATCATGAAACGTATTGATCTATTAATCTACTAATAAGATGATAACTAGTCCAGATTGAACTCGATGTTATTTGTTGGATATGATATTCAGTAACAGATCCCATGAGATCTCCTTTTCTGTGAAGAAAGCAATGAAAAAATTCAGGCAATAAATAGATGGACGTACAAAATACTGTGAAGAAATTAATAATCGACCAGCACGAGTCATTAATAATTCAGGCAATAAAGTTTGAAAATTACACGTACTGTGCCCGCTCACATCTTTGCATAGGTAACCGAATTTACATATCTATCAGTAAAGCCTAACTCAGCAAATCTTGAAATTGTTAAGTTCGATATCATGTCTCAGATTCAAATTCGAGATCTCACAATTGTGTGTGTGATTTTCTAGTGGCAATTGTCACTTTATCTGCAAACCAAAAAAAGAATTTACGTATGTGATCATGATCGCAGGATTTCTTTTTTTGTCGGAATGGGTTTAAATGAATTGAAGAAAAAAAAACCGATCTGTTTACATCCAATTTATATTGATTATTAGTCAGCTGAATTAACAGGTTAAACGAGTTATGATTAACAGATTTGCAGGTTACTTTGTCAATTCACTTTTATTAATACATTGACTTCATTTTTTGAATAATGAAAGGAGAGTTTTTTTTTTAAACACCATTTTCAGGGGACTTTTCTTTAAGGGAGTGTTTGGATAGGGTATTTTTTGGGGGTAATGTAATTTTTGGAGGGAATTGAAACATTTTAGTTCCCTCCAAAAATTACATTATTCCCTAAAAATACTTCATCCAAACATAGGGTAAGGGTAGTTTGGACAATTTATTTGAGCTTATCTCATGGTATAATATGGATATTAATTCAGGTACCCCTATCTCTATCTCTCTCCTCTTTCAATTTTTTAATTTATTTTAAGTCAAAATTATTTAATGACCATGATTGTAAGTTGAGTGTAATCTATGGTTCAAAGTTTAGGTGATTGCACTGACGGCCAGAAGCAATGACTGTAGTGGATCATGATCCGTATAATATAAGCTCTTAAAATACCTGTTTAGGAGAGCATATCATAAGAGCTTTTATGTCTCTATAAGCCATTTGCATAAGCCGTAACAAGTTAATGAATGAGCTTATGCGCTCACAAATATTTCGTACCCGTCTTTAACCATGTGCATGGTGGATTACGATGCTCTCCATTTCTCAAAAGAAATGGAATGCTTCATTTGGAGAGAGATAGACTCAACATTTATGGTGGGCTTATAGAGGTGTTTGCGGTGCGGTTTGCTTCGGTTTTGTGCATAAAAACCATCTGAACCACTATTACTACATTTTAAAATAGAGTTAAAATTAACTAATTTAATTTTAAATCTAAATATTACTACATTTTATCTTCGCAAAAGAAATTTTATTAGAACCACCTAATGACCAAAATGCCTATATGTTCACTTGATTATAATATCCAATTTAAATTAATCTTACAATAGCTCATTACACAAACAAATAAATTAAAACTAATTAATTGTGTCCCACTAAAAGGTTTCTAATTCTAGAGTGAGAATAGTGAGATAGTAGGGTGTGGGCAACGCGGGAAGACTCTAAGTCAGTCAAGGAACAACAAAATTGGATTTGGGCTAGTAAGTGAGCAATAGTTGCGCTATAAATTGAAACTCAAATAGCATGTCACTCAATGAAGGTTATAGGTCATAGGTTTGCTTGTGGTTCGTTTGGTTCGATTGATGGAACAAAAACCAAATGCCAAACCAAACAGCACGTTGTTGACTGGGAAAAAAAACCATACAAATCCAATAAATATCAGGTTTTTGTAGTATTGGATTTGCAGTTTTTTATTGGGTTGGTTCGATTTTGAACATCATTAGAGTCGCTCATTTCTTTTGAGAAATGAAAAGGATCCTAATTCGTGCCTTACGTCTTTTTTCACGCGCTTATTTTTTAAATTTCAACCCGCGTGGACTCTTCTTACAACTCAGCAACAATGTTCGATTTCCTCTTCATTTGAGACATAGTTCAATTCTCATATATTGCAAAACTATTTGAAAAGTTGCAAAACTATTTGGAAAATAATAGAAATACTCACCGAGTGCGAAGAGTAGATGTAAACTACTATAACTCCTTTGTATCATTTACGACTTTTCTAAACACAGTTTTACTTAACTGTTTTGTTAAACTCCTTTCCTAAGCTCATTCTATTAAGTTGTTAACAAGCAAAATCTCATCTCATAATTATACAGGAGATCACTAGCATTTGCATCTTGTATGGGATTATGCCTAACTTTGGTGTGCATCAGAGACATTTGCCAAATTTCTAATCTTAAGCATTCTTGGTTATAATGTTTACCACTACAAATTAACCTTACAAGTTACAACACAAAACTTAACTTTCCTAGAAGCATCTTATGAAGAAATCTAGAAATTGCAGCAACATAAAGTGCAAAGTATTTAGTACTTAGGACGAAAAACACCAATGACTTTGAGAAAGTTAACAGCAGCAAATAGAAAGATAGCAACTCCAACAATAGTTGAGCTGAGTCTCCAAGGATCACGAAAATACACTGACCTTAACATCCCCATATAATGCTTCCAAGTGTTATTATAATGTTCATTCAATTCCTTTGTGATTTTGTCATAATAATTGCATGTCACCACAACATATTTGCATAAACCATTAACCAAAGTTGCCAATTCTGTATGACTTCCAAGTTCATGGTCAATAGTTTCTGTATCAACCAGAAGCTCCACATCCTCTTGAGTGTGAATCAGTGAATCAATTAAAGAAACATAGTTGCATATAAAAGGTTGATCTGAATAGTGGCACTGCTCCAATGCAATGAGGTTCCTTAAAACACATTCAGTTACTTGGTCTACTTTAAAATGAGGGATTTCCAAACGTGCCTTGAAACATTTAGATAATGGTAAACAACCTAAGCATAAAAACCAGCTTAGAACTGGTGTTCTGTGAAACTTAATGTCCAAATAGCTTCTACCTTGAACTTTCTCAAAGCTAATCCCAGCTTCATTCAACTTTGTTGCTGTTCTTAAGACTAATAATTCAGCTGGACAAGGTCTGAAATGTTTTGATAGATTCACTCCCTTAACTTGAATCTCTCTTGGTAGATAAGTATATCTAATCAAATCAGTGAAGTGTTTACAAGATTTACAGTGTTGTATCATCTCCGCTTTTTGGCTTGAATTCTTGTGAGGATAAAAATCTTCAAAGTAGTTAAAAGCAAGCTCAATAAAACTCAAACTGTTTTCATTATCTAAAAGCAATACTCTAGTGTGCAACTCTTCCAATACAAACATAGGAATCTGGTTGTCTAGCAACAACAAGTCCCTTTGAGTGGTTTTATAAACCCATGAAGTAGTGAACATGTAATCATTTTTCTGTTCAGATTTATTAGCCTTTCTCAAAAACAACTCCATGATGAAAACTGAGTCTAAAAGGATCATTTCCACAAACTGTTCCTCTTTGCAAAACTCTGGTTTAGAATAACAGTTACCTATATTTTCTTTGTTTTCTTCAAGGAAGGCTTTGTATTGTGCTAAAGCTAAAGCTTGTTTGTTTGATAGACGTTTCCAGAAAGCATGGAAGTACCTTTGTTTCTGTTTCTCTTGCTTTAGTTCTGAGTTTTGAGTGTGAAAAGGACCTATTGAGATGAACTGTGGTGTATAGGATTTCTCACACAACTTGTGGAGATGGTTAGGAACCTTGTAAATGCAACATTGTTCAGGTAACACAGGCTCAATCTGTTCTGGAATGTTGATTATGTACTGGATCTGTGGTTTGGTTTCAGATGATAAACTAGTAGGAGAAGAAGCCATTGAACTTGAAACAACACAACTGTCTATTTCCCTATAGCAGTAAACAATAAAAATCACTAGCAATATTTAAGATTTCACAGTTCAAAATAGCCTGCAAAGGTAGAAAACAGGAAAAATAACAGAAATTATTTTTTAAAAATTACTTTGAAGGATGAGATATCTAAGGATTGAAAAAAATTAGATGAAAACTCATAATGTACAGTTATTACAAGAAACAAACAAGGATTGAATGAATGAGATTGAAATGAAGTAAGTAACAAGTTTGTTCGTTAGTGTTAATTACCTGGAATGGAAAAGATTGAGTGATGTGGTTACAAGGGTTAGAAAGGGTTCTAACCTACCTCTTCCTTTTAGAATATGTGAATGTGAATAAACAAATACTACTCTGTTGTTAGTGTTTGAATTTGATGCTCTCTCTGTCTGTTTCTGACCATGCATGTGCATTGGTCTTTTTTATCCAGTACAGTACTAATACCAATATTGGTAATTTATTTTATTTATAAAAAAAAAACATTAATAATATACTATCAATAGTTTTTGTTTGAGTAATATATTTAAACACAAATTTACACCGATACAAATCCACACAAACCACTTTATAATACTAATTAATCAAGTCTTTTAGACTATTAATTAAGTCTTTTAGATCATTAATCAATTTATATTAATAGATTAGAAAATTTAATTAATTGGTATTGTAAAGTGATTTGTGCCGATTTGTATCTAAAAATTAGTATCCAAATATTATCTTTCCTACAGTTCCCACAGACAGAGCAGTTACCACGTGACAAGTTTATTTATTTAAATAAATGGTTCCTTAAAAGAGTATTTTGAAAAGGAGATGGATTAAGATTCCGTACCGTGTTCTTTTGTCTCCATATGTGTTGTTGGAATCTCCATTATTCAAACTTCGGAGGCGTCCACTGTGGTCATACTCATCCATCCCCACTTTCTTGAGTTCTTCAATCCCCTAGTAGCACAGCTAGCATCAACAAATAAAGATAACTTTACTTTAAAATAATGTTTGGTTATATTAAGAGGGAAGCTAGGAGTAAGAGATTAATTAATTATGTAACAATGAAATTGATAGTAAGATATATAGTATAACAAAGAGAAATCATTTTATATTACGAAACGAATTGCCAGAAAGTAATTTAGTTGATCACTCACCTTAAAAAACGAGGCAAAAAAGGGATTGATCCATGTGAAGTATTGTTTTTTTTCAACAAGAACTTAACTTGTTTCATTTCGTGAAGATTAATAATACAAGATGGAACATATTAGTAACTTTTTTTTACCGTATTATTGGTGTGCAACATCTATAAGCTTTGGCTGTAAATAATCTATGCAGGGAACTTGACTGGTCATGTGTAGTGACCGGAAAAGGATTCTTCGAGGTTTGAAATGAAATCGCCCACCAAAGTTTAATTATAAGGGCAAACATTGATAAACCTCTTTGAGTTCGATAAGGATCTTTACGGACCAAATTTGGGTTTAGAAGTCGATTATGCGTGGGAATGTATTAACACCCCAACGACATCATTTCTAAGAAAGATTACTTTTTAATTAATTGTGAAAAATAATATTAATTCTAAAAAAATGTTTTTTAAAATCTGAAAATAGATAATTTATTTATTTATTTGCTTGACAAGAGTGGGCCTCAGCTCCTATTCTCATCCGGTGTGATGAAGAATTCAAAACTACGTAGTTCTTGATAGAAAATATTTGTTTGTTTGTATTTTTTTAATTAATTAATGTTTCATGGGTTGTTTATAAGGATTTTATGACTCTTCAGTTGTATAGCTCTTTTGTCAAAATGCAAATTAAGACAGCAGTACAACCCATTTAATCTTTTATTATCATTGAATTAGGATTGCATCTGTATTTTTATTGAGAATTAAGAAAGTAATGATTTAGAAATGACTTAAAAAATATTTTTTATTTTTGCACTTGACAAAGGTGTCTGCCCCCTCTGATCCTATGTATCTCTCACCGGAGAAAACAAACAAGTAAGTCTCGTGGTGGTGTCGTCAACAGACTGCACGGCATCGTCGGCCATAAACAATGTTGATGGCGGAAGGAGGGACGCCCCGGGTGATGAGGCATTGAGGCTCAAACCGAGGGACACGACGATGACTACAACGATGGCATTGTGTACAGTGGCCAGAGGAAAATTTTGCTTCTAATTTTTCTATCCTTTAAATGTTTTTCTGGTTTTTCTCTTCTACTCTATCATATTCCTAGGTTTCTTTATTTTTATGCTTTGTTTTTTTGTTTAGTGCATTTTATCCAGAGTTTTTAAACTCCAATTCTATTTTCCAGTCTAGATCCTATTTTCCTGTCTGCATAAACTATCTTATATCTTGCCTTTGCTTTTTTTATTACTCTAGGATCAGTGCATCATGTTAAGGATTCCTTTTTTTTTTGTTAATCAATATTAACCTTGTTCCAATCATGAAAGGTATTCATCTATTAATCTACTAATAAGATGATAACTAGTCCACACTGAACTTGATGTTATTTATTTTTATTTGAAGTATGTTACAATCACTGATTAAATTATTTCTGCACCTTTGGTAGCAAGAAAAACTTGAAAAACTAGAGTTATATAAATTATAACAGAGCATGCAATTTCTACATTTAAGCATTTAGTGATACCAACCTCTAATCTCAAGCTTTCTACTTTTCTGCTTCTGATTTGCTCCTGCTTACTTGATTGTGAAAAACAATTTCGAGTTTATTTTTATTGTGTTTGCATATTCTTTTAATTAGGGTCTCAATGAGAGACTTCTAATCTTTGATCGGTGAATTTTCAGAACTTTTTTTAACCTCCCTTCTGTGCTTCAGATTAGTCCTATTTATAGGGTTCTTCATAAAATCAGAAATTAATTCTATGATTATGATGATGGATTGTGATTGATATAAATTGATTCTAATCAGCTCTATTTCCTATTCTATGATTAGGTTTAGGTTTTCAAAAGGAGGAGGCTGCTGATGGAGTACCGGCTAGATGCTGAGGAAGAGTTTCTTTCATTATTTTTTATAATTTTGTAATTTCTATTTTTTTAGTTTGTGGTTTATTAATTATTATCATATTTTTTGATATTTGTAATTTGTAATCTGTAACAATGTTTTATTATTATCTTTTCGCAATTTTCGTTTTTTTTTATTTTTATTTACTTATTTTTTAGAGAAAAAAAAAAGGTTCTACCGGGGCAAAGGCCTAAATTAACAAGGCATACACCATAGGCACCACTAGCTAGCTGAAATGTGTGGATTGGGCCCTCTAATCATGGGGCTAAAAAGTTTTTTTTGGCCCATACTTCCTACAACCCTCCTATTTGTTGGACACCCCAATTTTTTTAAAATACCAAAACTACCCTCACGTGAAAATCCCCACACTTTGGTCTAATGAGAGGTTCGGTTGTGATTCTCTAAGGTACAATACTTATGTTCTGTGTCAACAAAAAAAGACAGGTTCAGAACTTAATTTTCAGACTGTTTCGATATTAAACTTCCGGACTACAATAGGGGTGTTTGGCCACTAACATAGGCACAATAATAAACTACCAAACCAGTTCGGACATAAAGTTCTGAACCTATCTGTTACTGGACAAAAACACATGTTTCACTATAGGCCAAAAAATAAACTAATTTTACCTTTTAAATACTAACAAAAAATTAACTAATTTTAATGAACTTAGGATAGACTAAATGGACAAATTGTCTTGTCATAATACAGAGCCAAATAGAAATTCAACAACATTTTCTACTCCCGATTGGAACCAAATGAGCATACTTGCATTTTCCCATTTTTTCACAAACCAAGCACAATATTTGTGTGTCTATTATTTAGACAAATCATTTGGACGCACATACAAAAAAGAAATAAATGTATTTGGGAAAACACAACTATTATTTTACTATTATTTATTTCTGCATTCATTTCTTTTTTGTGTGTTTGTCCAAATGATGTGTCTAAATATTTGCGCCCACATAAGAATTCCTTCCGGAAGAGACCAGATCGTGGAGAGCTAAAATGTCATGTACGCATTTTTGTTTTCGAATGAAAAAAAATTTGGTATAGGGTGTTGCATACGATATGATCATCACTTATTTGTGAGTCGAAATAATGAACTTTACCACGTAAAGAGGCAGAGGCTTATGGGCGCAATGGGAATCTTTTATATGGCTACAAGAAGTAGGTTACACACAGTGGCGGATCTTGACTAAAATGTCAGGGAGGGCCGCTACTTAAAGAGATTTGGAAACTCAAAAGCGCATAAACATGGACACAGACATAATGATACAATTAAAAAAATAAATATAACTTAAAATTATTTATAGAGAAAATTAAATGACTAAAATCGTAATTTTGATTTCACAGAGGCTCAAATGAAATTGTTTGTAAAAAACATACTTTTGTTTCTAATTTTAATATGCTGAAGCTGAAGATATTTTTTTTCAAAAATTATCAACCATATATTTAATAATTTCTAATTCAAATATAAGAGGTGTGATAATGATAATAATATACTAACAAAGTTTATATTCCAAAAATATAAAAAATACCAAACATAGGCATGTGTATATATATTTTGTTGTAGATTACCTATACATTGAGCAAAATAAATATTATTAATACATAAAAAAAACATAGTTTACTAATGTATTAAATATATTTTACATTTTATATACTAAAATGTAATATCAATTGTTGGTCTAGTGGTAAAGAGTGTAGTTTTGTAAAGCCTTGGTCATGGGTTCAATTCCCCAGATATATATATTTTGTTGACAAGAATATGAATAAGCATGTCTTCGGTAATAAAAAATAAATTAAAGAAAATGAATAAAATTGAATCTTGAGGGAATTGAACTCACAACCCAACAAACACACTAGTAACTCTCAACCACCACAACACTCACGTTCACTTGCTCTGATTTTGCGCGGAATATAACTATATATTTCGTTGTTGATATTTAATAACATGGTTATTTTAGTAATTTCAATTTTTTAGGGAGGGCCGTGATCCTCCCCCGCCCTTGAGAAGAACCGCCCCTGGTTACACAAGCATTACTATACGCACAAGCGTTACTTTGAGGATGAGCTTATTTATTTGGAAAAACACATAATTATTATTTTATTATTATTATTTATTTTTGTATTTCTATGCTGGCATACATGAATTCTACATTGAATTTTGCGTTTTGCGGTCGTGAGAATTGATTTTAAAAGAAATGATTTTGTATAATTGATTTTAGTTAAAAGTGAGTTGAACGTAACATGATTTTTGTTTCGATGCATTACATAAAGTTGTTTTCAACGATTTTTATTGTTTGGATAGTTTTAATCATAATTGTTTTTTGTGTAAAATTAGTAAAATGGGTCGCAACTTAAAATTATAGTAGAAACTTGATATACGCGACAAAAATATTAAATTAGCATATAAAATATCAAATTAAAATTACAATTAAAAAATATAAATTAAAGTTCAATACATAGTCAACTTGACTTCTTGAGTTAATCTCACAATTAATCCACATAGATAAATATTTCAATTTAAAAAAAAAAACAAACTATTAGGCAAAAAAACTATCCTAGCACAAAAAAATAAAAAAATTCTAAAATAACACACTTTTTTAATTATTTACCAAAGTAGCACACTTTTTTTCCTATTGAGAAGTCACTACCCCAGGAAACGACTTCTCAACATGGTTTCTGGAAAATTTATTTTTTTCACGTTTAGAAGTCGTCTCCCCCAAAAATGACTTCTAAACATGTTTTTTTACAAATCCAACTTATCTTGTTGAGAAGTCTCAACGTGATTTTTTTTATTTTGTTAATTTTCGTGTTCAGAAGTCGCCACCCCCCATAGCAACTTCTAAATAAGTTTTTTTTTTAAATTGAATTTTAATAACAATACTAATTTATATAAATTGAAAAATAATTAAAGAAATCCTCTTTATTAGAAGAAAAATAAACACATTTATTTTCATTGATTAAAAAGCGGATTACATTGATTGAAGTGTCGACAACATCAATGCCGTTGAAAAGTGTCGGCAACATCAAGGCCGTTGAAAACTGAAATGTTGCAAAAAAATTTAATTGACCCATTTTTTGTCAATTATGAAAATCCAGTTTAGGGTTTCATATTTTCCCTATAAATAGACCCATTACATTTCACTTCTTTCACACAGAACAAAAGAAAATGACCACTTCCTGTACACTTTACTGTCAGGGCTACCTCAATTACAATGAAGAAGGTGTCTATTTTGATGGTCCAAACACCATTTTTTCCAGACTTGAAAACAACATAACCTTCACCGCTCTCAAAGAAAAACTAACGGAAAAGGTGCAGCTGGAGGGTGAGGAGCAAGAAGTCACTCATATCGTCTATCGCTACCCCCGACCGTGGACAGATAGACGTGTTTGATGGTCATAATGGATGTCAAGAAAGAGGAAGACGTTCGACACATGATGGACATCCATCAGAGGTTTCAACCTAGGAGTGCAATTGAGTTGTGCGTCCAAAGCCGTATTACCACTGATGAGATCATTCGGCGTGTTTTCCCTAATGGGCGCTAATAAGGTGCAGCTGGAGGGTGAGGAGCAAGAAGTCCCTCAATTCATCGTGTTTTCCGACCATCTAAGTAGTTTGTATTATGTTTCCGTCTCGTTTCGTTTTGTATTTTCTAATGGTGTATTTCTGGGAACTGTGTTGTTTATTTAAGTATTTCTTCTATATTAAATTATGTTCGAATTTATGTTCAAATTTTTAACAAGGAGCAAAACTTAGTTAAAAAATCAATTTTGACACTAAAAAAATGTTTTTTGTGACACCTTGTTGTACACATTAGAATTATTAAAAAAATTGTAAGTCATATTTTTAAACTCAACACGGGAGTATTATACTTCTTCTAAAAGGTCATAATTTTTAAAAAAAATAAAAAGTATTTAACTCATGGAAAAAACGGAGCAAAATTTAGTTAAAAAATCATTTTTGACAGTAAAAAAATGTTTTTTTGTGACACCTTGTTGTACACATTAGTAGTATTAAAAAATTTGAAGACACATGCATATGGACAAATGCATGTGAGTAAATGTCATAATGCATGTGAAAACACAAACAAATAATCAATTCTACTACTCTCTAATATAATATATTATATACTCGACAAAATCTAGACCGTTGAAAAGTGTCGGCAACATCAAGGCCGTTAAAAAGTGTCGGCAACATCTTGGCCATTAAAAAGTGTTGACAAAATCAAGGCCGTCAAATAATATTATATTATAAAGTTTTTAATAAAATGATTACGAGAGTTGTACAATTATATTATATTATAAAGTTTTTAATAATATGTAAAATTAAATTATATATTACAAATGATTACAAGAGTTGTACAATTAAATTGAAAGAGAAAGTTTTATTGTCCTAGATGGTGTCCAGTCCCACATGGTGGTGGTCGACGGTTACGATGTGGACGTCGTGCTGGTATTTGTTGTTTAGTGGGGGCAGGTGTAGGGGCAGGTGGTTGTTCGTATTGGTGTCATGTTGATGAACTAGGTCCTGCCTGGTCGGGGTTCCATGTTGGTCCAGATTCCAAAATAGATTGATAATATCTATATGGTTCTGGAGTATTATAATCGGGACTAAACAAAGGACCTAAAAAATCCTTGCCGTAAGAAGTCGTAGAATACCTATGATGATCTTGGACTGGCTGTATTCTACTGACTGGTTAGCTGCCTCATAATGTTGATGTGTTGGTGGGAAGGAGACGGAGTGGCGGTGAGGCATAGGCTCTTCGCTCTCTTCAAAGGTTGGCCGAGTAGGTGTCGCATGTCGACTACGGCTGCGATATTGAGATTGAGTTGTTGGCCTAGTTGGTGCTTCTTCTCGGTCATTCACTGCACCACTACCACGTGGGTCCCTAGTTGTTGGTTGATAGAAAGATATAACCTAGAATTTGTTCTTAGCCACATCATATATTCTTGTGTGTTGATGGGCACTCCCTGTAACGACTCGCCCATAAGTACTCCATGTCCTTTATCATTCCAAGACTGAATAAATCGAGCATGCCTTACTAGCCAGTTTTCATCCGCATTTCCTCGCAAGTCGAGGTCGTGCAGTTTGTCCAAATTCTCGGTTCGAAGAGGTATATCTTGCACGAGGTCAAACTGCATTTTCACTCTATCTGCTTGGTGCCACTCTACAATTTGGAAACAGACCAACGCTGTTTTTGCACTCCATAGTCTACTGTCTTGGAATGCTATTGATGGCAGACAGAGTTGAATTTCCTGATACGGCAACCACTTAAACTAGAAAAAAAATTAAGTTAGTGACGAGCCATTTTGCATCGTTTACAATTTTTTTTATAACGAAAATTAATTATACGTACCTCATCGTTTACAATTTTTTTAAAAATAAATAGGAATTTTTTAATTATTTTTCATTTTATATAAATTAGTATTATTATTAAAATTGAATTTTTTTTAGAAAACCACGTTGAGAAGTCGTTATTACAGGTGGCGACTTCTAAACTAGGAAATTAAAAAAAAAAAACACATTGAGAAATCGTTTCCTGGGGTAGCGACTTCTCAACAGGATAAGTTGGATTTTAAAAAAAAAAACATGTTTAGAAGTCGTTTTTGGGGGAGATGACTTCTGAACGTGAAAAAAATAAATTTTCCAGAAACCATGTTGAGAAGTCGTTTCCTGGGGTAGCGACTTCTCAACAAGAAAAAAAAGTGTGCTACTTTGGTAAATAATTAAAAAAGTATGTTATTTTGGAATTTTTTTATTTTTTTTGTGCTAAGACAGTTTTTTTGCCTATTACGTGCACTGATTTCTTATTTCCTAAATAAATGCATGATATTGGAATTCAAAAGAAAAAATAGAATTAATGCCCAAATTGAAAAGGGTAATATACTAATGTTGTTTTTGACGATGAAAATGTTTGTAAAATTAGTTCCTAATAGAGATTAAACTGTCCTTAAAAAAGTATCTCAAAATAATTAATTTGACCCACACTTGATAGTGTTGAGGACCAAATTGATACTTTCATTTCTCAAAGACTAAGGTATTTCCCTAGAATCAATTCTAACAAACCCAAAAGTTGTAGCTTCTAGTAAAATTAAGTTTTGACAGTAGAATTGATTTTTCTAAAAAAAACCAAATACCTATGTTAAAGAGTGGAAGTTCTAGATGTCCAAACTCAGGTTTGGTGACCACCCACGCCCAATCAAAGTGGTCTATTAGTATTCCCTCTGGTCCATATTATAAATAAAAAATTAGTTACTTTTTTTCTGTCCAAATTATAAGAAACAAGCACTAATATTTAGATTCATTAAGGGTGTGTTTGTTTGGGGTGAAAGAGGGAAGAGAGAGTAAGGGAAGAGAGAGTGATTTTAGGATGTTTGGTTAAGGAGAGAAATAGGAAAGAGAGAGGGAGGAAATATTAGTTTAGTGCTTTTTATAATCTTTCCACAAGTGGAGAGAAAGGGGCTCTTTCTCTCTTCCCTCACTCTTTCTTCCCTCACTCTCTCTTCCCTCACTCTTCCCTCACTCTTTCTTCCCTTACTCTCTCTTCCCTCACTCTCTCATCCCTCTTTCTCTCCTAATCCAAACACACCCTAAATGATGAGTTTACTTTTATCTCTATTTAATTTAAGTATGGATGTGTGAATGATTGTCAATCTATGTGAATATGTCCTTGAAATGTTTCATTAGTGCCTTTACTCATTACGTCATCATCAAAGTAGTGACATTAATTAAAAGCATAAAGCATCATTTAGGGTGTGTTTGTTTGGGGTGAAAGAGGGAAGAGAGAGTGAGGGAAGAGAGAGTAAGGGAAGAAAGAGTGAGTTTCGGATGTTTGGTTAAGGGGAGAAATAGGGAAGAGAGAGGGAGGAAAGATTAGTTTAGTGGTTTTTGTAATCTCTTCACAAGTGGAGAGAAAGAGGGAGGAGAGAGTGAGGGAAGAGAGAGTGAGAGAAGAAAGAGTGAGGGAAGAGAGAAAGAGACTCTTTCTTAATGAAAATGACATGTTAAAAAGAAGTTAAACTGCTAACCTGATTAATTGAGAATAGATGATTTTAAAGTCATTCAGGAGTTTATTTCTTATAATATATATATATATATATAGCCGAACAGAGTATTATTTGACAAACAGCCATGTTATTTGGTATGATGTCTGCTAACCAACCAATCATAATTAGAAAAAGAAATTTAGACTAAAATGAGTAACCAATAATGATAGTATAATTAATTCAATTGAGACCAGAAACACTAGAATGAGTCATTCTTAGCTGAAACAACATGAAATGTAGTATAAATTACAACAAAATGAAAATGACAATTTAGTACTTTGGGAGATATAAATCAGTGACACGAAGAAAGTTGACAATTTAGTACTTTAGAACACATTCTGTTGTTTGGTGTACTTTGAACTGAGTAATTTGCAACTTACATTTGACAAATCTGCTGCATGGTAAGCAACCTAAGCATAGAAACCAGTTGAGAATAGGAACCTTGTCAAACTTTACTTCTAACAAACTCCTGTTGTGAACTCTCTCAAAACTAACCCCTGCCTCATTCAACTTTGTTGCTGTCCTGAGAACACATTTATCTTCACTGTTGTTGGTGAAGTTTGCTGATGGCAACCACTCCTTCAAATGAACTTTTTTTGAAAGGTAGAAATATCTTATCAAATCAGTGAAGTGTCTGCATGATTTGAAATTCTTGATCATCTCTTCATTTAACCTTTGTGGGTTGTTGTAGTAATCTTCAAAGTAGTTATTGCAAGCTCAAGAAAAGTGAGACTATTATTGGTATTATTATTATTATCCTTGTAGACCCTCTTGTGTAATTCTTCCAAGACAAAAATTGGAAGTTGGTTTTCAAGAAGTAACAAGTCCCTTTGGATGCTCTTACAAATCCATGTTGTTGTGAACATGTAATCCTTTTCCCTTTCTGATTCCTTTGATTTTCTCAAAAACAACTCCAAAATGAAGACAGAATCTAATAAGATCATGTTCACAAACTGATCATCACATAGGCTATCATTTGGTTCTGAAAAGCATTGGCGTATCATGTTAATGTTTTCTTTGAGAAAGGTTTTATATATGGCCAAAGACTTTTTGTTTGCTACACGTTCCCAGAAGGCAAGAAAATATCTTTGTTTCTGTGTATGCATTGGCTGCAAATCTTGTTTTGTGTAGTGAAAAGGGCCAATTGAGATCAACTGTGGTATATAGAATTCCCCATTATTCAACTTTTTAAGATTTGGAGGAACTTTGTAAATACAACACACATCATACAATGGTGGCTTAATCTCTTTGGGAATGTTAATTATGTGTTCTATCTGTGGTTCTGTTTCTTTCAGGTATAGCAGTATAACTAGTAGCTGAAGAAGCCATTGAAAGGTCAACAAAGAAGAACCTAACTAGTTACACTGACACAAACCTTAAGCTAGATTGCACTAGCATTTATTCTTTAAATGAAAAGACAAGCATATATGCAGAATTATAATCAAACATAGACCAAGTAGTTTGCAAGTTGGTCAACTCTAACAACTGGCCTAACAGTTCTGATTCTACACAAGAAATCAAAGGGCAACAAGCTTTATCTAATTGTTAATTACCTGTGATGAGTGATGTCATGGAAAGTTTAAGCTAAATGGCTATTATAGATTCACTTCCTTTCAAAATGATGTGAAGCTCTGTGTAGAGGTCTTTCATAAACTGCTGTGATCTGAGTTTGTTTCTCTACCACTATGACATTAATATATATATATATATATATGCAATTAGTTGCCTCCATCAACTCTATTCTTAATTTCTTCCTACTTTCCATTTTCTTGCTTAACTCCCTCTTGCTATTCTATTTTGCACTTTCCCACTTGCGGTGACAATATAAATTGCATTCAGTCCAATCAGTAACAACCTGTATATACTAAACTAAATCTCGCCCACATCACATGTACTATTATTTTTAAACACCAACATACACTCATTTGTCTTTTCCCCACATGCATTTTCAGTATACGAAGAATATGTATACATTGATATTTTGACTTTGAGGACAAGGTTGACATTGTCTCTGCCAGACAGACTTTTCTGGGTCAATTACACTTGGGCCCAAATATGAGGCCCCCTATCAGATCTATTTTGTGGCTATATAAGAACAATCATTGACCCAAAAAAAAATAACAATCATCGCTAAGCATAGTAACTTCTCAATATCCTAGTAATAACACTGATATACTACACGATGGAGCCACCATCTTCAACCACAAGGGACTGACGGACTGCCACCGGTGCACATAGTCACGGTCAGTCGACTGGTACACAGTCTTTTGAGCATAGAGCCTAACAGGCAAAAGCGCTTCATCAATATGGTCGGTCGAACTATGTTATCAAATCCTTCTATATTGGCTGGTAAATGTACAAAAATCTTAGACGAAGTTAAAAATTTTGCCAATTTTATGTGGCTGTTACGTATAATACTTTCAATGTCTACAAGATAAAGTGTGGTTTTAGTTAGTCAATAATGCTTTGAGCAATTTGTCAAAAAAAAAAAACTGAGCAAGATTAATCTGTTTCCCCTAGGAGGTAATGTAATATTTGGGCGGAATTGAATAATTTTAGTTCAAAATTTTGCACTAAAACTTTTCAATTCCCCCCAAAAATTACATTACCCTCTAGAAATACCCTACCCAAACACACCTTTAAAGTGAATTGATTGAATCATTTTAACTCATTTTCAATTTTTCTCAAAATTTACTAATCAAAACAATGAATTTCATTCAAAACCAAAAATTCAAAAAAAAAAAAAAACTTTTCAAACTCTAATATTTATTTCAAAAACCCTTAACATTATTTTATTTCTAAAATTTATCATAAGATCTCGTCTATTTGGATAAGAATGAAAACTTACAAGTTTCAAGTAGTAGAAAGTTGAAAGCATAAGCACGTGTTTAACTTCAAAAATAGAAAAAACAAAAAAAATTAACTTGAGAAAGAACCCAAGGAACCAAAATCATACTTTAGTCTAGTGCAAGTTAAATGATCAAAAGTTCAATTACGCCAAGGAAATAACATGGTTTTTAAATATTCAAAGATATGGTTTCATATGATGATACAAGAACAAATACCGATCATATGATCGAAGACCGACACATTGTTGAAGAATAGAAGTACCTCATGGATGAAGCAACTAGAGGAATACATATTGAGGAGACACATAAGCTAAAGATAGTTTGCCCAAATTAATTGAATTACGGTCTAGTAACATATTTCCAAAATTATACCATAACAACAATCAAGGTGCTGAAACATCTCAGTAGCCAGAGTGGGGAATAAAGATCAGAAACAGCTTACCAAGATAGACGTGGGTTTGGTTGACCAATGTTCAAACATACTATTCTTGCTCCAAGGTTGAATGAATAGTAATGAGAAATACTTGCAATAAAAAGGCATTCGAGGAAACTCCAAAGAGAAAAGACACCAGAATAAATCTGCCAAGTAACGAAAATCAGTCTGTTTCAAACATCACATAATATAATTCTTTATGTAGGATGCAACCTCAAAAAAAATTCATAAATAATAATAATAATATTGAGAAAAACATAGACCATCATACCCTTTGTGTGATAAGAATATATGCGTACTTTCATTAAATAATTATAATATAGAAGAATTGAAATGGTATAAACAGTCTGAAACATTGCTCATGGACAGAATAGAATGCAAAAATAGAAATATAATTACTTGAATAAGTTCCATAAATATAATTAACCCAAATATAGAAGGGAAGTAAATAAATTACAAAAATGGTAAAACCCTCTGACATTTAAAACCTCATATTGGAAACCCTTTATACGCTTCAACATCTACATCATTTAAATAATAGCTACGTAAGATTCAGCCATCTCTTTCATACCATCCCCTCACTAAACCCTTGTCAAAAAATTGATAAGATCTTAAGACCAAGAACCAAAATGGAAGAGTTTTAAACAATAATATTTATACTTGATTGAAATACTTAGTTTATATGTGAAGCAAAAAATACAGTTACCAATTTACTTCAGGAATTGTAGTCATTCTTATCTCGTTGTAATTAAAAGCTGAGCATCAAGATTCTCTTCCATCATCATAAATGCGCGATCAAATTGACCTGTGGTAATACACAAACCAAATATATTAGGCAAGTTCTTTACTAGAATCAAAGCCAACAAGCGCTTACGTGAATTTGTCTTTAACATTGCAAATTCTAAAAAATAATTAAGATACACATACAACCCATAGACACATCAAGGATCACAATATCAAAAAAGACAATATTACAAAGATGAACAAAGAGTCCAGGTCACAATAGATACGTTAGTTATCTTAAATCATGGATTTAGGAAATTTTTAAAAGTTAAAAAATAGATACAAGGAACACGGTACATAAATGACATAAATGTACAGCTGTAAATGAAATCTTATTAACTAATATGCTAATTTGATAACAAAGAAATGTATTATCTTATGGACTTATTGTAATATTTTTTGCCAGTTGCTTATTTATGTACTGGTTCATTAAACAAGAGGATTACAGCACTACAAAAGCAATTACTAAATTTACTAAATAGGAAAAAAGAAGCATCAGGTGGAACAGGAAGGTATTGAAAAGGTATCCTCTATGGGCACCAATAAGGTATGCTCTAAAAAATTGCAAAAATCAGCAAGAAAAATGAAGAATAAGAGAAAAATAGGGGAAAACTAGGAAACTAGCAAGCAAAGAACTATCAAGCGGAATTTTCCTCTATCCAGTCCCTAATGAAAAAAGTACCAGCTGAGACTCAAATGAAAGATGCAACTGAAAATTAAAAAGGGGAAAGAACTATCAATTTCCAAATATGAGCCATTACAACCTAGCTACCCACATAGAACCTCCTGTTAAAAACTATTAACCATGAGTGACAAGATGCTTGAGGTAGTTAACAACAATATCCAAATTTTGAAATAATTCTATATATATATATATATATATATATATATATATATATTGTTGGATGTGTTAATGTGTATACTGCACAGATCAATCTTTCATCATCAAGGAGCAGCCTCATGCCCATATGTTGACAAATAACAAAATTTGATTTTCCCATTTTAAACCAAGTGGGAAACACAACATGCCCTTCTATAAACTCATTGAGGGGTTCACTTTTATGCTTGAGTGAAAGGAGTAAATCTTTACTCTTAAATCTAATCGTGAATGGTCAATATTAAAAAATAAAGGTTTGTGACTTTTTTAAATGGTCATGTGGCTATTAAAAACTTTTAATCTTGACTATCTATATATGGTTGCTTGGACAAGATTTTCTCCACTCAATCTCACATACAAATAGTCATCTCGCTAGATGTGTGTGTGTGATTGATTATCTTCAATGTACATGCAGTTTCTCAATATATTGTAAACTCCAATAAAAGATGAAATGCGGAAAAAAAACAAAGCCAGCAACCTAGATTTCTTGTGGATTCAATATTTAAGTTGCTAGAAGCAACTCTAGTAATAATCTGGTGCTATAAATCTTTCGCTATGGCACGATCCATGGAAACGACAGACCTACTATGGATCTATTATGGTCAGTTTTGAATTTTGAAAGAATTTTTTAAGAAGCATTAGTCTATAGCTTGTTCGAGTAGAAAGCCAAAGAGATATATTACAAAATCTAAGGTAGTAGTTGGAACAAAAACAGAACATAATGGAATAGGTTGTTCTGTTTTGTTCTCTTCAGTTTCATGCTTCTAGAGAAACCAAAATGCATCGCCTTTTTTAGCGTTATGTCTGGTAAGGTTATGTTCTATTTTTAAAAGCACCAAATATATCCTATGTCCATTTTGTTCTAACCTATTTGCCAAATGCTACCTAAGACACTTAGGTTATAAACCTAATAACACCAAATATTTTAAAGGGTATAATTCGATAGATTCTGTAATTAAATTCAAAATGCAATGTTAAGCACTTAGGTTTTCCGAAGACATGAACACAGTAATGACATTTAAACCTAACAGCCAGATCTTTAAAGGCAATACTCGAGTAGAATCTGTAATTAAATTCAAGCGCACATTCTACGAATCCAGAGAGAAAATCAACTACAATAAACCAAAACCATTCTCATCCCACAATCTATACATTGCTTATTAATCCAAGCATTCAAAACCTTGCTCAAAAAGTGCACACTGATCTACAGATTAGACCTATTCAATCCCCCTACCCCCCTCTCTCCCTCTCAGTTATGTTATTTATTCAGGGATATTTCTTTTACTATAATCTAATTTAGCTAATAACTAAAACCAGAAGCTATATGGTTCCCACTAGAACAAACTGTTGAAAATAAGTATGAAAAAAAAGTAGATAAAATCAACATTTCCTCAGTTATTTGCTAAGCCAACTGAAAAGCATATTATGAAGAAAAAGAAAATGTAGATAATACCAATGTTTCATCAATTATTTGCCAAACCACATGAAAAAAAACATAAACCATGCAAGTTCCTGACTGCTTGGAATAAAACTACTTGACTACTGTAACAGTTCAATAATTTATTAGGTGCCCCGGTCCAAAGATGTTAGGCACGGAAACAAGATACATTTTATTCGCTCATCTTCATGTGGTCTGTCGCTATATGGTATATAATACCTTCTGCAGATGCTAAAAAGATAAAACAGCTCCAAGGTCAGAAGACTTGAGAATTTCACGAGCATTCTAATCCTGAAACCAGTAACTGGAGACCCTAAGGCTGCAAAAAACATAAATAATTTTCAGTACAACTACCACTATATTCAGAAATGTTACACATTGAATCATAGCAGAAAATAACATATATATAACCAAGGAAATTTAACACATCATAGAATTCTGTGATTTTTAGTCTCTTAGGTGACAAATAATTGCTTAGGTTAGCTTGTTGCTTCCACACTGGTAATGACTAACAACAACCATTTTATCAGATATGATATGAAGTTATGAACAATATTTGTTATTCTCTTTGTCCTTTCTTCATCAGTCCGGCATCAGAACAGACAGAAAACTAAGACATCAATACAAGATTTAGAAAAAAACCTTTAAAGGTGGATCAGGAACATGGTACATTTCCGGGGTCACAGTATCCAACCACAAGCCAGGAAAACACATCTGCAAAAGACATCACAATAAAACCTACGTCAACATTATCAGGAAAACCAAACCAAGCTAATCATCACATTATACTTAATAGGGGAAAAAACAACAAAACGATAAAAAAAACAACCTCAACTACCAAATAAAAAATTATCAAAGTCATCAAATAAAAACTCAATTCCAAATCAAATTGCAATTACATCAAGATGTTACTGCATAACCTGCAGCGCATACTACAAAAACCTAATAATCATCATATAATTAATACGAGAAAAGCATGTAAAAGCAATTTCAATTCAACAAGCAAATTGACAACACTAAAACTTAGTTCCTAGTCAAGTTGTATGTCAAATCCAGCAGCTTTATAACAACACTTGCTCAGAACATGGCAATTAACAACACCTGCAGGACATCCTCTGAAAAACATCATCATAAAACAAATAGGAGAAAAACACAACAAAAAACATGTTGAATTCAACAACTAATCACAAGAAACCACATATCAAAAGTCATGAAATAAAAACCCAGTTTCAGTCAAATTGTTCTTCACATCCACCTGCACTTGTGTTCAAAAACAGACAACAACATCATCATCAATAACAACAACAACAACAACAACTAACATCTTATAAAGCAACACAAAACCTAATCGTCACCGCAATCATCAATTCATCATAATCATCATAAGAACTAACTAATAGGAAATGAAGCAAAATAAAAACAAGATCAACCACCAAATTCATGAATAAATAGATAAATAAATGTAGTGAGTGAGTATATTACATCAAGTTTTTTCTGCACACTCTTTGTTCGCTTGGCAGGCTTTTTGGAAGGCTTCTCCCCAGTCATTTTTAAGAAGTCAGCCTCTATCTCTTCCTTAGTAAGAGAAAGCGAAATCCTCGGCTTCTTATCCTCCATGGGTGCACGGGGTGGCACAGCCCTCAGCCCTTGAGGCCGAGGTTTCCTAGCTCTGGCCCTTCCTCTGCTAGTGCTGCCAACGACCGGTGACGAAGACTTCGGTTTCCTCGGCCTCAGATTCCATGTCTTAACCAATGGTTCTTCAGCTTCACCCTCCTCCCCTTCCCCTTCTTCTTTTGCTTCTTCCTCTTTTTCTCCTTCTTTTTCTAGTGCTCCAGCATTTGCTTCTTCTTCCTCTTCTTCGTCTCCGTCTCCATCTCCCTCACTTTCGCTCTCCTCATCGGTCTCATCATCATTGTCGTCCTCGCTACTGTCCCCGTCGCTATTTTTGTCGCCGCTGCTCTCGGTGGAACTCTTCGCCTTCTCCTCATGCTCCATCTCAACAGCCTCCTCAACCCCATCCTGACTCACCGGTCTAGCCGCCTCCAAAATCATATCAATGGCCCACGCTCTGTTATTTTCTTCATTGTTCTCACCTCGGTTCGAACCGAAAACAAAGCCATCATCCGGGTTCGGAGATGAACCGAAACGCGGCACATGGCTGCTTCTATTCTCTTCTCTGTTATTCATAGTCACACCTATTCGACGAAATAGGCTGCCTAATTCCTCTGGACGGTTCGAAGACGAACCAAATCCAAAAACCGGATTGCTTCTGCTTTCATCTTGATTCGCTGAACAACCAAATTCAAAACCCGGGTTGCTTCTGTTTTCATTACGGTTTGAAGGCGAACCAAAACGAAACGTCCGTTCGTTATGTTTCGAAGGTGAACCGAAACGAAAAGTCGGAGCTGGGTTGGTTCGTAAGTTATCCGAGAAACTCGAAGCCGAACCGAAACGAAGAATCGGAATACTTAAATCCTCCGCACGATTCGTCTCCAAACCAAATCGAGGAATCGGATTGATTCTGTTTTCATCACGATTTGTCTCCGAACCAAAACGTAGACCAGCGTTGATTCTTAAGTTCTCAGAGAAGTGATTCTCTGAGGGGTTGTTGGTTCTTAAGTTCTCCGAGAAATAGTTCTCTGGACGGTTTGGAGACGAACCAAAGCGAAGACCATGATTGGTTCTTAAGTTATCAGGGTGGCTCGGAGCCGAACCCGAACCGTAACCGAGAATTGGGAAGTTCAAGGCTTCAGCGCGGTTCGGAGGTTGAAACTGAGGCTGAACCTGGTTCAGACCGGGATAAGTTGGGAAGAAGTTAAAATACTGGTGGTTATTATTCCACCTGAAACTGGGTGTAGGAAAGTTGAAAGTAGGCGCTGGGCCTTGCGGCACAAGGTAGAACGACGCCGCCGATAGCACCGGTGGCGGCGGTGATGACGACCGCGGAGGAGGGTTGACCGATGGTGTTTCAGTTCCTGAAGTTGAACTGAATCCCAAAACCATTTTTCAAAATGAAGTGAAATCGGAAGAACAAAAAGTCAAAGACAACGAAACGATGATTTGTGCGGAAAGGGAAGAAGAAATGTGAGGAATCGAACTATCGAAGAAGGCATTGATAAAGAATTGAGGGAGAAGGAAGAGAAAAGAAAAAAAGAGCGTAACGAGAAAGTGAGTAAATGAGAGTAATGAAACTAGCATGTATGAAACAAATACAAAAATGGATTTTAGATTTTTTTGAATTTTTTAATCATTCTTTTTGCTCTCAAATCTAATCTGTAGTTTTTTTTACAAATATGGAATAATGGTTTCTATACTTGCGGGTTATTGCCATATTAAGATTATTACAATATTTTATTATTTAGAAATAATATTATTATATGATTATGCCAAAAAAACAATATTATTATATTTGTCAGAAAAAAGAATATTGGTTTTATAAATAAAAAAGGAATAGTATTTTTTTGGTACAAAAGGAATAGTGTTGTTATTTGGTAAAAGAATGAATATTATTATTATATATTATATAAAAAAATAATGATTATAGTATTTTTTTTTTACAATGATTATAGTATCCTTTATTTACAAAAAATAGAATTATTGAGTCAAAGAAGGATTATTATATTTTCTTTTTTTTTTTGATAGAGCATAACTCTTTACTTAAAAAAAATATTTCTAAAACATTAAATGATAAAGTTTTTTATGTGAGTAAATGATATTTTTTTTTGACTCAATAAATGATATAGCTTTGAATGCTATTATTTATTCAAAGTACATTAATTGTGTTTATACATTTATTTTTGGTCGAGACCAGGTATTAACCGCCGAACGCAGTGACTAATCCCTCGCTGGATTTGAGGTATCTCGAAAGGTGGATTTAAAGCTGCTCCATACCTAAGGCGGGGACCAAACTCGTGTTTATACATTTATAATATTACAAGATGTGTGTGTCAAAAAGAATATTACAAGATGTGTTTCCAAATCAATAAAATATACTGTCAAAATTTATGTTCACCAATGTATACTAAAAAAATCTAAAATAATTAAAAACTAAAAAATTATTAAATACATATCTTGTCAAGTAAATATTACACTAAATACATTCTGTTTCAAAAAGAATACAATAAATACATTCTTTTACTAGTCAAAAAAAGACAAACAAATTTAAATGTCTTTTTTTGACCAACTAATTAAAGTGTCTTAACTTTTTTTATTTTAGGAAAGTTATATATTACTCTTAATTAATTTATCTTTTCAAATTTTGAAATTTGAAATTTTTTATGATAACTTCAATCTTGAAATTTTGTATAAACTTTTGAAATTAATTTCGATATTTACGAATATAAATTTATTTTTATTTAAATTATTTAATTTATACTTTATTTTAACTACTTATTAAATTATTTTTTGACTGAAATTTCTTAAATTATATGATTTAAATTTATTGTGTATACATTCTTTATTAAAATATATTCAAACATACACAACAAATTAAAACACACAATTTTGAAATCATTAATTATCTAGGTTTTTTAATTTGTCTAATAAATATTAAGTTCCTAATTTTTCTATATTTTACGAATTTAATTTTTTTTAAAATTTTTTATTTTAGATTTTTTGAACTACTTATTAAATTCTTTTTTGGCGGAAAATTTTTAAATTCTATGATTTAAGTTTTTTTAAAAAAAATTGGAGAACGGAGAAATTTTATTAATCAAAGTGGCACTAATGACTATTTTACAACTGTCCTGAGGGGATTTAAACTTAGCACCTTGAGGATATAAGGCTAAACTCTTACCACTGAATTGTCCCTGAGGGTATTTAAGTTTATTGTCTTTACATTCTTTATTTTATGAATTTAAATTTCTTTTTATTTAAATATTTATTTTACATTTTTTGAACTACTTATTAAATGCTTTTATGTTCTTAATTTATTAAAATATATTCAAACATACACACAAAATTAAAAGGCACCACTTTGAAATCATTAATTGTCTAGTTTTTTCAATTTGTCATATAAATATTAAGTTCCTTATTTTTTTTCTCATTTAAAGAAGACCATATGTTATTATTAAAAATATTTAACCTCAAGGGGTTGGTCTAATGACTTAGTAGTGAGAAAATCATTTATGAAAAACAATTAAGCATGTTGTGGGGGTAATAACTCGTTTGGTAGTGTAGTAAATCCATCTCTAGGTCTATTTGGTGGTATCTTATCCTTTTGACTGGTTGGTTCATGGTCTGTTAGTTTTACTTTTACAGGTGCTGGTTTTGTGGGAGTGTTGCACCCCGAAAAATCCTTTGGAGGGATTTCTCTTCGCACAACATGAATTGGAGTCGCCACCAATATTTTTTTAGAGGTAAAACATTGAAAAAAACCTTTCTTGAAAGACAATGGTCCTTGGAACCACGAGATTTGAGTTCGGGGGTCGGTTATGCATGGGGAAGGTACGAGCACCCCACACATCCTTTCTACTGAAAGGGAACCTCGATTTGACGTGTGATTTAAAAGGTTGATTTAAGAAATGCTTTATTTTTATCTCTCTTTATCTCTCCTTACTTTATGGAAAAACTTAAGGAAAATTTAATCTTTTGCGCTTAACGGGAGGGCACCGTGCCTACGTATCCTGGGGAGGGAATCAAAGCAACGTAGTTCTTGTTTTCGAAAATTGTTTTGTTTTTAGAAATTGCCTTGTTTTGGAAAAGGGTTTGTTTTTTTGAAAAGAAAATGGTTTTCATTTGTCGTGCTTGACGGGAATGTGACCCGCTCCTACGTATCTCCCAGTGCGATGAAGAATTCAAAGCTTACGTAGTTCTCGGTTGTCGAGAAAAGGTTTTTATTTTTTAGTTGTTTAATTGTGAAAATTGAATGTTCACAGTGATCAAACAACAAAGGTTTCGAGTGATCACCACTAGCATCCCAATATTGACGATCGTGCAAGCAAAGGCTTCGCATTATCCTCAACAAAGTTTTTAATTTGTGAAATGAGAGTTCTTTTGAAAAATGAGTGTTCATGATAATCAATTGAGCAAAGACTCCAAGTGATCGCCACTAGCACCCCATTGTTGACAATCGTGCAAGCAAAGGCTTCGCATTATCCTCAACAAAGTTTTTAATTCGTGAAATGAGAGTTATTTTGAAAAATGAGTGTTCATGATAATCAATTGAGCAAAGACTCCAAGTGATCACCACTAGCACCCCATTGTTGACAATCGTGCAAGCAAAGGCTTCGCATTATCCTCAACAAAGTTTGATTTGTGAAAAATAGTTTGAAATTGTTTTGAGAAGAAGTGAAGTTGTTTATCAATGATTATGTAAATGCAAAAAAATGTTTTGAAGTTGGAACGTTACTAACGAGTAACAAGTTGTTCTTTGTATGCAACATGGTTTTGAAGTTTTGGAGAGTTACTAACGAGTAACAATTGGTGGAAATCAAAACAAGCAAATTGTGAACACCAATTCAACATTTTAATGCACTACAAGCACATAAACAAGTATATCAAGCATTGAGTACCAAGCTTCGATTCAAGAATGCATGAGTAGGCAAAATGCATGTGCATCAAGGTTAAATGAACCTATCCTTTGCCGATTGAGAAATGGAAAGTGCATCAAGACTCCAAGTAGTCTCTCCTTTGCAATTTATTAAGACAATGCAATGGTGCATCAAGGCTCTAAGTGGCCTATCCTTTGCCAAAACTTCACAAGCTTCAAACAACAATTTACATTAAACTCAAAGAGCAAAGAAAGCATGATTAAACTTGAGGATGCATCAAGGTCATTGGAGACCAATCATGTGCGCAAATTCAATGGTTTATAGACCCCTTTTTGCTCACATTTCACAAGCACATCAAATGGGAATTGAATTTTTAAATGCTTACAAGCATAGGCATCAAGGTTGAAGTAACCTATCTCTTGCCAACTTAGCATAACCCAAGATCATTTGTGGACCATAAATGAACCAAAACCCAAATTCATTTTTCTCAAATCACAAATTTCACAATTAACAACATAGGTTTGAATATTTGCAAGTTTAATGGCCAATCATCAATTTATTTCAACAAGTCAACCAAATCAAGCAAGCGAGTGACATAACCAAACAATAGATGCATTTATTCACAAGATTCAACCATGAGAACCAACAAAAATCATAAAACACATATTTATTTGAAGCATGCGAAATTATCATCAAAGCAAATAACATTTTATTTCAATTAAAACAACAAAATCATGCATATAACCCCAAAATCAAAGCATCAAAACAAAGATTCATGAGATTAACATATGTACAAGCATAAAAATGAAGTTAAAAGAGAGGATCTACATTTTTGGAAGTGGAAATCTCACAAATATGCAAAAAATGATGACTTTATGCAAGGATTTACAAGAGAAGGGGTCTAGGAATCACATACCTTAAGATGAGCTCCAAATAAACACAATAGATGAAGAAACAATCAACCAAATCAACTTATCTTCAAGCTTGGTCTTCAATCTCCAAAAAATGTCCCTTGATCTTGAACTTTTGTGTGATTTTATGAAGGATTGATGGTTGAAAATTAGTGTTTAGGCTTGGAAGATGGATTGAATGTGTGTGGGTAGATGAGAAATGAAGAAGTGAGTTAGAGAGAAGGGAGAGGGGGTGGCGCATAAATGGAGAGAAGGTGAGGAGGGAGTTGTGTGCTAGGGTTTATGAGTGAATGGTGAGGCCAAAAGCTTCTTTTCTTTGTGAGGTGAGGTTAATAGGGTATATATAGAAAGCAATTAGATTTAAGGGTAGTTAGGTCATTGTGCACTAGTTGTGCTCTAGGATTTGATTTTAATTTTGAATCAAAGGCTAGGATTGAGGCTCACATGGATTGAGGACATTGAGAAAACACAAAATGAGAGAATAGAGAGGGGGTAGGCGACATTGGGGGTGTGGCCTTGGTCACCAAGTTTTGCTAGTTGTCATCTTGTACTATTGTACTATTATATGACCATTCCATTATCCCTTCATTTTTGATTATTCTTCTTAGGATAATTGTACAAAAATACACCCAATTTAGGCCACATACTAGGAATCTTAGGAATATGCCATTTTATGTGATCACCATGACCAAAAAATGTCATAAAAATCACATCTTGGAACTTTTTGTAGAATATTCCCTTTTGATCCTTTTTTGAAATTTTGTGCACAATGTATGCATGCATGCGCATACATACATACATGACCAAAAATGTTTTGCCTCAAATAAATTTCTCTAAAATTGCACAATGATTCTTGATGAGAAATTATCTTGTTTTTGACAATGACCAAAATACCCTTTTTCCCTAAAAACCTTGTTTTTTAACAACAAATGCATTTCCACTCTAACAATGAATTTAAAAGCCCTAGAATGACTTTTAAAACCCAAAAATGCATGCACAATGCTCTTCACTCTTCAAAATAAAACCACACTTCTCAATTTATTTATTTTTGCGGAAAATTAGGGTTTTAAACCTAGGTGGACAAAATTAGGGTATGACAGGGAGTTGCTGTGAATTTTCAAGATTTTATTCTTTAAGTGGTGAATATTTATGCTTCTTTCTCGTTCCTTGATAAACGTAAAGGGTGGGAGGAACTGAAATAGCTCAAGCAGAACTATGTGTTGGGGGAGTGGTGTTTAGTGGGCAATTTTAATTCAGTTACTAGCGTAGAGGAACGCAAACGGAGAAGTGTTGTGGGGGTCTATCGCAGGAAATTTTGGACTTTAACAGCTTCATAGTGGACATGGATGTTGTTGATGTGTCGGTGGAGTATCTCGGTTCAATGGACTTTAACATTTTCATAGTGGACATGGATGTTGGATGATCAATTGCAGCATGACAACATTGACCGTGATGTGAGCGACTTTATAGCTACTGAGTTGGCTGACCCATCTGGTGATGACCCTATTGATGCTTCTGGCTCATCTACATCGAGACTTTTAGCTGCAGCTACTGGTATTGCTGGTCCATCTGCTGCTGATGATGATATATCTGCCACCTTCCCTTACCCTGGAGGACCAGATGATATATCTGTCTTGGCTGTATGCATATGGCTCACAGATCGCTCGCAATATATGGGACAGGCTGGTATGTTTATAATAACTTAAGTTTATTATATGTTTAGATTTTGAATATGTTTTGTTTATAATAATAAATGTAGGAGCGTATTAAGCCGCAGAGAGTTCATAACCACAATATGAAGGATGTTCAGATTCATGCTGATGTTGAGCACTACATTGTGGCTTCTGGTTTGTATCCCCTTCGGGATTTAGGGTTCGCCACAATTAATCATGACTTGGTGAATGCCTTCATGGAGAGATGGCATGGAGAGACATCTAGCTTCCACCTTCCGGTGGGTGAGATGACGATCATACTGGATGACGCCTCTCACCTGCTCCATATCCCCATCACGAGGCAAGTTGCTGACATGGTAGAGCCATGCCATCCAAGCTGGAAGCTCAAGATTGGCTGGCTGACGCTGAGTTTCGGGACATCAAACAACTTGAACCTCTTGTACAAAAGAAAGGCCAAACCTCTAAAAAGTACTGTCGTTATCACAGAAGTTATGGACACGAAACCAACAAGTGCAACACCCTAAGAGACGACATTGAAGAGCTAATTCGCGAAGGGAAGCTCGCCCAATATGTGCAAGAAGAAGAAGATGAGACTCCTAATTCTGAATAGGGGGCCAATCACTAGGACCTGAACCTAGAGCTAGGCCTAGTTGAGAAAATTCGTTGTATGGACACAAATGCAGAATGCAAAAGCTCGATATGAATGATTAATTGAAATTCATTTTGCAATTATAGTCTTTTGCTTTAGTTCATTAGCATTGACAATTGTTCCAAAGAAATTTCCTTAAGAGTAAGAAAGAAAATGGGTCCAACTCCATAGTTGGGGATAGAGCGAGACAAGTTTGAGACCCAGTCTGGCCTGCAAGGAGGACTGTCTAGCCTGTAGGAGCTACCTCAACATTAGCTTCAAGCCAAGACCATCCTCCCAAGCCGATGGTTTAGCAAATACATCTCTTGAATGCACTATCGCACGAAGTAGGTTGACGCTGGCGTGTACCTTGAATCCTGGTAAATGAATCAAGTGTGCCACGGCATGCCGAAACAAATAAAGACTGTCGGTAAAAAGGGTGGCCCCACAATTGTTCACGTTTTTCCCTATATGCGGAGGTAGGAATCTAACGACTCACTCCACTTAGTGACTTTGAAGGACGTCGCAACCCCTTAGACAAGTTCTATTTGAGCCGAGTCTCGGTAAACTATGCCAATGGTACTTGCACACTCTGAAAAATAAAAATAAACACTTACCTCCTTGTATAATTTTTATTTTGACCCCATGAAAATGAAATTTCACACCCTGCCTCACTTCATTTCTAACAATTAAAGAAATAATAAACTCACAATTTAGCTCCTGAACCTACACTTTCTCTTCTACTTAATTCGTAAAGTGTAAAAAATGATAACTAATTTCTAAAGTTTGTGAAATCTTTCAAATTAGTCTCTAAAATAAATCTATCTTATCCGTTTCCGTAAAGGACTATTTATAAAACTTTAAGAAATAATTTAATCGATATCACACACTTTTACGGGCTACTTATTATTTTTATATACTTAAGAATATAAATAGGAGAGAACATATAAACTTATAGACTAAAATCGCGGTTTATTGTTAAAAAAAATTGGAGTTTTGAATGAATGTTGCATTTGAACTTTGAAGGTGAGTGTTAGAAGTTTTGAGTGTTCAACCTTTTTTTCTACTTTTCCCTCTTAGTCCATAGGAGTTGTAGATGCAGAGCCAGTGTGGTTCTCACAACATAGATTATTGCTAAGTCATTTTTTTGTTCACAAGATCAGCATCTAAAAGAGAAGTCTAGATGCAAATAAAGATGTAACAGCACATAACTAATTCCATGTATGAAAATAATGTTTGATTTTTTCCATTCCATTGAATTTCATTTCTTAGGTAACAAACATGTTGTAGACTAAGAAAAGTTAATACTTCCTCCTAGACTAAATTTATAGGATTTGTAATTCAATTGTCTGAATTTATCATCAACTCACTAGTTTTTCGTTACCACTACTCTGTGTTTTGGACTAGGTCGAGGCCCAATTCAAAATAGCCCATTATCTCATCTAAATAGTACTTTACTTTCTGAAGGAAAAGTGTCACCACGCGCACCTGATTTCGCTCAACAACTAAGATCGACCATGGCCTAGAGAGTCTACGTAAACTCATGGAATTTAGTTTGATAGACCTTAGACAATTTAAACATTAAATTTATTCCTGCTTGCTTATAGCAAATTTTCCCTCATTTGATTTTCTTGAAATAGCAGTTAAACAAAGTGTCTGAGAAAATCATAGACAAAGCTTACACAAGAAAGCAAGTAATCAATCAATCATATTAACCGATTTTGCTAAGAACATCATTCAGAGTAGATATAGCCTCAGCATAGTACTTCTCTGCTTGTGGGGTGCTCTTAACTTTTGCTGCATAATCCAGCTGTTGAACAAAAAAACAAAAGCAAAATTAACAACTTTCACAACTAGAGTTTAATAACTATGCTGCACTACCAATATGAAAAAGTTTTACACCCTGGTGTCATATGATCAAGTATCTGTGTAAAACTTTTTACACATTAATACATGATATCTCATTTTGTGAACTTACATTGTTGATATCCTGGAAGAGCTTTCCAGTGAGGTCCTTGAGGGATTGTTTCTGATCCTTAGGCTTTGAAGAGATGACAGTGTTGAGGTCATAGCGAAGATAGGAAGCTCTGAGACGCAGATCGTTCTGAACATATGGCCAAGCCTTCTGGTCAATCAACTTCTTGACAGCAACAATTTCTTTGGCTGACTCCTTAGCTCTTTGTGCTGCCTCAGTAGGTGTCAATGGTTGAAGGTAGAACCTTTCTTTCAATGGCAGCTGAAGGTCTCTTGCTTCATCTGAGTTCAGTGTTCCAGCTGCCATTTTCCATAAAACACATTTACACCATTTTGTTATAATCATATATCTCCAATTTCCATTCTTCATCTCACTAATTACTAGCTATGAAGCATTGACACACACATGACATTGATACCAACAGGATACATAGACATCGATAATAATTTGAGAAAATGAAAGTATTCAATGTAACTACATGTGTCTGTGTCATGTCGGGGACACCTGACATGTCCGACATGTGTAGGAGATCAAACATATCTTCAATCTGAAGTGTCGAAACTACTTAGATTATAAGTTGACAACTTCATTTCTTTTGACCATACCCCTACCCAATTCTACCTAAAACAAGTTTGTACCCCATTTATATTTTTATCTTTAATCATTCAATGCAAAACCATGACCCATTTTCAGTTTGAAACTTGCTGGGGCACAATACTACATTGTAAAATGAAACTTAATATTTTCCACTAGTCAAGTTAGGATATCTATGATCTCACATTGGTTAATCTTGCATGCATTCAACAAATCATTAGACATATAAAGGATGTATCATGCAGCTTTTTAAAACCCAAACAATTCAAACAGTTGAACTATGACTCGACACTGTCATCGATTCACTTATTTGAGCGGTTCGACCATGGTTTTATATGGTTTTGAGTGGTTTAAAACTGATGAACCATGACTAAGATAAGAGGTCTCACCGGTTTGACATCCGGTTTGGTTTTCAAAAACATTGGTATGATGTGAGTTAATTTTTGGCATTCAAATGAGTACATGAATAGTAACTATGATGTCATGATTAGAAAAGATGAAAGACTTACGAAGGCCACCAGAAGGTGGGGGAGGAGGGCCAACTTTAATGGACCTAGCTTCAGCAAGAACAGCTTGAACAAAAGAAGCAGAAACCAAACCAGTAGCAACAAGACTAATCACTGCTCTGCGGCTACTTTGTGGCTCAGCAGAAGAAGAAGAAGAAGAAGAAGAAGAAGATTGTTGTTGTTGTGCTCTAACAATGAACCGTGTTACCCTGCTGTTGTTGTTGCTACTCAACTTGTTTGAGCCACTCAGTTGGAGACCTCCTTCCAAAACACCTTGTAAGCTAGCCATTGATGCCATAGCTTGAGCCATTCACCACTGATGATGCTCTTGATTTCTTTCTCAACTCACACACAAGTAGTATAATAATTATTTTATGGCTATGTGGAAATGTGGATATGATATATGATATGATATGATGATTGTTGTGTGTGTGATTGTGAGTCATTACCTTATCTACCATTTTCCACTTGGATAACTTGGATCTTCTTTCAGCCAATCAAACGTGCTTCCAACCTTACCTGCTTGATTGTGTTTCCACCGTGGATTTTTGCCACTTTGACACGTGGATTAACAGATTATTCAATACTTTTTTTTTTCATCCATTTTTAAAAGCTGAACGAATTGACTCATGCTCCAATCAGTTAATTGAGAAAAAGAAGTAAGAAAATTTTTAAGATAAATTAGCAGCATGATGTATCACTGTCAATTGTACATACCTGATTCAACAATTCACATGCATAAAGTTTTTTTAGGGACATAAAAATTCAGTATAATCTATATACACATTTAAATTTAGACAGCTCCTATAGTAAAAGTATGTACTAAAAATAATGCTAATCTTTTTTTTTGGTGAGAAATAATTTAGAAAAAGAGGATGTTTTCCAATTCAAGTTAGGAAAAAATTTCAGACTTAATGAGCATTTACGAATGAAATTACATTTATCTCACTTCATCGACTTACGAATAAAATTACATTTATTTATTAATCCGCTTAATATACTATCAAATAAAGATCTATTATGCTTTATTAGATCATGGGTTAATTACGCTTATTTTTGACATCCCAATGCTTTTTTATTGGCCAATGGAACAAATATCAGCTTCAAATTAAGGACCTTTGTACCTCAAAATTAAATATGCTCTTTTTTGGACATCTGCAAACCCAATTTTTGCCTTCTTACTTTTTCAACTTTTTTTCATAGATGAAGAATAAGGAGTTGAGTGAAACTATTAATTAGTTGAAGACAATTTGTTCTTTACAACAAAAGATTTGAAAGAAGAATAAGATAAATTGGTAAGGTTGCTGCTACATCTGTGTGATTAATTAATATATAGTAAGTGATGTTTTCTGCTGCCTGGTGCCTCATTGCTTTCAGATCCTACATACAAACAAAAAACATTGGATAACGTTATTAACTATTATGCTTCAACAAAAGGTAAGGAAAATGCTTTTGCACTGCAATGGCATAAAGCAGTTTATTTATATATATATATATATATATATATAAAAACACACACACACAAACTTCTTTTCCTGTTCTTTTCTTACTGTTTTAATCATGAGGCTTCTTAGATGGATGTTTTCAAGGAGATGTCACCAAAGCCACAATTGAAGATGAGGAACATAGGAAGGAAGCAAGTGTTATGACTGTGAATCCTAAGAAAACCATGAGATTAAATTCTAATCCTCCATTGTCTAAGTCTAATCATTAACAATTTAAACAAATGTGAGTTTTAAAAGATAAACACTGAACAATGGCCACTTAGTAATAAAGCAAGCCGTGATAACAAATTTTAACATTTAGTAAGGAACCAATAAACTAAACCAACATGGGCTCACACACCGGAATGGACCGGATCAGATGGAACTAGATAGCATCGTCATTCAAAATTGATGAACAAATTAACACAAATCACAAGATATGTTTTTTTGGCTCAACACACAAAAAACATAATTTCTAAATCGATGAACAAATTGACAAACCACGAGGTTCAAACTACCACGGAGTGAAGGATGATGGGTACCTAGTTGGCCTGTTGGGTAACTTGGGTTCATTGCAAACCTGCAACGACTGGTTTATTCACGTACTGTCTCGTGAATTTGTTTATGCTAGAACCTATGGGATCGAAACTCAATACATGCGAGTCTATTTAAAGACTATGAGTCTATGTGAGTGAGCCTATTGATGATTATGCAGAAACAATTTTGTAAGCGAGTTAACTTAATTTTGATTCCTAGAGTCACAAACTTGTAGGATTCTATGTGGTAACTTGAGAGTTTGACAATGATGGTTAAACTACTGCCTATGCAGAAATTATTTTATCACATGCACCAAACAAACAAGCCCTACAAATTAATCAAGTTTTCGGAATTCCACCAACACTAGTTTCACAAATATTTAACACAATCACCATTTTTCCTAATTCCCATAAAATTAAGAACCAGTACTCCATTGAGAGCTAAAGATAAGCCTTAATTCTTAAAATGCATTCAAAGTTTATTCAAACTCAGCGGATATGAATTTCTCAAAACAACTTACCTGAAGCAACATCTTCTCTTTTCAACAGTACCACATCTCCTGCAGCAGCATAAGCGTTAACAACAAACCATCAAGTTGCCTGCTCTTTTATTCATATTAGTTAAAGGAGTGCAATGTTACTTTTAAATAAAATAGAGGACCTTAGAATCTATGAATAAACAATTAAACCAAAGAAGAAAAAATCAAACACCAACGTTTATCCTGGATGTAAGTTTCCACATCCGTAAGTTGCAATACCATAAAAGATGGTTATAGCAGCAACATACTCAAGCCTCATAAATAGTAACACATTCACCATTTCTACAATGCTAGACAACCTCAAGAAATAGAAACCCAGAACAAATAGTAACTCAAATTTAAGCATCTTGGGTTTCTTTGCATAATGACCACTTAACAGGGTTTATCCAAGTACTTTAGATCAACTACTCAGTTGATTGCTCTAGTGTAACATGCAGCAGTTTTGTGTTATATTATAATTACTTTGAACTGCACCTAACATGTTACATGTGGTAGTGATGATTGATGAATAGATGGTCACCATGTGATCCAACCCTCATTGTCAAAGTTTGAAAAGTACTGAGATCATGTTATTCCACCTCCACCTGCACTTATCCGCATTTTAGATGTCTAGTCCTAAGCATAAGTGGGTTGTTGAGAGTCCCACATTGACTAGAGATAGAAGTATAGAACCTAACTAGTGCTCTTAACGCTTGAACAATCCTCACCTTACAAGTTAGTTTTGCAGGGTTGAGTTAAGCCTTAAGTTCAAATTCTCAAATGGTATTAGAGTCTCTCCAAGATCTGTTATAGGGCCAAGATATTTGTTATTCCACCCAGGCTATACATGTACAACCCTAGGTATGTGGGAGAGTGTTGAGATCATGTTATTCCACCTGCATTAGTTCACACTTTAGATGTTCAATCATAAGCATAAGGGGTGTGTTGAGAGCCTCACACTTGCTTAAGTAGTGCTCATGATGTTTGGGCAGTCTTCACCTAACTAAGCTGGTTTCATGGAGTCAAGTTAGGCCCTAAGCCCAAATTCTAAGAAAAAACTTGTAGAATGTGTGTCGTCTGTGTGTGTGTGTTTGGGGTGGGGGTGGGGGACAAGTGTGTAGCCGTCTCTTATAGTTTATCTGGCCATTTAGTGACAACTTATAAGCCAACCTTTGGCCATAGTCACATAGATCCCAAGGAATTTTATCCTACATCGTGACAGCACTCAATAATTTCTTAACTTGTTGTCATATAAAAAAAATTCATTAAAAAATACTAAACTAATGAAGTCATGTAGAAAGTACAAATACTTACAGATGGTCTTCCTATCATAGGCTCATAGCTCAGATAAAATCACTCTGAATAAGCATAGTAAGTAGTTCACAGAATTTGTGATTTCTTTCTCTCAGAACTGACTTCTGGTTGTAGAAAATGAAGTAATGCAAGATAAAGTATGTGTCGTGTAGGTCATCAAAAAGCAAAAGACCTCTGCCACAAGTTTTCCAACAATATTTTTATTAGGTTTTTCTCAACTCCAAATAATAGGAAGTAATCAAATTTAAGATCTGTCCAAATTCAATAGGAAAAATTGCTGGAGTTCATATACACAACACAGTATATGGTTACCATGCTCACAGTTTCTGCGATAAAATTGCTCAAACCAATGTTTTGGAGCCGCTTGTAAAGAATTCAATAGGAAGTATTCAAGTTTAAATCTGTACAAATTCAATAGGGAAAATTGCTGGAGTTCATACAAAACAACGATGATATGGTTATCATGCTCAAAATTTCTTAGGATAGAATTGCTCAAACCAATGTTTTGGAGCAGCTGGGTGAATTTTAAAAGCGCGAAATACAAAATTCTTGCCACTAGTTGCAACCATGCTCGCAACAGAATAATTTTTGGTAGACAGACCCTTTTCTAAAACCCACATATGAAATCTGTACCTAGGCTTAATGCGGTTCTCTAAATCAAAGCATAAGAATGCTGGAAAAGTGTACAAAAGCTCTAAGGAGTTTCCCATTTCCTGACAAAGGAAATTAATCTTTTGCTCTAAAGTTTCAGGACTCTGGCTAAGAATTTTCGGTTGAATTGTGATTAACTTACAGAGTTTTGAGAATTCAATCCCTAACTGTAGAAGGCACTCAAATCTTTTTTGTAACTCGCCATCGGTTCCATGCAAGTGAGCTAAGGTATGCATGGTCACAGCATTTTCTCCAAAGCCTATGGCATGCAAGAAATTCAATTTATTCATATTGTGAGTTGGGGTCCTTGAAACATGAATTGTCTCTAAACCATCTTGATAACCTTGATCATGATCTTCATTAGGATAGCTTGTGATATAACTCACTAACAGTTGATGATTCCCATCCTTGATTTTATCAGAAAACCACTCATGTAAACCCAAAGCCCTCATCACATTGGGCAAATTAGCCATTTTTATTGTTCCCAACACATGAGGATAGTTCTTTTTCACATCCCCAAGATCATTGGAGCTCATTCCAAAGTGTTTCAACAGCTTCAAAACATTAATCACCGGCGTTTCCAAATCAAGATTCAACAATTCCGAACCTTGCAGAATCAACTGAGCCACGTCCTCTTTCTTAGCACCAAATCTACAAAAATACTCTATCTTTTGAATCAACTCCTTTTCTCCATGCTCAAGAATGACATGTTTGTTCTTTCCAATGAGTTCCCCTATCTTCTTCCCATTGCCATCATATAAATCATAAAACAATTTTATTTTCCTACACACCTCATACCAAGCATCCACATTACCCTCAATAGACCCTAACAAATCAAAATCCAAAAACACCAACCTAAGATCAGAAAGCAACTCATCAACCTCATCACCATCCAATTGACCAAAAACAAAAGGAAAAGCCAAACATATCCCAACAATTTGCACATTGCAAAAACCATATCTTTTGAAACCACAAAGCCTACCCTTTAACTCAGAAACACTCTTCCTAAACATAGAATCACTCTCCAAATACAAAATCCCAAGTCTATCCCATGGGAACCCAAATTCAGAAAGTACACGAGCAGCATCAAGAATGGAACCATCTTCAGAAAAGAAAAACTTATTGTGGGGCAATAAAGGAGAAAGGTGGGTATGATGAATGCCAATGCTTTCAAAGAAAAACTCAAATTCATTAATGGGGTGGTACCTTAGGAATCTGACAAGCTTATTGGGTAGAGCAGAAGGTGAAAAAGATCCCAACTTTGCAATGAGATTGGAAAGGGAGTGAAGAGAGTTTCTGGCGATTTGGTCAGCGAAGGCATAAGGGATGCACCTTGTTGCATGGAGGTAATCAGTGAGGGCTTGTTGGGCTTGAGAGACGACAATCTTCTTGTATTTCAAAGGCATTTTCATAGTCGATAATTTTAAGGTGCTGCTGTTGCTGCTGATATGGCGTTTTAGGGTGAAGAACAACATCATTCTCATTCTCTGTATGTTTGGTTACTGTATGGGATGGAAGGGAGTAAAATGAGATTTCCATTGTTTGGGTATTTAGAAAAGAGATGGAATGGAAGGATAACTAATGGAATCCATTCCTTTCCATTCAATTGCTTAGGCTCTATTTCTCAAAAAATAAGCATAGTGGATAAGCTAGCGGAATCCATTCCTTTCCATTCAATTGATTTGGTAAAATTTGTGATTGAACTAGCTATAAGCTATCCACTAGTCAAATCCGCTATAAGTTAGCGGATCTGACTTGTCAAATAGAGCCTTAACCTCAATTTTGTGGTACTCCAATTTTTTATTTTTTTATTTTGGTCTAAAGTACTCCTCCAATTTGAAAGGATGGGTTTTTTTTGGTATAAATTCAATGATGGATTTTATTTATATACATTATAGGTGTATAAATGTTTTACACTATCCGTCAATTATAAGTTTACACGTCATTAAAAAAAAGTTAGTCAATTGATAATCATCTTGTAGTCAATTATTCCATGAATTGTTATTGACGGTGGTTATATACAATGTATATGTAGATAAATTAAACTCTTCAATAATTTCACCTTATAAGTGACGTTTCCGGCAGATTTTTTCCATTAGTAAATCGCGAATTTGTGACTGGGTTTAAAGAAGCAAGTGTTTACTAAAGGAGAGATGTTGGCGCGAAAGAAATGTGGGTAACTGTGTTTATTTATAGCGGATGTCATTGAGAGTGAGCTGTTGATCAAAATTATTGATGATAAATCTGAATCGTTGAAATTTTTTACGTTAAGGCACACTTATCACAGCAAACGTCGATCACTCAAATGACTCTTTTGAAGAAATTTGATTGAAAATAGGTTGTTGACTAAGATTGTCAGTGGAATTTAAGTAGTTAAACCTAGAAAATATCTGTCAAAAATGATTCTGCACAATGCACTCCAAATACGGTACCAAGATACAGAACCTATACCGCACCGAGGTATACCGTGTCTGTGCTATTTCGGAATTAATACACAATATATTGGTACCAGAAAAGTTCGGTATCTTCATACCATACTTGATGTGTGTAAAAATTATAAGACATGATATTCTGGTAACATACCTAGTTAGGTATCATGATACCAAACTCATTAAAAACGTAGGAAAAAAAAAAAGACGGACTGTGGATGGATGATTTATATTTTAAGGGTATTTTTTGACTCTTCACATATTGGGGAGGGGGGGGAGGTAGTGGGAGGTGTTGGAAAAAAGGCCTAGGACGACTTATGTGTTGGACTTGTATTGGGTTTGGGTGATAGTTTACAAACAATCATAACGAATTGCTAGAGTGAACCATCTTATTTCTCCATTACTTCACTTTCACTTTCACTTTCACTTTCACTTTCTTCCTTAGCTTTTAACTATTATTACTATTCACGTCAAAAAAAAAAACTATTACTATTAATAATTCTTTTTTTATTAAAAAAAACTAAGTAACTTCTCATGAATCTGTTCCTATCTCAAAACCAATCATTTAATACATAAGTAACATAACTTCTGCGCAGATAATATGGTTGGTATTTTAGGATAGAGATGTATTTATGCCTACTTGAAAATTCTTAAGGCAAGTGCGATTCCAAGGAGGGTTGTAGTTTATGGGTAAAGTTTAGTTTGGATCAATTTGTAGTTTTAATTTGGGTAGATTTGGGTTTTAAAGTTGAAGATACATTTGATGAAAATGGATATAAGCACAAAACTGATTTCAGCAATAGATTTTGTTGGTCTAAATACCACTTTTAGTCCTTTATCTTTGCTCTAAGTTTCACTTTGGTCCTTTATCTTTTTTTTGGTCCGTTTTGGTCCCTCATCTTTCATTTTCGTTTCATTTTGGTCCCTGCCGTTAGTTTTTCTTAACGGACGACACGCTGGCAGTTAACTGCTGAAGTGGCGTCTTACATATCACTACTAACTCGGAAATTTTATATGATGTGGCATAGAAGGGACCAAAATGAAACTTAACAAAAACATGAGGGACCAAATTGACAAAAACACACAAATATGAATAATCACCCCCAATCTTCATCTTCTTCTTCTCCGGCGAGCCACCACCACCCTCTCCTCCTCAATCCACCGCCACACCACCGCCACAACACCAAAATAGAATCCTAAATTCCAATCTTAAATCGCTAAATCCTAATCTAAATCCCTAAATCCCAATCTTAATTAAATCCCTAAATCCCAATCTTAAATCCCAATCTTAACCATCAAAACACAACAATAGAAACTGATAATGTGTTCTTTAGCCTTTAATTTTGGTTTTTTCATTTCTTATTGATTTTCTTCAATGTGTTTACAAACTCCAGTAATTTGTGTTAATGTAAGTTTGACATCATCATCTTAACGTTAAACACTATACTTCTCATGGGATTTATTTTTAATATTATGTTTCAGAACAATTTGATTAGCATATGAAGTATAAATGTAAGAAAATGTTCTTGTGTAGTGCCATGGGTTGGAGATGTAGTTGTGTTGTCTTTAGGTGCAAATTGACAGCCACGACAAGAAATTGATAGTGTGTTGGAATTAATGGTTAATGATGTGTTTCTGTTGTTGTGTTTTGATAGTTAAGATTGAGATTTAAGATTGGGATTTAGGGATTTAAGATTGAGATTTAGGGGTTTAAGATTGGGATTTAGGATTCTATTTTGGTGTTGTGGTGGTGGTGTGACGGTGGAGGAGAGGGTGGCGGTCGATTGAGGAGGAGAGGGTGGTGGTGGCTCGCCGGAGGTGGTGGTGGCTCGTTGGAGAAGAAGAAGATGAAGATTGGGGGTGATTATTCATATTTGTGTGTTTTTGTCAATTTGGTCCCGCATGTTTTTGTTAAGTTTCATTTTGGTCCCTTCAATGCCACATCATATAAAAATTCCAAGTCAGCAGTGATATGTAAGACGCCACGTCAGCAGTTAACTGCCAGCGTGGCGTTCGTTAAGAAAAACTAACAGCAGGGACCAAAATAAAACGAAAATGAAAGATGAGGGACCAAAACATACCAAAAAAGAGATAAAGGACCAAAGTGAAACTTAGAGCAAAGGTAAATGACCAAAAGTGGTATTTAACCATTTTGTGTTAATTTGTTCTCGAAAACAAATATTGTTCAGACTAAGAACTCCACCGCCCTCTTCCTGAACCTCCAGATTTGTCAGATCCGCCAAATCTTCCCGACCTTTCATCACCTCAGTTCATCTCGGTTTACTCTGTACTCCCTTTATGGCCATCTCTGCAGTTTCTTCTTCTGCTCCTTCGGCTTCTTCTACTGCCCTCTTTACTCATATATCTGGGCTCTTTAGATCCAATGTTTTTTCCCAGGGCCAGTTGGCCTTCAAATATGAGGAGTTTCTGGAGTTTTGGCTTCTCCTCCTGCACCAACTTTGTGGATCTTCCATTGCATCTCTGTGGAGCCTCTTCCTTTCTCTCGGTGATGGACCTAGTTTGTTGGAAGTTGATCAATCGGGACGCTGGTTGTGGTTCTGTGGTGAACATTGTGAAGGTTTCTCAATTGTGGTACTGCTTGTTGGCCACATTAGGAATAAATTGTGTGTAATGTTTGTGGCCTTTGCCGATTTCAATGAAAAGTTGCACATTAAATAAAAAAAAAAGACCCTTGCAAATATTAAGCGTTTACAATTTTATCTCACGGTTAACTTTCTCTTAAAAAACTAATGTGGCAAGCAAAGATGACATCAGCAATGACACCAACGTGTCATCATACTACTGGACCTTACGCCACGTCACTACTGCCACGTGGCACTGACATGTGCCACGTCAGCAACCAATGAATGGTTGCCACGAGGCGCTCACATGCATGGCAACGTAAGGGACATTGGTACTAAAAGAATTTAGAATTTTGGGGAATATGAATGTTGAACTCGTGACCCTCAAGTGACACACTAACCCTCTAACTACTAAACCAACAAATTTTGCTGTGAAACTTAATGCAACTGTTAATATATATTACATAAATCTCTGTTCATCTTCAAAGATCATCATCTTCGTTAAAACCTAACTGTACAATTTCAACCAAAAATCATAAAATCATCATCTTCAACCAAATACATATATAAAAGAAAGTTAAGAGTTTCAACCAAAATTAAAACATTAGGTAAGAAAGTGATATCGAAATCAATTTAAAATCTAAAGCGAGAATCAAAATTATTTCAAAATCGAAATCCATAATCAAATTAATTCAAAATCAACACCCAGGAGCGAATTTGAAACGAGAATCGTGAGAACTCGCCAAGCATTTGCAGATTTTTTAAAAAATAAATAATTGCGAGTTACGTATTATATATTGAAACGAGAATCGTGAGAACTCGCCAAGCATTGGCTTAAATTATGTCGCTTAGAGTTGGGTGAGTGTACACCACCTCGTGGTCACTAGCTCAACTCCCACCTTCACCAAAATGTTTAATTTTTTTAGTGACATTGAGCCTCCACTTTACAATGTGAGCGCCACGTGACAGCCATTCGTTGGTTGCCGACGTGACACTTGTCAGTGCCACGTGGAAGTAGTGACATGGGGTGATGACGTGACGTGTCGGTGCCACGTAGCACAAAGATTGAATTAAGTATTGACATGTGGCAGTGACGTCAACGCTGATGTCATCGTCGTTTGCCACGTCACCTTTTTTCGATGGAAAGTTAACTGAGAGATTAACGGTAAGCGCTTAATATTGTTTTTACAGAGGGAAAATTGGACTCTGGCAATATTTGCAGGGGTCAAATATATATTTAAGCCTTTATTTATTTTTTTTGTAAAAAATATGAAATTGGGTAGTATTTACTAATTTAGCTAACAGTTTTTTATATAGTTTTTATTTCTTCTCTCTATCTCTGAAATATTCTTAACCAAACAAAGTTTTAGTATTTTTGACATTTTGAATGCATAATATGACAATTGGTTATATAACTCTTTGAATTGAGCAAATATAATATTATTTTTATAATAATCCATTTTCCTTTTTCTAAGTATTTGTAATTTTTTTTGATAAGCCTAAGCATTTGTAATTACTTATGGCTTGCTTAGTTACATTTTAAAAAACAATATTTTATTTCTAAAAATTTAAGAAAGAACAAATTTACTTTCGGCAACTTTGCTAAAAACATAAAACTGTTTTTAAAAGGATAATAAAAAAGACCCTTAATTATTGATTATCATCAAATTAATTAAGGGTTCTCAAGTGTAAGGTGGATGCGACATTCTCTTCAATGGCTAATAGAGTTGACATTGGTATCTGTCTCGTGACGAGCATGGGAACTTCATCATGGCTAGAATGCTCAGGCTCAGCTATTCCCCCCTCCTAGACAATCCTTTGGGGGGAAGTGATGGGACTTCATGGTGCAATCACTTGGATTCGAGAGTTGGGTTTCATAGATGTCATCTTTGAGCTAGGTGCTAAATTCGTTGTTAATGCCTTTAATTCCAGGTGTGATACTGCTTTTGAATTTGGCTCGATTATTAGAACTTGTAGAAGTGTCTTTACTTTTTTTACTTAAGTTTGCTAGGAGAGATGTTAATAAGGTTACTCATACCTTAGCAAGGGTGGCCTTGTTGTCAATTGATATTGTAACACCCCCCTTTTACTATTACAATTAAATAGACAATTATCAGAGTCACCTCGAAGGGCGCTACATTTTTCACCATTTTAAAAAAAAACACCATTTATTCCAAAAAAAAAAAATCTCCAAAATAATTTATATAAAAGAAATCACCAAGCAGCGGAAATATTAACCAGTTTAAACATCTCCAGAATTAACAATTAAAGACATCTCCAAAATTAATTAAAACAATTTCCAATAACTAAAATAATAGTTCAAAACGATAACTAACGACTCCCCGGTGCTACATATCAGAGCTGACACAGACCCAAACGAGAGAGGAAGCAAAACCTAGCAATTCCTCCACGAGCACTAGCGATCACCTGCAGCGTTGCCGCATGAGAGCAACATTCCAATCAGAAGGGGTGAGTCTAACAGAGGTAATAAGCAGATGATAAAAATATGCTAGCATCAGGTAACTACAGCAACACAATACAATTACACCATATCACAGCACCAGATACCAAAGGAAAAATCCATTTGACAGTGAACCACCAAAATTATAACATTCATAGACAACGGGATGATATGCAACCCCTCCAGTGGGCATATGCATGCGGTACCGATCACCAAAATGAGCCACGACGGGCATATCACCAATAAACACCAGAGGCAGAGCCTATATCACCAAAACATGCATATGACAATGCGACACCATGATTTTGCACCAACTCACCATAACAAGTATTTAAAATAAATACTATATCACCAGAATCAAAACAAATGATTTCACCAAAAATAGCACCAAGTTGTAGCATCACAGCTACCACTAAACTCTCCTGAGCATACCAGCACCGCACCTGAAATATTAACACCAGACGGCTCCACAACGCGGACATAACGCACGCACACCACGCACAAGACTGGCGCACAGCGCCTAGGCACATCGCACCTACTTCAGCGAATTAATTAAAATAGCAAACGACATCGGATTTCAACAAATAAATACTTGTTGGAAAGCCCTATGGGTCTGGTCATCATCCCTAAGTTCAGTTTTTGAAGGAGGGTGTCCAATAGGTACAGTTTTCGAAAAGCACACAGGCTAGTTGCAAAAGAGGACAGTTTCTGTCCTTCAAATTCAAGCAATTCCAAAGTGACCAAAACTCAATCAAATTGCATGAAACTTGTGCATAAACTGGGGCAAATTTTGTCTAGTTTTCAAAGAAATTGGATTCGTTCGAAAAGGAGTTCTTTTGAAAACGTGGTAACCAAAACACTGACCCTGTGTCCAGATTGTTTCCAGAATCTTACTCTAACTTGTGGAATTCATATCTCGAGCTACACAACTCTAAACGCAACCAAACCAGTGCCAAATTAACAAGCATTAAGTCTATTTTCCAGAAAAATAAACCACATAATTTTTCGGTCAATACAACGTTCCCAGTCACCGAAATACCGAATCTATACCCAAATCATTTCCAGAATTTTAACCTAACTTGTATCGCCTATAACTCGAGCTATACAACTCCGAATTTAACGAAACCAGTGCCAAAACGACCGGCGTTAAGTCTATTTTCAAAAACAATTAACCTCATAATTTTTGGATCAACCAAACAGCGCCAGTTTTAGAAAAACCGAACCTGTGTCCAGAATCGCTAAATTGCCAAACACCAAACCCTAACGGCAACGACATCGCAACCACCACAACAAAAACGACAATTCGACAACGCGACAACAACAATCAACCACGCACAGCAACAACAAAAACACGAACAATAACAACACCATCATCGTGATACAACAATCACGCAACAACAAATAACGAAACAAATCACAATGACGTGCAATAATCATCAAAGCACCAATCTCAACGAAAACACGATATGCAACAACACGAACAATTCAACAAAACCCTAGACTACCCACACATAATTATCATCAACCCATTATCAAGGTTAAGCCCACCTTTACCTCGAATAACGTAAGCTCCGGAACACGACGAACGAGACACGAACAAAACCACAGCAACACGAACGATCTCCTTTTGAAATTCTTCGCGAAACCCTCCTCTTCTCTCCCTCTTTGCGCCGCGTGCTCTCTCTCTCACTCTCACTTTCGTTTTTCTTTTGCTTGCTGCGAATGAGGGTTTGGCTTAAACCCCCAGTGTTTAAGTTGAGGGCTCAGTAAACACTGGGCTCTCTACGTCACCACCTCCTTTACTCGTTTCACCTCCTACGCATATAAAATATTAACCTTTTAATTTATCTATATCCCGCCTCCAAATTATTTTAATAATTCAATCAACTATTTTAATTAAATTATTTCCGGGGTGTTACAGATATTCTCAAGACTATTCTATTGCTCCATCATGCATTTCGTCTTTGATAATTAATGAAATGCACCGAGTGTTTCTTGTCAAAAAAAATTAAATTAATTAACTGATTTTAAATACTGCGTAAGTTTATTATTCTCTATTTGATAAACATTGACGATATCTAACACGACTAAAACTCGTGCAAAATACAGGGGAATAGATCCTCTCAATTTTCTAAAAGAAATTAAGGGTCAAGGACCAAAGTTCTTGGTATATTATGCGTATAAAGGTAAAATATATGTCACATATTTAAGAAATGTGATTTGTATACCTCTAAAACTTTAGTAATTAACTCTCAATTATTTTTTATTAGAGAAATGGACGATTATTCAACTTGGTGCTAATTTATTTAAAAGAAAACAGAATAGGGAAAGTAGAGTGCACGGGCGAAGATTGCGTGTGAAGATATGGAAGATACTAATAAGAAAAGAGAGAAAGAAGGAAGGAGAGTGAGTATCCAATGATTGTAGGGGAAGTGGGTGTCTGGTTATGGAGTGACAAAGTGACACGCACGAGTGCAATAATGCGACCACGTGTTGCCACTTGCCCATCAAATTATCCCACCTCACTACCTCATCCATGCTCCCCACGTGACCTCTCTTACCACTTTAGCCCATACTACTCCTTCCTACTAACAATTTCGCCTCTCGTGAAACATAAATAGTAAAATATTTATTAATTTTAAAAGTTAAGTACATAATTTAAGTGCACCACCCATTGAGAGAATAAATTTAAAATATATTTATTTGAAATTTTTTAAAATAAATTTTTGTGAGAGAATGACGCATTGAGATTAAATAATTTAAGGGATGGATATACATGTAACATGTTGTTTATAGAATTGATTTTAACTATTTCTTTGATAGAAGAATTGATCGTAACTTGAAGCCCAAATGGTTAAGGAGTCCAAGTATTTACAACTTGTGTTACACTATGTTGGTCGTGTTCAATTCACTTTTTTTGTTACCATTTTGTGTGTGCAGTTTCCACCGGCTCTGCCGATAACTAATTTATGACAGGGAACCTGGCTGGCCATGGGTACCCGGCTTTACCGGTCCGTGTGGTTCTTGATGTGATCCCACATGGAGCTTGGATGAAGACCACAAAGATAAAGAATCAAAATCAAAAGAAGGAGTCTCAACAAGAATTGAAGGGAATATACTTAAATGTATTCAACCTAATCATTAAGACAATAACACATTGAATGTGACCATGTAAATAGTAGGGGATTTCTAGATAACCAACTATAGTGTTTCCTATGATTTGTTTTTCTTTCAATAAATTGTAAGACACTTTTAATTGAGTCATGTTGGCCTTGGTAGTAGCTTAGTTTGTGGCCTTGGGCCTAGTTTTATGTTTCTTTAGACTTTAGAGTGTGGGCCTAGAATCCATTAAACCCACAATATAAATACTTGAACTCCAAGTGTAATTTGTAGAACTTTGATGAATGAAATTCACTTTTACATTTTGAGCATGAGAGTGCCCTAAGACCTAAGTGAGTGGTGAGTGGCTAGTGTAGGTGGAGGTTCATCATAGATTCTCCAAGGTTTCTTGAGATGAGAACCTTGAGCACACAACCTTGAGGCTAGGAGAGCTCAATGATAGTGTTGTCCTTATCATCTTCCCAAGGAAGAAGTGGTGGACTTCCTTCTCCACTTCCATTTCTATCTCTTCCATATTTGCATTTTCTTCCCTTCAAGTAAGTGTTGTTTTATTTGTGTCTTTGATTTTGTGTTGTTGGTGTTTAGATTGTGTGAGAAAATTGTCGATTTGTTAAATTTCAAGGTCCTAAACTTTAAGATCTACTTTAGATCTCATCAGTTCTCCCCTCCCAACAGATTTTTTTGCCACACCCCAAGATTCGAACCCGAGACCTTGGGGTGAGATCCAAGTCTAATTACCACTTGGACCAACTTTTGTTGGTGTTCAAGTCGATATATCTAAACATGAATTACTTTACATTTAATTTTTAGTGAGAAACATAATTATATATAATAAATACCTAAATTGCTAGGCTGAATATCATGTGCTGGATTCGAACTCGATACCTCATATGTGGATTTCTGGTGGCAATTACCACTTCCTCCATTAAAAAAATGGCATAGCACGCTACTCCAGTAGTCCAGTGTGGTTGTCAACTAGCCCGTCCATGAAATAAAAAGCACAAAATAATATAGAAGATTCAACTACTTCAGAGTTATATAGTTTATAGATAGATTAAAACTATATAAGTTAATATAGAGTTTTATTATTTTATAATAATAATAATATAAAATTTTCAGCTTCAGTTTTTAAGTTGCAAGTAAGAAAACTGCGAACCGAGTCAAACTGCTACCTCCTGCATTCGTATGGATTTGAATGCCACTAAGTCAAACTCCAACAAAATATCGCTCGTGGGTGAATAGGTTTTTTTTACAATTTTTTAACACATGCCGTGAGATTATATTTTTGGACTGAACTGAAAATTCTTATGATATACGTTGTTCTATTTTTAGTTGATTTCTTGACAATTTTCAATTTAATTTGAAATTAATTTATAATATTTATTTAAATTACTTCGAATTTGAATACCATGAAACCTAACTCGAACCAAACTATGCACATAGTTTTTTTTTAAATAAAGAGTCTCGCTAGAACCTTCTGATGCAAATCATCTTTAGTGAGTACTAACCAAACTTCACGTGGTGACTTCGTCCATTAAGAACTTTTGATACAAACCAAATCAAAGAAAAATTTTGTTTAAAGAGTGTTGCTATTTGGGGGTAACACTTTAGAGTCTTAGATACAATACTTTAGTTACTGCACCCATTGATTAGTGGCAGATTTGCTAATTTTTCTTCGAAATATAGCACCCACCAGTATTTAGGATATGTAAGTTTTTTCCGCTACTTGGTACAATAAGAAAAGTACAAGTAGCAATAGTAGTGAGCAGTGGTAATGTATGTGCGTGATGTTTATTTGTCATTTGATCTAAGTAAACAAATTTGAAGGTTTACCTCTTTCCTCACCATGCATTGAAGGTTCACCTCTTTCCTCACCATGCATTGTCCAACAAATATAACTTTGATTGATTCCGTTGGCCTTTAAATGTCTTTCCAACTCAAGTGCAATAACTCGATTGGCGTAACAACATCTTAAACAAAAATACTTGAACTTACTAGAAGTTCCTAAACGTCGAACGGCAGAGTTCACAAAATATTTCACTCCATCGACATATTCTTTCGACAGACGATTGGCAGACATCCACTTTCTATCCATATTAGACCGAAATTTATTATAAATTCCTGATAAGAGAACTTAAACATATTAAAGGTGAAAAACACACAAAGTACAATTTTTTGAAACTAAGACATTGCACTTTGTTCTTTTATAGTTTCACTTAAACATTGTGTTATATTATCAATCTCACTCCTTAGGAAAATCCTATAATTCAACTATTTTCAAAATAGGGCCCCCTAGTATATCATATATAATATCCAATAATATTCTTGAATCCATTCTTGAATCCTTTTAGCTGGCTATTGAGTGTTGACATACACCATTTTATAACAGAATTCCTAATAAGAAGTGTACATAGTATATTAAATTATAATGACAAATTATCATTAGTTTCCAAATTATCATTTATTTGTTTCATCAGTTGCCAAATTCACATTAGTTGCCAAATTATCATTACTTCACGCAAGCTTATTTTCTTTCAAACAGAACCATGGCCAATTCCTAATTCCTAATTCCCAATTTCTAATTCCTAATTCCTAACATCAACATTAGTTGCCAATTCCTAATTCCTAATTCCCAAATCACACAAACCTTAAAAATAGGAATCAAGAAAAAGTAAAACTGACTGACTGACTGACTGAAACAATGAAAACGAAATCAAAGAAGCAATGAAAACGAAATGACGAAGTAAAACAGATAGAAGAAGGGCTAGTAAAACGGATTGAATCAAAAAACCCAGAATCAATATTGAAGCATTGTGGAAATCTAACCTTGAAAGTAGAGAATGACTGACTGAGAAAGAGCAGGGATGACGACGGAACAAGTGGAGAAGGCGGCGGCGGAGCACGACAGAGGGTGGTGGTGGTTGGCTGGCGTCTGGCGGTGGCGCTGGTGTTGTGTGGTTTTGGCGTCTGGCGGCGGAGCACGATAGAGGGTATTTTCAGTTTTCACGTGTTGCTAGTGTTGGTGAGTGGTGACTTAGTGTTGTGTTTCACAGTTAACTGAGTGAGTGGAGAGTGATAAGTTTTTTTTGGTTAGCTAATGAGAAGAGGGAGAGAAGAGGGAGAGTGTGAGAGACTGATGAGAGTGTGAGTGAAGAGGGTTTCAGGTAAGAGAGACTGAGAGAAGAGGGAAAGAGATGAGTACTGAGAGTGAGAGGGAGTATGAAACGGTATTATTAGAATATTAGGCATCAGGGGCGCTTTTCAGAAAGCGCCCCTAAAGTCCTTTTGTATTTTGGGCATCAGGGGCGCTTTTTAAAAGTGCCCCTAAAGCCCAAAATACGGAGGTCCTTTAGGGGCGCTTTCTAAAAAGTGCCCCTGATGCCCAAAATAAGGCCCTCCGTATATTAGGCATCAGGGGCGCTTTCTAAAAAGCGCCCCTAAAGGCCCTCTGTATTTTGGGCTTCGGGGGCGCTTTTTAGAAAGCGCCCCTAATGGGTGCGCCCTTTTTTAACAATTCTGTTGTAGTGAAAAAAATACAAATAGCACAAAAATATTCGAACCACATAATAAAAATATGGAGGGGCAAGATAATAATAAACATTAACACTATTCTTCTCGTACTACTAGCAATTTTCTTATTTAAAACATACTACCAGTACACAACTCAGTGTGTGAAAATGCAAAAAATACTTGGATGAGATGATAGAAGCAATGGCGGATGTACATATTATCATATGGGGGCAATTGCCCCCACCAGTTTAATTTTTTTACTTTAAACATATACACATATACACTACTTATGTTTTGCCCCCATTAAATAATCGATTTTGCCCCCATGCAAAGAAAGATATATGAGAGATGAAAAAAATACACAGAGTAGTTAAAATTAATTTGGAAACTACATTTAGAGTTGGGGTAGATACAAAAATGACCAAAATTATATGATAAAATGCTATATTGTAAAATAATATGAGAATAATTTTTTATCTAATATTAGAATATTTATAAATTTTATGTTAATATTTCTCATTATACAACATTAAAAGTTTTAAAATTGTCATTTAATTATTTTTAGTGGAATCTGAATAATTAAACTTTGAACTAATATATCTTTTGAATCAAAGTTGGCTACAGTATTAAAAATATTGCCCTAATCTCCATGTTGTTCTTTGATCCACACACACATTTGCAAAATTAACATATTATTAAAAGCAAATTTAAATAACTGAAAATTTCTTGCCCCCCATGTAAAAGTTTCTGGATCTGCCACCGGATAGAAGTCTCTTTTAACTTAACCAAAAAGTCTAAGATTCGAATCCTGTCTTAGGTTTGAGCGGTGTTAAAACTCTCTGAGAGATGATATTTTTGGATTGATGATAATTTAAAAATAATAAAATTAAGAATTTCATAAAGAGACGAGGGCATGCAATGAAGCATGGACATCAAGCACGTGACGGGAAGACTTAAAAAGATACGTGAAAGATTTGGTCGGATAAAGTATGAGGGGACGCATGGTGTTGAGATCACACTTATGAACTTCATGCAAAATCCCAATCATTGCCGTTCAATCATACATGATGATGTCAACTATTCTCCATTTTCAACTCCTTCAAAAAGAATACGATTCATCAAGTTATAGTTATTGAGCCTTGGAAAAGGGTTAAAGTAATAAAAAAGAAGAAAGTGAGGATTCCAGCAGATCAATTATTTTCTATGGATTTTGTCTATTTCCCATCTTCAATTGTTCATGGCTAGCTCCTAGTCAATACTATTCGCCTTGGACAAAATATTTGGATAGTTAAGAAAGAAAATGACTCTCGTGATCTAATAAGTCAAATTTAGATGAAATTCCATTATACTAGTATTCGTTTTTTAGAGATTGGCGAATCAAATGATATTTTTGTTCCAATTTTTGCCTAAGTGGATAACGATAATGTTCTATCATTGAAAATCAATATCATGCTTGGGTTAAGAAAATTAAACCAATTCTTCGAGTAATTCTTTGGTGTGTATGTGTTGGGGAAAATCGTCAACAGATTAACCCAAACACTTAGGGATATTTAATAGAACGTGCAAGAACACGTTGGAGAGTTTGGGGGAGCACTAGGAGCAACAACAATCTAATGATCTAGACCACCAAGAGACCTGGACGCTACATCTCCCACACGGTGGGGAGCACCGGGAGCAACAACAAGCTAGTCATATATATATGATCACCCGAAGTGGGGATGCCTCACTTCCCCAAATGGGGACCTCTTCATATGATCACCCAAAAGAGAATGTTTCACTTTCCATATGATTTAGTGACGGTTAGAACCGACGCTAAACCCCAATTTTAATCGACGCTATTCCGCAATTTTCTTGGAGAATGACGTCTCACCTTTTCACAAGTCTTTATATTTTTTTAGGAGAGAGTATAGTTTCCATTGTGTATGTGACATAGAGGGTATAAATTACCCCACATTTTCAAACACCTACACTAGATTTTTCTTCAACATTCTACATACATCTCTTCATATATTTAAAAGTGTCTATTGAATTTTTCACCACGATTAATATTAAATATTATTTGAAAATTCTAACTGAATCTCGGTATGATTGTATCATGGGGGCCATCTTTTTGGCAAACTTCTCATATCATTTTCAATTGTGAAGCAAGTCGATGACCATTTTCGGGGGTTATCGTTCAAAAAGAAACATGTGGCAATAAACAAACAAAATGCACATCATATGCAATAAGACAAATTTTAAAAAACTCATAAACAAAAAAAAAAAACGAACCACGTATGAGATATCTGGATTTCCACTCAAAGAAAAATATGAAGACCCCTGCAATTTTTAGGCCCTAAACTATGAAATAAATAATTTTTTTAAATATAAATAAGGTACAAATAGTGACATGTAGCACTAAATTTAAGATAGTAAACCATTATTGGATCATAGGCACAAATATATGCCTTCAATTTCGACTCTATTTCGTTAACATAAAGATTGACGTCAAGCATGAGTGGTGGAAACCCATCTAAAAAATAAGATGGATATTAATAAAGATACAATCAGTACATGTAAAAATGATAAATAATCTGAAGAAAAAGAGTTTAACGTGTAAAGAACAAAACTTCAAAATAATATTTTGAATCCAAAACATAAAGTAAATGAATTATACCATTTGTAATTAATAATGTTAGTAACTGCTAAAATGGTAATGGGAGAAAAAATACCGTTAGGCGATGACATTATCTTAACTAAAGGATAAAGTATAAAAATGGGAAAATGAACCTGCAAATAAAAATGCCGAAGACGACAAAAAGGAAAAAAAGCGAAAAACCAACAAATCAAATAAGATAAACATGTAAAAATTATATCACAAGTAATTCTAAAATATAAATAAAATAAAGTTATACAAACAAAATAAAAGCAACCAATCATTTAGTGGACATATGAGTTCAAATAAAAGAGAGAAACACTTTAGAAAAATATTGTCAAATAATTAACCGCAGAAAGAAAAAAAACAGAGTAAATACAATAGTACATAAAAAGTAATAAAAATCGGAAAAACTACTAAAGTCCATGGGCCAAGTAGAGCCATAACTCAAAGTCTTTTAGTTAATGTACTTCTTTTAACAAAAATAGGAATTTTCCATAAAAAATACAAAAATAGGAATTATGTTTTTTTTTTATTTTTCTTAAATTTTTTGTGTAGTCGTCTTTTGCGTATAATCAAAAGCTTAGAGAGTAGTATTTATTGCATTTATAATTATATTGTATGTGTCACTATCTCACATAACTTATCCTACAAGTATTTATGATGATTCAAATTCGTTTGAAGACACCCATAATTTAGTATATAAAATATGGGATTTGGATCCCCATTTTTTTTGGTTCCGCCATTTCTCATTTTCCTCATTCAAGGGTTGATCGACTCACAAATAAAAAGACCGATAGTACAAAGAGAGAATCCATAGATATGTATTGTTTGTACTGTTTTCGGATGTTAAGGGCATTGTTTTAAAAAATAATTGAAAATTATAAAAATATAAATTGTTTTGGGGTGTTTCTAGGGTGAGGGAGAAAATTAAATCCCTCACCAGCAGTGACGGACCGATGACCCTAGGTCGGGGTGCAAAAAAGACCATTACAAAAAATATTGATTCATTGAATTGTTTAATTTTTTTAAAATATCCTCACTTAATTTACTAAAATTATGTAATCAAGTTATCTTACTCCAAATTTATTTAAGAGTAAATCGACAAATTAGTCTCTAGGTTTACTGGCCATTAACTTCCAATGAAGATTGACTCAGTTGGTAAGGAGTTGGCTCATTCCTCACAACAGTGTGGGTTCAACTCCCACTGCCGATGTGGGGACCTCTTTGGTGGGTGATCTGTAAGTACCTCTGTAAGTGCTCAAAGAGTCGCAAGGCCTACCATGACCCTGGTGAGCCCCCCGGAGCCCAACTCACCTAAACTTTATGTAACCATATAAATGGCCATTACCTATTTAAGATCTAAACTATAGGAAAATAAGAAGTAGTTCGTAAAAATATGTGATTTCGGTAAAATTACTTACTAAAATTTTATAAATAGTCTCTTACGGAGATTAATAAGATAAATTTATTAACAATTGGGTGCAAATTTAAAGATATTAGTGCAATTTTATTATTTTAAGGGGTTCAAAAAAATTGTATATAGGGATACTAGTACTGAATTTTTTTCTCAGGGTCCATCTGAACCCTCTGGATACAAGGTAGGTCCGCCACCGCTTACTAGTACTAGAGAACCACTAAAATTCATCGTTGGATACTTTGTAAGATGCTATGAGTGGTTAAAATTGAATCAATCAATATTAAATCTCAACCGTTGATGAATTTTTGCATATACCGATATCATTTGCTTAAGAGATTTAACACCACTGCATGCGCAATGGTAGATTTTGAACTTAGGATTTTAATTAGACCGTAAGAGACTCTGACTTTTTTTTTTGGGTGGAGAATTTTATGAGATTTTTGGATGGAGGACCATATTATCCGAATGCTCGTAGAAAGTAGAAACACATTTGTTTTGGGTAGGCATCATTTTATTTTAATTGTTTTGACTCATACGGAAAGTATTTAGTATTAATAAAGTGGTCCCCACCCAGATACAAGTTGGCCTCGTGAGTAGGCATGCTGGCATGGCATGGAAAAGCCATGTCACTCACGGGAAATGAACTCTCAAGAAAGTGGGACCCACACACATGGATTGAATGATGGCACATGATGACATGAACACCTCTCCCATCATCATGATCATGATGAAGTCATGATTCCATTACATTCCCGTTCAACTCGCAGCGCGTGCGTCATTCTCATCTCTTCTCTTTTGTTGAGTCACCAGTCAAACTATAAATAGCGATAAAGCCCCTTTTCTTTCTCAACACAACACATATCTCATTCCCACTTTTTTTTTTTCAGAAAATGTTGCCTAAAAAAAAAAATACTTGAATAATATGACATCATAGTATCCCACCATTTTTTCTTCTTCAATTTTTAAAGATCTTTATGTCCATTATTTATGGTCTCTACTTGTACCATAGTCGGCTTTTGCCTATTTTATTTATTTATTTTTACTATTTTTACCATTTCAAAAATTAATTTATATGTACACTTTCTTATTTTATAAAATCACATTTTTATAAAACAAAATTACAAAGTCGGTGGCTACATCTATTCCACTTTTGATTTAGTAACTGAAAAGTTTTTCTCCATAAAATTTGAATTTAAGATATCAATAAATTGCGTGAGATCTAGTTTTGGTGATTCCTGAATACAAAAGTACAAGGTCGGTGGTTACGTCTAATCCGCTTTTGATTTAGTAATTGAAAAGTTTTTCTTCGTAAAATTTGAATGTAAGATATCAATAAATTGCGCGAGATCCAGTTTTGGTGATTCCTGAATTATAATCTTACTTTCAATATTATCGATTGTGTTACGAGTGAGGGATCTTATTATGTTCGCTAGTGAATTTCATATTATCTGTAACAATTTTATCTCTTAATAAACTAAACTCACTCATACATTGCACGAAAACATGCACCTAGTTATTAGAATGAGAAAGCAAGTCCCGGTCCAAATAAATTTATTGTTACATTTACTATTTTAAAGAGATGAGTGTATACTTGAATCAGTCACACTTCATTTTTTTGACAATAGACACTTAATGCATTTCATTCATCATCAAATCGAAAATGTATGAGGGAATTTCAAAGTATTCTTGAGGACTCGCGGACAACAAGTCTATACTCATCTCTTTATAATAGTAGCTTCCTAGTTACAAAAGTGTAAAGTGAAACTTCTACAAGTTGAAGTATAAGTGGAGACGGAAAGTGTAAACAAAGATATATTTGATGATAAAAAGTTGAACGAAAGTTTGTTAAGGACTGAAATGAAAACCACATATTTAACCTTAAAAGATTAGCTTTACAAAAGCACAAATAGTAAATCATAAGCTTACTAGAACATGACAAATTTTATAAACAAGATTACTAGGCCATCGACTTGGTTTAGTAAAACATGATAAAATCTCGTATTTGACATGTATTGTAAATTCAAATCTACATTTTAAGGGGTTTACCTGAATTTTGAGTGAAAGATATAAATGAGTCGATTACCTAACAAGGAGGTTAGGAGTTCAAACCTCACTAATAAGGACATATTGGTTTAGAGGACTTTGACCCCACTTTGATATCTAGGAAAAATGGCGATCGAATCTGAAGTTCGACTCAGAGGTAAGCAAAATCTGACTCCAATTACTAATAAAGATATATTCTTATGTTACTAATAATTATTGTAGAAAAATTAAATGTCTATTTGTTTTCTTGAGTGATTTAAATTAACCCTGAAAATTTGTTAAAAAAATAAATTATATAAACAAAGTAGTTCATACTATAAAATTAAATTACTTTTTTATTTAATACTTTTTGACTCCTTTTTGTTTACTAGAAGGCAACCATTTACCATGGTTAAAAGGCAAGGAACCAAAGTTGGACTTTGATGAAGGATCCAAAAGCAGAGATCGCAACCCATTAGCAAAGCTTTAAAAGCATAGGAAACAGCCATATTATTGAATCAATTTGGCATTCTGACACAAGTCATCATTAACTCTATTCCCTATTCTCTTTCTCTCTCTTTCTTTCTTTCTCTCTCACTCTATCTTTTCATTTACTGTCCTCCATAGTATCAATCTATATATAGTCCCATCTAACCCTCCATTCCTTTTACTGTTCTGCAAAAAGCTATTGCCCCTGCCCTGCCACCCCCAAACACCAACCCCATTTTCTGCCCCCCTCTTAACACCATTTTGCTTCTTTTCCCAACCTTTTTTTTTTCTCTCTTCAAACTCCAAACTTTACCTTTGAAACAGGAAAAAAAATGGGAGACAAAGATGATGGGTTGAATTTAGGTTTAAGCTTGAGCTTGGGATGTGGAGAAAATGTAAATGATAGTAATAAAAACAAAAACCAAGCTCCTTTGACGGTGAATCTCTTGCACAACCCTCCTCAATCGGTTCAAAATCAAAGGAGCTCCTTCATTAACTTGTTCCATTTACATGGTATGTTGTTTCTTCTTCAAATCTTTCTCTTTTTTTTGTTTCTTCCTAATGTTTGGTTTTTTTTTAATACTACAAATCTATTTTTTTTGCTGAAAATAAAAATCCCATTTTTTTCTTTCTTTGTTAACCTTGTTTGATGATGAGTGGAAGCTAATCATCATGCAATGAAGAACAGAAACCCCAATTTTTACCTAATTTTTTTTAATTTATGAACCAAAAACCAGTTTTGTACAAAAATACCCTTCAATGTCTTTGTTAATTACAAAAGATTGCCACTAACTAACTCACGTGCACCTCACGTGGCAGATAGGAGTCCTGAAACGAGATCGTTCTTCCGCGGAATTGATGTGAACTCATCGCGGCTGCCGCCGGCGGTGTGCGACGACGAGAACGGGGTTTCGTCTCCGAACAGCACGGTGTCGAGTATTAGTGGAAAACGGAGCGAGAGAGAAGGAAATGGAGACGAAAACGACGCCGTTGAAAGGCCGTCGAGTTCTCGCGGCGGAAGTGACGGGGATGACGGTGGAGGATGCGGTGGTGACGGAGATGGCGACGGAGACTCCTCAAGGAAAAAGCTGAGGCTTTCAAAGGAACAGTCGATGGTGCTGGAAGAAACCTTCAAAGAGCACAACACTCTGAATCCGGTGAGTCAGTGGTAGTGGCAGTGGCATTTCTGTAATTTAATTGCTGGATATTAGGTTTTTACGGTAGTGGTCATTTTTTAATATTTTTTATTTTGAGGTTATTTAATATTTATATTTATGATTAATTAATTATTAGTTTAATTTTTTTTAATTTTTGATTTTCAGAAACAAAAGCAAGCTTTGGCAAAGCAATTGAATCTGATGCCTAGACAGGTGGAGGTGTGGTTTCAAAACAGAAGAGCAAGGTGAGTGAGATTTCTCTCATCTCATCACTACCTATGTGGTTGTTCTTCCTTAAGGGGCATTACTGACATTTTCTATATAAATAAATTATACTGTTAAATACTTAAATTAGGTTAAATAATATAACAGTTTCATGTAGAGGCATTCTTTTTGTAGCATAGCCCACTGTATTTGTTAATTTGGATTTATTTGAAAGGATTAGCTGTTTTGTTTCTCATCAATTTTAGAATTATTCTTTTCAACAAATCAATAATGTGATTAGTAACACAACTTTTTTGAGACAACAAAAAGATATAAAGTCTTGGATGATTTATTATATAACTTCTTACCAAAAAAAGGAAAACCATGTGAACATCACAAACATGTGACAGCACGTGTATGCTTGCGCACAGGCCCACCCACACGCACAAATAATGTCACAAACATGTGATCTATTAATGATGGATTTGGATTGAAACCTTGGAATCATTATAGTTTGAACACATTCATTAATTTCTCATGAGTAAATAGCTGAAGTACTTGTATCATCTCAGTGAGTAACTGATAACTTAGCATGCCATTGCCATGTGCAACAGATATGGACTTGGCTTTGTGGTTTTGTGTGTGTATGATGTGTGTTGCTCTGTATTCCATAATCCATGGAAGAAAAAAAGTAATTTGAGTGGTTTTGGTTGAATCAATGCAGGACCAAGTTGAAGCAAACTGAGGTGGATTGTGAGTACTTAAAGAGATGCTGTGAGACACTAACTGAAGAGAATAGGAGGTTGCAAAAGGAAGTGGTAGAGCTTAGGGCATTGAAGCTATCCCCACAGCTTTACATGAACATGAACCCTCCAACGACTCTTACAATGTGTCCTTCATGCGAGCGTGTTGCAGTATCATCCTCCTCATCAGCCACTACCCCCTCTGTCCCAGCTCCAGCTAATCACAACTCGTTAGGCTCTAGCGTTCAGCGGCCGGTACCTGTCAACCCTTGGGCGGCAATGTCTATCCAACGTAGTTCCCGGCCATGACTTTTCACTCCTGATACTAGCAGTAGGGTGATGTTTAGGATGGAGGCAGTGACATGTTAGTTGCTAGACACAAATGAATCAATTGATTATTAGGCAGTTTTTAGTATTGGTTTACTAGTAGGACTGGAACTTAGACTTTGGTTAACTCTCTTGGGTCTAGGCTTATATTATTTTGAGCCTAGATATAACATATTTTACTCAACTTTAGGATCTGTAAAGTTTGGACATGTTAAAGTAGGTTGTGTTTTTCATATGTTGAATAGTTTTTTATTAACCTTGAAAAGATGTTAAAGTAGGTTGTGTTTTTCATATGTTGGATAGTTTTTATTAACCTTGAAAATATGAAAAAAAGAATCCGAATCTGTTTTTTATATATATTTTATACAGGATTTGTCACACAAGCCACTTGGTGATAAAAGGTGGGATTTTGTGCAAAGATTGGAGAGGGGACAAATTAAGGGGGTTTCCATGAAGGAGTGAAAGTGGTCTCAATTAGAAATGATATTTGTCTATCTTTTGTTCTGATTCAAATTCCAAATTCCCTTTGGTGTATAGTTGGGTGAGTCAGATTGTGGGACTCAACTTTGGCTCTTTCTGTATTGCTTCCTCCCTAAAATGTGGATTTCCATTAACATTTAGGAAAAGAGCTGACAATAGGTTAATGTGGCCACGCACTAGTGATAGTGGTTGAATCAATGTGCTTTTGAAGATTTGGATTTAAAAGGAAAGTAGCATACACAATAATAGTTACTAAGCTACCAGTAGCATGGTCCATTCCATAACCATAGATTTTGTATTTCGGCACATTGGCTAACTATCTCACTTTTCTGAATTTCCATTTTAACTTTTAGTTTGCATTGTCAAAATTAGCAACATGATTTATTTATCCTGATTGCTGGTGCTGTGCTTGATTTGATAATTTTTCTTTTTTTGATTGAAAATCAACTCATTTCATTTCATCATGAATGATAGAATCAATACAAAGAGGAGTGGTGTGAGATAAAGAAGCCCGTGCAAGAGCATGAGCGACCCTATTGACTTGCCTCTTAACTTATGACTAGAATAAGAAGATAAAACCGATCAAAAAAAGAATAAGAAGATAAAATGGCCCTAATATGACAAATAAGATGACCCATTTCAGTAACATAAATTATTCCAGGTGTTAAAATCGCTTTGACAATAACTTGGCAGTCTATTTCAAATTGGACATTTGTATATCTTCTTTCAATGGCAAGAAGCATTGCTTGGTGGAGAGAATGCAGCTCTCCCTCAACTGATGATATACAGCTTATTATTGAATCTGTCCGAGCCATGACAAAGTGACCTTGATTGTTTCTGAAACAACATCCAAACCCCACATGATTTTGCTCTTGACACTTTGCAAAATCTGTACTGCATTTTAAGTAGCCCGACATCGGTTTCTCCCAAGATGAGTGAGTTCCCGGAGGTGGAAAGATAGGATCTCGCAGCCGTTGAGCAAAGTTCCAGCTTGTAATAGTATCATGGGCAAGAGTGCATATAGATCTTGGAGTCATGTTGGTAGCATTCCAAACCTTTTCATTCCTACTCTTCCACAAAGCCCTCAAACCTGCATAGAAATATTGAAGCTGTACTGCATCAAACAATTTTATCAGCTGGGAGAATAAATCAAGGAAGCCCTCAGCCTGATCAAAAAGAGGAGAAATGATATTCCAAAGGTGCAATTCTTTCCAGGTAAGTTGAGCAAGGTTGCATGAGAAAAATAGGTGCCAAGTATTCTCAACTGTAGTCTCACAAATAGGACACTGAGGGTTGAGAATAACCCCTCGAGAGCTCAGCTGGTGCTGCGTAGGATGACAATTGTGTGCAGCCCTCCAAATAAAAGAATTGACTTTTGGTGGTGTATGAGATTTCCATATAACATCCCAATCAATATTTACCTCAGCAAAGGTGTTATTGCTGCTGATGAGCTGTCCCATGCATAACTTGTAAGCCGATTTTACAGTGTATTCTCCAGTAGGTGTATGGCTCCAAACAATTGCATCACATGATTGAGGATATATTGGAATACAAGAAATAGACGTGACATCATGTGGCAAAAGTATACTCGATAATTCTTGCTTCCAGGAGGCAGTGTCGTGGTCTATAAGAGAGCTAACACATAAATCATGAAGGTGAGGTGGCATTGGTGTCGTCACACGCATACAAGTTGTTGATCGAACCCAAGGTTGGTTCCAAACTTTAATATCTTTCCCATCACCAATTTTCCATCTATAACCAATGGTTAACAAAGGGATTGAACTCCAAATACTCCTCCACGCATAACTTGGATTGTGGCAAACCCTGGCATCCAAAAATCGCTATTAAAATCGCTATTAGCAGGTCATCGAAGCTCAGCGCTTCGTGTCGACCCGTTTTGTCATGTCTACCCATAAGCATTCTCCCCCACCTCCCACATCACCCCGAGTCTCACCTCCCACATAGTTTTCCCCAAACCACTTGCATCTGTATCTTCTCCACCCCCTTCAAATACAGTCATGCAAGGGTTTTTTCTTTGTTTTTAAAACTTTTGGATACAACAACTCAAACACCTTGAGATATTTGTTTTTTCAAGTCCGAAAACAAGATTTTAGATGAATATAAAAGTTTAGAAATTGATGTGCCAAGTTTGTGCAAAAAAGTCAACATGAAAGAAGACTATATTTACATGTCGAGTGCATAACCCATGCCCATAAAGAGATCAAGACTAAATATGTATATACATTCCATTTGGCTGAATGAGTAACTCTCAAAAATACTAAAACTGAGTAATGGTATTGATTTGTAAACAATTTGAAAGTAGCAAATGCAAAACATGAGAAGCGAATAGAAGATCCAGTATTAATTCATTTCCCTGATATTTCATAACATTGATTGTTAGTCATGTGAACACATAAAAAAGGTGACTCAAAACAAAAAAGGAAAAGAACAAAAAATTGCTAAGAAATCAAACTGTATTTATAGTATCAGTCAAGAAACGTAGGATGCATCCAAGGCCTGCTCTTTCTGTCAATTTTTCATGAATCCGAAGACATTGGTCACATGTTGGACGATCTCCTGTAGATAAGCCTCTATATAAATACCTACGGCGAAATAACAACCTCTTAGAGGACACAAAATAGAGGTGGAAAAATCATAATCCGAATGTCATAGATTATATACTATAGTAACCATAAATTCTCACTATACATGTTAGTGCAGTCAAAAATAAAGAGAAAAATGCTATATCAAATAAATCAGAGATCCATCTCTTACCAAGTTCAAACTGCTAATAACATTTGGAACTTTGTTTAAACAAATCACAACTTTCAAGCAACGATTTCATTCAGCTTACAAATGGAAAAAAAGCATAAAATTGTCAGTTTATCATATAATCGAATAACACTTTTCTATTTTTCGCCTACCTTTCCTAGCAATATTTGAAAGAGTGTACTTACCGGATCAAGAACCTCAGGGTTACTCCAGATTACACAAATTAAATTGAAGTTTTCATCACTTCATTAACGAAGTTTTAATACTGATGAGAGTTGGCGATGACTCAATACATAAACCTCATCAACAGATCGTCATGATCGATATTTTAGGGATCTCAAGTGTAAAATATGACTATTTGAATCAAAAGTAGTTAATACTGAACTGCTCAGACATGATCCGCAATGTAATATATACACATCCTATCTGTAGAAATATGTGTGCATTCTAGAATATAATTCAAGTTTGCAATATTCAACTATGATCTTATTCTAAATTCTCAAAACAGGTCTCACATGTTGTAACAACCAAAGAAAAATTGAAGTTTTTTAACATTCTCTTTGGAGACACAGGGCATTAGAGTCTAAACCAGATTTAGTTAGAATGATTAATTTGTTATAAATCTGTTATATAGCTACTAAACAGTTTCAGTTTCTGTCTGTTCTTTATTTTGGGCTAGTACAGTTTCTGGCTCAAGCTGACTTTGCCCTATTTGTATCTTTGTAATACACTGGTCTGTATTTCTAGATGAGTCTTGTAATTCCATTAATAATTAACGAATGACGTTATTCAGAAAATCACAATAATATGGTATCGGATTAGAAAACCCTTCTGCTACCCTCTACTTCCTCCTTTCTAGGGTTTCTTTCTTCAACCTTCTTCCATGGCCGAATCTGATGAAGAGTCACAGAGATAATGAATCCGTGGTGTGTTTTCTCAAGGGTATTTTAAGGATGGTTTTAGCACCGTTAAGGTTCACATTCTTCAGCTAGACCCTTTACCTTTTCTATAAGTCAAGTTTTTTTTTGCCTTGGCTACTCAACAAGAAAGGAAAGCTATTGATCTGAATATTGCTGATTCTAACTCCCTCACTGCTGCAAGTTACAATAATTCTGGATCACAAACCAATAGAAACTATAGTTCACAAGGCAGAGGCTCCTTCAATAACCAAGGAGAAGAGGGCGTGGCCGACCTCCTATAAACACAAAAAAATACACACATTGTGGACGACATAGCCAAACTGTGGAAACACGTCTCTTTAAAATTAAACATGGCTTTTCATCTGGATACTGTCCCAAGAACTCCACAAATACCACTACTGCTTTAAAAGCATAGCCTACTATCAAATCTGTTAAACCAGAAAACAAAACTGTTGTGCAACTAAGCCAAGAGGATTATCAGAATCTTAATCTTATGTATATTTAATACCGTTCCATATTCCAATTTTTAGCTGTAGTTGTTCAAGCGACGAACATATCATGCTAGCAAGTCCAAGTTCAAATGATGCTATATATAATATACCTCTTTCTTCCTACTGCATGAAATAGAAAAAAGCAAAGACACATAAATTTTTGCATTCTAATACCTAAGTTATTCTTCTCATAACAACATAGGAAAAGCCAAGGCAAATAAGAGAACTCGTGTGCCTTAAGTTACTATAGATGGAATGCAAGGAATCCAAGCAAATTAGAATCCAAAGAGACTGAGAAACAATCAAAGTTAAAAGTGACATGTAAAAATGAATTAAAACAAGTTGTTTTTCATCACTCACTTCATTAAGATATCATAGTACTCAGGATCCAAGGAAGAAAGCATCCCATCCACATCTTTTATAGCCATTATAGCTCTATGCACTACAATCCAATGTGCTGACTGCCAAAATTGAAAATAACAAGATAAATATACATGAAAAATATGCCGTGATTTCAACAAATTATAAATCTTCAATTGCAACTAAACTCCAATGTAACAAAAAAAAGGTTAGTCTTTGCTAGTGGAAATTCTCAAACCTCTAAAATATGTATAAAAAAAAAGCTCAGGAGATATAAAAACTATATTGTGGTTTCAAGTAATTAAAAAACTTCAATTGCAACAAAGCTAAAAAATAACAAGAGAATAGAAATTTATAATCTTTTTGGCTAGTGGAAAATATATAACTGGAAACAAAAATCCAAAACACTGTTCCAGTTCCATAATACCAACCCAAATCAAATACAAGCACAAAACAACACTAAAGTATCAATTCTTCTTCAGAAAAGTATAAAAGGGGTAAGGATAAACCTTGCAACGTTCATCACTAGTCATGGCATAGGTCCCTTCAAGAGCAGTTTTAAGGGCTTCCACGGGTTTATACCTAAAATTGAATAAATAATAATGATAATATATTAAAATCCAGCCTTTGATTCATCAGAAAAAATGAAATTTGTTTACCATCAAATCGAAAAGGGGTAATATTAGTTACTGTTTCAGTAAGCTTTCGATCTTGCGGGTTTTGTGTTCAATTCTGGTCATAATGGCTTCTGCATTATCTGCTTCCACGAATCCTCCAGAACCCGCCATAGATATCTTTGAAGTTTTGGTTGAGAGTGGAGTGGCGTTGAAGTGAAAAGTAAATGATGTTGAGATCTGAACAATTGGAAGGAATCAAAGAGACTCTTAAATGAGATTTTTGAAAAGTTCAAACCTTTCGAAGAGATGAAAATGAAATTGGGTAGTTTTCCTTTTGCTTGTTAAATTCCTCATAAACAAACGCCGTAGCTTAATCTACTCCGGGATACCCGTCCTCTCGAGTCCGATTCCCGCGGTAGACAACTTGGAGCCCGGTCGGTGCGAAATTAGTATTTTTGTTAAAAGCATTGAGGGGTCATCCCCACCCTAAACCAATCCTAGCATGCCCCACTAAACCAATCTTTTGGGGTTGTGTTAGTATTAGGCATTTTGATTAAATAGATTGTAGAAGTCCCTTTACTAGAATTATTTTGTGGAGTCTTGACAAAACTAACATTTTATTATCAAAACTCCTAAGATATTGGTAAATTAGAGATTTTAATATTGTGTATTTTGATGAAATGAGAAAAAAGTATTTCCTTTGAAGAAAATATAGATTTAGAAAAATAAAGATAAATAGAGAGGGAATAAGAAGGAAATAAAAAATGAAAGAAATAAGAGAGGAGAAAGAATATAGTAAATAGAGAGAGAAGATAAAAGAAATAAAGGAAAAGAAAGAAAAAAAAAAGAGGAGAGATGAGATATTAGGAGAGAGAGAGAGAGTGTGAAATAAAGAAAAAGTAGAAAGGAGAGAGAGAAAAAAAAGTAAAAACCAAAAATTGTCATATTTTGTCTTTTAGTGGTTAAGTTACAATTTTACCCTTAATTATATGAAGTGTCGTTTTTCTCAAATATCTTAATTGGTAATTTCATATGTGGTGTATTTGTATAAATCTATATTAGGTTAGATAGATTAGATAGATATTAGATAGATAGATAATGTTGTGGATTTTATACTTATAATTGAATTTATTGCAAGCAAAACCAACGAATACTTGCTTCCATTAGAATATACTCACCATAGAATCAATTTTTCAATTATGATTTTGTCACCCAATACACAAGAATAATGATTTTCAATTAAATTGATCTTGATTTTGGACTACCCAGAATCTTAAGCAAACTCACACACTTGATCGAGTTGTAATGACTGAGCCCTTTGTGATTTGTGAATATGCTATGGTCGATGGAATCAATAGGCCCATAGTTGGGGGACCCCTCTTTAAAAGGACTCCGTATTAGAGTAACCATAGGGTGGCAAGCACCACTTGTAAACTATCCCATAAAGTAATATTTTCAAGCAGTATGTGCAAATAATTGAAAGATAATAGGATCATTCAAATTCAGGCTCAATTCCCAAACACTATGGGTTTTTTTTACCCCACCTATTCATTCTATATACCCCCACAAAAAAGTGAAATCCGAAAATACCCCTCCACTATTGAGTCAAACGGATTTATCTAATAAAAGATAAATCCGTTTTCCAAAAATGTATTTATCTAAATCCGTTTTCCTAAAATGTATTTTGTTAATTAAAAAAACCTATTTTTTATTTAAATTTTTTTAAAAAAATTATAAAAATACTACTAAAAATCCGTTAAAGAGTCAAAACTAATCTAAAAATTATAAAAACACCGCTAAAAATCTAATAAAATCAAAATAAGGTTATGCAATATTTTTTAGATTTTTGGAGATTATGAAAAATTAAAAAAATTAATCAAAAATAGTAAACGATGGAATTTGGGATTTTGAGCCCCCTGTCCCGAATGAAGTCCCTTGTAAAGAGTCATGGTCCCTGATTTTTTTCGGATTTAATGGCTGTGGTTTCATTACAATCCGAGTAGGTTGCCTGAAAACCAATTTTTTAGCCTAAATTATTCACTCGACGTACAACATCGTCATGTGTTAACGAACTACACACTAAACAAAACCAAAAGACGGTCGATATTCATATCTATTTTATTTTTCTAAAAAAAATTAATTTTTTAACTGATTTATTTATTTATTAATTAGGCTAAAAAAGCAGATTTACTCCCACATAAGGTAAATCCGTTTTTGTTATTTAAAAGCGGATTTATGTATTTGATAGGTAAATCCGCTTTTGTTATTTTTAAAAGCGGATTTACCTATCAAATACATAAATCCGCTTTTAAATTATTAAAATTTTCAGTGGAAAACGAATTTACCTCATTGATACATAAATCCGATTTCCAAAAAAAATCAAAAATGGATTTAGATAAATCCGCGCGAATTTTTTGAAGGGCAATTGCGTCTTTTCGCAGGGTTCGTGGAGGTATAGGGTGAAAGGGTGGGGGTAAAAAAAACCCAACCACTATTTGGTGGTCCAAAATGAAAGATATCAATGAACCTATGTGTCAAAGAAAAGGACCTGTATTGGTTTGGGCTTGGCCCCATTTCATCAAATCAATTCAACTTTGACAAAAAAAAAGAGAAGAAAAGGACCCGTGTTACTAAATACATAATTTTTTTCATATATGCTTACCTTTATTATTCTTTAAAATAATGCAATATAGGCCACTCATTATTATTATTAAAATTATTATTATTATTATTATTATTATTATTATTATTATCTTACTTACATTAATATAAGAGCATTCATTACCATTACACGTATAGTCAACATAGAGTATAGTTTATGTAGCCCGTCAACATAATGTCAAGGTAACTGTGAATTATAGAACTGGTCAATTGCGTGCCTCAAAAGGCAAGAGTCGTTGAATATTTCACATCAATTAAAATATCTTGTCTTGAGAACCATACCCATCTCACAGATTAAACTATCTTGTCTATAAATTTATCTCAAAAAACCTCTAGACATCATAAACTACACACATCACATATGAACAAGATGGAGAAAAAAGCATGTATAGCTATGGTTCCTTCACCAGGACTAAGCCATTTAATCCCACAAGTTGAGTTTGCCAAGTTTTTTGTCCAACATCACACTGAATTCCATGTAACAATCCTCATTCCAACACTTGATTACCCTCTCCCTTCTTCCATGCAAGCCATCTTGAATTCTCTCCCACCAAACATAGACTTCACTGTTCTTCCACAAGTCAACATAGAAGACCTTCCAAAGAATCTTCAACCAGCACCCAAAATGAAACTCATTGTAAAGCACTCAATTCCATTTCTTCATGAAGCAGTAAAATCACTTCTTTCACATACTAACCTTGTTGCTTTAGTTTTCAGCATATTCTCAACAGATGCACATGATGTTGCTAAACACTTCAACCTCTCCTCTTACCTCTTCCTTGCCTCAGGAGCTTTGGCCTTCTCATCCTTTCTCACTTTTCCAAATCTTGATCAATCTCTTCCTGTTTCCTCTCAGTTCTTGAAGTCATCTTATGAAACTGTCAATATTCCAGGTTATGACATACCCTTTAATGTTAAAGATCTTCCAGATCCAGTTATTGTTGATAGAACAAGTTATACCTACACAACATTTCTTGATGTGTGTCAAAAATTGTCATTGGTTGATGGTGTCTTAATTAATACCTTCACAGCTTTGGAACCAAAAGCTATAAAAGCTCTTAGTGATTTGAGTTTAGGTTCAAGTTCTCCTTGTGTGTATCCAATTGGACCTATTATTAGAAGTGAGTCAAATAGTGAAGCAAACATGTCTTTATGTTTAAGGTGGTTGGACAATCAACCACAAAGTTCAGTTATTTATGTCTCTTTTGGGAGTGGTGGAACACTTTCTCATGACCAATTCAATGAGTTAGCATTTGGATTAGAAATGAGTGGTCAAAAGTTTTTATGGGTTGTGAGAGCTCCAAATAAGACACCTAGTTCAGCTTATTTTGGTGTAGAAAGGGAGAAAGACCCACTAGAGTATTTACCAAATGGTTTTTTGGAGAGAACAAAAGAACAAGGCTTAGTGGTCCAATCATGGGCACCACAAATTGAGATACTTGGTCATGGATCAATTGGTGGCTTCTTAACTCATTGTGGTTGGAGTTCAACTTTGGAAAGTGTGGTCAATAGTGTGCCTATGATTGTATGGCCACTATTTGCTGAGCAGAAAATGAATGCAATAATACTGACAGATATGCTCAAAGTGGCAGTGAGGCCAATGGTTGATGAAGAAACTGGAATAGTAAAGAGAGAGGAAATTGGCAAAGCTATAAAGAGAATCATGGAAGGAGATGAAAGCTTGGAAATACGCAAAAGAATCAAAGAATTGAGTGATGCTGCTGCTGCTGCACTGAGTGAACATGGTTCAACTAGAAAAGCACTCTCTACTTTTGCACTGAATTGTCATAATTAATAGATTTTGAGTGGCATGTAGACATCAATTATTAATAATGAACTCAAGTTACATTTTTGTATTAGAATAAGAAACCTTTAAATATGCCAAATTAATGATGACTCAACTCATTTGTAAAGCAACAGGTACCATGAAGTGTTGGTAACCTAATCAAATAATTGTTTTACTAAGTTCCTGTAGGTAGTCTAGAAGAGATTCAAGTCCTGACTTTAGACTTAGATATTTCACAGGCTGATTTCAATTTATTATATTGGAATTTGCTTACTCTGCCTCCTGGGACTGGTAAAATGGTTGGTGCACAAAACCTTGTTCAACAAGCATGTCTTTTGGAGTCTCTAGGATTATTCTAAAGGTACAAAAGAGTGTTGAAAATGTTGTGTGTGTATTTGTGTTTTTAGAGTCTATGACTATTCTATGATAATGTCCCTTTCTATAATGTATATTGGACATTATTTATTGGTTTTAAAGGAATTATCCTATTTCTTCTTCTGCCTGCTTCTTCTTCCTCCAAAGTCAAATTACAAAGGACTACAAACATCAGATTGAAGATAACTTTCCAAAACAGATGATACATTAATATGTTTTTCTTTTGCCTTTTATGCCAAGTGAGTGTTGTTGTCTTTTTTTTTTTCCCTTTATCTATTATGATTTTCTCATAAGCCCCTTTTTCTGTAGTTAATTGATCATATATGTTATTCAACTTCTTCCACAGTATATTAAGAAAGTCATGGTTACATGTTTTTGTTTCTAAGGATTATAATGTGTGCATCTTTTACTTCAGATGGAATGCACATTTTTTTTATTCTATGAGGACTTATAACATTTTGTTAGTCCATAAAATTACAAATAAAAGAGATACTTAGGGATACGTTTTCAGTTTTGATACATTCAGAGACCAAAACGAAAACAAATTATTTGAGGTCACCGTTGCAAGAGTTTGAGCAACCCCAATCACTTGTATCCTAGCACACTCTACCTTCGAATTTAACAAACAAGAGCAACTAAAGATTTTACAATTTGAGACAATAAATTTAAGGCTAAAATGTACATTTGCTCATTTAAGTTATTTATTTGTTTCGCTTTGGTCCTTTGAGTTTTTTTTCTCAGTTTGATCCCTCAAGTCCCAAAATCGTTTCACTTAAGTCCTTTTCGTCCATCTGAGTTAACAGCTGATGACATGTCAGTTAACCAATGATGTAACACCTGTTGACGTGGAAAATATTTAATGACATGAAATTTTTAATTTTTTTACCAAAAAGTAAAAAATGACGTGGCAATTATTTTTTCGTTTCGGTTTGGTCATAAGTTTGAAAAAATAAATAGTAACTTTCTTATATTGACCCAATTGAAAAGTGAGATCCATTCGCATCAACCTAAAATATGGAACTCTAAGAAGCTCTCTCTATTGATTAGCAGCATAGCATGGCTTTGATTTTGATTGAGAAAGAAGACGACGAGAGAGTGTGTGTTTGCGTAAGAGAGAAATCAAAGAGGGATATATCAATCAGGCCCTGGACTTTTATTACCATCGCATCCCCACACTTCCTCTTTAACCTCCTCCTCGGTGAAAGGAGCAATAAGGAGACTATACTCTTCCTCGCTGATCTTACGAAACTCAATACCCCCAAGAGTTGGTCTTTGAAAATGCTTCTCGACATAAGTAGCTTCGAAGAATCTTTTCACTTCCTGCTTTACCTCCCCCAAGAGTTGGTTTTTAACTTTATGTATACTATATATAGATTTGGCTGCAGGATGGCATACCTGCCTCATCCAACCTCTTTCAGAAACAACACAGTTCGTAGGGAAGCCGAATGCAAGGAACGTGCTGATATGGTTATATAATGAAGCATTGAATGTGTTAAGGAAGGTTCCAGGAAACAAGCAATACAATTACCTTCGAATATTTGCTCAGAACTCCATTGCTCTTAAACTTCAAGTTTGTCAGGAAGAGGATGATTGGGAATCAATTAAGAGTAAACTTGACTGTGAGGATCCCATTCAAAAGGCTCAAGATGAACTCGATCACTGAAGCCTCTTTTTCGGTACTTTTATCTCTTTCTTTCTATTTTCCTTTCAAATCTGAAATAGGTTTTCTATGTTCTGTTTTGTATGTCTGTGTTTATTGAACTTGAAATCTCATATGTATCTTTTGTTAGATGGTGCAATATCAATATATACATTTTGTAGTAACAAAAAACCAAATAAATAAATAAATAAATAAATAAATTAATAATAATACAGGGACTAATATAAGAACGCCTTGCATTGCATTTGTAGGGTTTAAAAACATTTTTAGTTATAGAATTATATATGATTGATTAGTTAAGTTATACCTTTTTTTGCTTTGGTTTTTGATGATGTTGTTTTCATTTAGGGTATGTTTGGGGGAGGGGGAGGGAGGGGATGGCATATTTTTCAATTTAGAGTTGAGAAAGCTATAAAATGTCTCTAAACATAAATCAAGTGTGATTAAAAATGTTATATTAATATCTATCAACTTGTTCTTTTAATTTTTTAAAATCTAAAATACATACTAAAATATAGACTAATCTTTTTCAATCCCTCCCATCCCCTCGCAAAACCCCCTCCTAAACATACCTTTAAAGAATTTTTTTATGTTGTTGTTGTTGTTGTTTGTTTGTTTTTGGTTATTTTTTCTTTCTACTGTTAAGGGAATTTTATCTGTGTTAGTGTCATAGGGCTCGTTTGGAACTGACATGAACACTTGTGATAACATTTGCAAGAGCTAATGGAAATGGCTTAAGACATTTTATTTAGCTTATTTCCATAAACTCCCCCGGCCTTAGGATAGCTTATGAAACTGCGTATAACTTATATCAAAACAGTTTGATTTTATTCTATTTTTAATAATAAAAATAGCTTATATATAAGGGCTCAATTAAAATGTATAATCCAAAATAGGGTCTTAATATGGAAGAGAATGAAAATGATAGAAAATAGTGGGAGGGTGTCATAAATTTGTATGTTTGTTGTTTCATGTTTGTGTGGTTTGTTTTCCTTTTGTGGAAAATTGGGGTTTTCGGAAGGTGGAAAATCAACGTGAGAGAATCGGGGATACTTGATGCAAGCATTCGAGTCTGCATGGTTTAGAATCTTGAATTTCCTTAATTATATCGTTATGTGCACATCGTACTTCTTCTGTATTACTGGGTTGGCCTAAGATAGAATCTGCTCAATTAATATGGAAGAGAATGGAAGTGATACAAAGGTGTGAGATTATTGGGATGGTGTGGGGAATTTGTATGTTGCATGTTTGTGTGGTTTGTCTACCTTTTGTGGAATATTGGCGGTCTAGAAGGTGGAAAATTTAAGTTGGGGCTTGCAGACATATTGATGTGCTTTTCAGCTGAGGAGCCTTAACGCTTGCTTGCATATATACAAATGATTATGAAAAACAATTCCTAATTGCATCTTTGGGAAAGTTTTTTGCTTAAACTGATTAGCAAAAGTTGTGTATTTGACTTTATGTATACTATATATATATATCTTGGATTGCAGGTTCGGATACCCGTCCCCGCCCCTTTCGACAATGGCCTGTGCATCCTTCCATCACCAGAAGCGGGATAAATTTGCCATAAGAAAATTTGAAGATAAGCTCTACTGATCAATCAGGAAAAGATACTATTGCTGTCAGCTCTAGTGTATCTTCGACATTAGAGTTTTGGTTTCTCTATTTGGAAGTATTTTTCCTTTCACTGCACTAAGTTATTTGTGTTTTGTAGTTTCAGAGTCAACAGTCTTTCAGGGAGAAAACCTTTGCTCCAAAATAACTTGGATAGTATGAAATAACTTGTTTGAGTTTGTCGGTTTACATGTCTCTAATAGAGTAGACTATTGTTTAGTTTCTGCAGTACTGTTGTTGAGTACCGTTTAGTCTCTGTTAGTGAGTTAGTTAAGTGCTGAGTAAGCAAATGCTGACTCAGAAGTTGATCTAGAATATCTTCTTTGTATGAATAATTAAATAAATAAGTATATAAATATATTTGAATAAATGAATCAGTAACTATTCTCTTTTTATGTATGATTTTATATTTAAATAATTAAAATTTAGGTTTAAATATTCGTTCGGTCCCTGCAAATACACGCACAATCCAAATAGGCCCCTGTAAAAAAAAAACTTTAAAATAACCCTCGCAATTACGTAACGTGTTTAAATTACTATATATTGTGGTAAAAATAAGAAAGAAAATTTCATTTTAAAGTTTTTTTTTAAAGTTTAAATTTATCAAAACTTGTGTTTAAATTACTATATATTGTGGTAAACTAACAGCAGGGGCCTATTTAAACACGTTACGTAATTGCGAGGGTTATTTTAAAGTTTTTCTTTACAGGGGCCTATTTGGATTGTGAGTGAATTTGCAGGGACCGAACGAATATTTAAACCTAAAATTTATTATCTACACTTTTAAATACCAGTGTTTAAATATAACTTTTAAATATTTTTCCCCGTATTTCATGCATAATATTTGTTACTTTGAATGATTCTCTTTTGGCTCTATGCTTTTTTTCTTTGGTTTTTTTTTACCCCACCATCTTCCTATATACCCCGACAAGACTTTTTTGGACGAAAATACCCCTAAAAAATTTGACCAAAAATCGTATATACCTCACTCTACATATATACGACATTGAAAATTTCAAATTGTATATATGCAAAATTTTTTTAAATAGGTCGTATATACATAAGGGGGTGTATATACGACTTTGTAAAATACAAGTTGTATATACCCCCACACCTACATATATGCGATTTGGTGAAATACAAGTCGTATATACGTAGGTGTGGGGGTACATACGACTTGTATTTTACAAAGTCGTATATACACCCCCTTATGTATATATGACTTGTTATTAAAAAAAATTGTTTTAATTTTTAAAAAAAGGTTAAAAACTCTACTAAAAATACGTTAACAAGTCAAAACTAATCAAAAAATTATAAAAACACCACTAAAAATGTAATAAAACCAAAATATGGCTATGCAATTTTTTTAGATTTTTTGGATACTAATAAAATTTTAAAAAATTGATAAAAAATATGACTCTACTATAATGTCATATCATTTTTTTTAATTTAGTAATTTAACAAAATTGCTTCAAATTGATCTAAACATGGTAAAAAAGTCATTTTTTAGACTTAGGAAAAACCAGTTTTAGTCATTGTTTCGAATCTTGTACACGTGGGTTATAAGTCCGTTAGTAGTAATTCATAAAAATGAAACCGTAGTTCTATAACTCTACTATAATGTCATATCATTTTTTTTAATTTAGTAATTTAACAAAATTGCTTCAAATTGATCTAAACATGGTAAAAAAGTCATTTTTTAGACTTAGGAAAAACCGGTTTTAGTCATTGTTTCGAATCTTGTACACGTGGGTTATAAGTCCGTTAGTAGTAATTCATAAAAAAGAAACCGTAGTTCTATAACTCTACTATAATGTCATATCATTTTTTTTAATTTAGTAATTTAACAAAATTGCTTCAAATTGATCTAAACATGGTAAAAAAGTCATTTTTTAGACTTAGGAAAAACCGGTTTTAGTCATTGTTTCGAATCTTGTACACGTGGGTTATAAGTCCGTTAGTAGTAATTCAAAACATGAAACCGTAGTTCTATAACTCTACTATAATGTCATATCATTTTTCTTAATTTAGTGACAATATCCCAATAACTATTGTTTCTTCACGTTCCTTCCAAATGTGTGGAATATTCATGGAGACTGTGATGATGGAAAGCCTGACCATGCACATTATGCTAACCCCCACATGATGGAATAGAGGAGTCACATTATGTATAAGTTAAAAATGTCACAAAGGAATATATTCCATGGTTAAAATTGAATTATGTATAAGTTAAAAAGGAATATATTCCATGCTTATAGTTCCATGCTTATTTTGACAACTTGAAAACAAAGGAATATATTTCTTCATTATAGTACCTTGTCTCTACCGACACTTCCTCTAAAATATTGCTTAGACTACAATATATACAACAAAAGGCAGCAACACAACCACATAACTCAAACATTCAAGTCACCATAACTCTTCAACAACATTTCCTCTAACAATGTCTTCCTTACTAAACCAAGGACCTCACATTTCCATGCTTCTCAACGATGACCCAATGGAAGTTCACCACGCTTTCAAACTTCCAGAACAAGATGCCTCTATATTACCATTGATAGAAAGAGCTGGGTTTCGTGACATTGCTTCAATTGGCGCATTCAAAATAAATCCAGCTTGGTGGCAGCAATGGTCGAAAAAGGGTCGTCCACAGTCTACCCGTATTCGTACAGAGATGGATCAAAGAGAAAGGGGTACACGCACCAGAAGATGCGGAATTTGTAGAAATGAGGGTCACAACAGAAACAACTGTCCTAACCGCAATTAATGTGTTGTAATATTTCGGATTACTCTTTTAAATAACTATTGTAATTTTCGGTTGGTCTTTTAAATAAATTATTGTGTTGTAATATTTCTTTCTGACCCTTCAATTAAATTAGGAAATTTGGATTACAATTATTAATTATCTAAATACTATTGTTTTATTTAAAATAAATTAATTTAATTTTTATCATTTTAATATATAGTTATTGAAAAATTAAAAAAACACAGTTCAGAAGTCACCCTTGGGGGGGGGGGGGGGGGGGGGAGGGGGGCGACTTCTGAACTGTATTTTAAAAAAAAATTGCAAAACACAGTTCAGAAGTCACCCTTGGGGGGGGGGGGGGGGGGGGTGGCGGCGACTTCTGAACTGTATTTTAAAAAAAAATTACGAAACACAGTTCAGAAGTCACCCTGGGGGGGGGCGACTTCTGAACTGCATTTTAAAAAAAAATTGCAAAAAACAGTTCCGAAGTCACCCGGGGGGGGGGGGGGGGGGGGGGGGGGGGCGACTTCTGAACTATAAAAAAATTTTGCCCACTTTTGTAAATAACCCACAAAGTGCATTATTTTGGTAAATAAAAATTTTTTTTGCCCCCACATGGTTTTTTTCCCGCTTTCTGCATTAAAAGTAACTGTTTTTTATTTAATTTTTTAAAAAAGGTTATAAAGACGGTACTAAAAATCCATTAAAGCGTCAAAACTAATCTAAAAATTATAAAAACACCACTAAAAATCTAATAAAACCAAAATAAAGTTATGCAATTTTTTTTAAGATTTTTTGGAGATTATGAGAAATTAAAAAAATTAGTAAAAAATAGTAAACGATGGAATTTTGGATTTTGAGTCAACTTGTCCTAAAAGAAGTCCCTTCTTGAGGAGTATTGATCCCTAATTATCCCAGGTACCCTTGCCAACCAAAATAGTGTCACTGTGGTATCGAAAAACTGAGACCATCATAAACTTGAGACAGATAAGCAACCTTCCCGCTGTCATACCCTAATTTTGTCCGCCTAGGTTTAAAACCCTAATTTTCCGCAAAAATAAATAAATTGAGAAGTGTGGTTTTATTTTGAAGAGTGAAGAGCATTGTGCATGCATTTTTGGGTTTTAAAAGTCATTCTAGGGCTTTTAAATTCATTGTTAGAGTGGAAATGCATTTGTTGTTAAAAAACAAGGTTTTTAGGGCAAAAGGGTATTTTGGTCATTGTCAAAAATAAGATAATTTCTCATCAAGAATCATTGTGCAATTTTAGAGAAATTTATTTGAGGCAAAACATTTTTGGTCATGTATGTATGTATGCGCATGCATGCATACATTGTGCACAAAATTTCAAAAAAGGATCAAAAGGGAATATTCTACAAAAAGTTCCAAGATGTGATTTTTATGACATTTTTGGTCATGGTGATCACATAAAATGGCATATTCCTAAGATTCCTAGTATGTGGCCTAAATTGGGTGTATTTTTGTACAATTATCCTAAGAAGAATAATCAAAAATGAAGGGATAATGGAATGGTCATATAATAGTACAATAGTACAAGATGACAACTAGCAAAACTTGGTCACCAAGGACCCCTCCCAATGTTTATGAGCCACCCCCTTCTCTATTCTCTCATTTTGTGTTTTCTCAATGTCCTCAATCCATGTGAGCCTCAATCCTAGCCTTTGATTCAAAATTAAAATCAAATCCTAGAGCACAACTAGTGCACAATGACCTAACTACCCTTAAACCTAATTGCTTTCTATATATACCCTATTAACCTCACCTCACAAGAAGAAAAAGAAAGAGAGCTTTTGGCCTCACCATTCACTCATAAACCCTAGCACACAACTCCCTCCTCACCTTTTCTCCATTTTATGCGCCACCCCCTCTCCCTTCTCTCTAACTCACTTCTTCATTTCTCATCTACCCACACACATTCAATCCATCTTCCAAGCCTAAACACTAATTTTCAACCATCAATCCTTCATAAAATCACACAAAAGTTCAAGATCAAGGGTCATTTTTTTGGAGATTGGAGACCAAGCTTGAAGATAAGTTGATTTGGTTGATTGTTTCTTCATCTATTGTGTTTATTTGGAGCTCATCTTAAGGTATGTGATTCCTAGACCCCTTCTCTTGTAAATCCTTGCATAAAGTCATCATTTCTTGCATATTTGTGAGATTTCCACTTCCAAAAATGTAGATCCTCTCTTTTAACTTCATTTTTATGCTTGTACATATGTTAATCTCATGAATCTTTGTTTTGATGCTTTGATTTTGGGGTTATATGCATGATTTTATTGTTTTAAGTGAAATAAAATGTTATTTGCTTTGATAATGATTTCGCATGCTTCAAATAAATATGTGTTTTATGATTTTTGTTGGTTATCATGGTTGAATCTTGTGAATAAATGCATCTATGTTTTGGTTATGTCACTCGCTTGCTTGATTTGGTTGACTTGTTAGAATAAATTGATGATTGGTCATTAAACTTGCAAATATTCAAACCTATGTTGTTAATTGTGAAATTTGTGATTTGAGAAAAATGAATTTGGGTTTTTGGTTCATTTATGATCCACAAATGATCTTGGGTTATGCTAAGTTGGCAAAAGATAGGTTACTTCAACCTTGATGCCTATGCTTGTAAGCATTTAAAAATTCAATTCCCATTTGATGTGTTTGTGAAATGTGAGCAAAAAGGGGTCTATAAACAATTGAATTTGCGCACATGATTGGTCTCCAATGACCTTGATGCATCCTCAAGTTTAATCATGCTTTCTTTTCTCTTTGAGTTTATTGTAAATTGTTGTTTGAAGCTTGTGAAGTTTCGGCAAAGGATAGGTTCATTTAACTTTGATGCACATGCATTTTGCATATTCATGCATTCTTACCTATTCTTGCATCCTTGCCTACTCATGCATTCTTGAATTGAAGCTTGGTACTCCATGCTTGATATACTTGTTTATGTGCTTGTGGTGCATTAAAATGTTGAATTGGTGTTCACAATTTGCTTGTTTTGATTTCCACCAATTGTTACTCGTTAGTAACTCTCCAAAACTTCAAAACCATGTTGCATACAAAGAACAACTTGTTACTCGTTAGTAACGTTCCAACTTCAAAACATTTTTTTGCATTTACATAATCATTGATAAACAATTTCACTTCTTCTCAAAACAATTTCAAACTATTTTTCACAAATCAAACTTTGTTGAGGATAATGCGAAGCCTTTGCTTGCACGATTGTCAACAATGGGGTGCTAGTGGTGATCACTTGGAGTCTTTGCTCAATTGATTATCATGAACACTCATTTTTCAAAAGAACTCTCATTTCACAAATTAAAAACTTTGTTGAGGATAATGCGAAGCCTTTGCTTGCACGATCGTCAATAATGGGATGCTAGTGGTGATCACTCGAAACCTTTGTTGTTTGATCACTGTGAACATTCAATTTTCACAATTAAACAACTAAAAAATAAAAACCTTTTCTCGACAACCGAGAACTACGTAAGCTTTGAATTCTCCATCGCACTGGGAGATACGTAGGAGCGGGTCACATTCCCGTCAAGCACGACAAATGAAAATCATTTTCTTTTCAAAAAAACAAACCCTTTTCCAAAACAAGGCAATTTCTAAAAACAAAACAATTTTCGAAAACAAGAACTACGTTGCTTTGATTCCCTCCCCGGGATACGTAGGCACGGTGCCCTCCCGTCAAGCGCAAAAGATTAAATTTTCCTTAAGTTTTTCCATAAAGTAAGGAGAGATAAAGAGAGATAAAAACAAAGCATTTCTTAAATCAACCTTTTAAATCACACGTCAAATCGAGGTTCCCTTTCAGTAGAAAGGATGTATGGGGTGCTCGTACCTTCCTCATGCATAACCGACCCCCGAACTCAAATCTCGTGGTTCCAAGGACCATTGTCTTTCAAGAAAGGTTTTTTTCAATGTTTTACCTCTAAAAAAAATATTGGTGGCGACTCCAATTCATGTTGTGCGAAGAGAAATCCCTCCAAAGGATTTTTCGGGGTGCAACACCCGCACAGCTTTCTGAACCATACCAGTTAAACCATCTGCCTCAATGAGAAAAAGGAAAGGGGATAAGGGGGTCCCCTTGCTTAAGGCCCTTGTACATCTTAAAATCCCCAATAGGGCTCCCGTTGACATGAACAGACATCGAAGACATATGAAGACAAGATTTAATCCAATTAATCCACTTCGAACCAAAACCCATCCGACCCATCATATACTCAAAAAAATCCCAAGAAATAGAGTCGTAAGCCTTCTCAAAATCGACTTTAAACAACATACACCCATCTTTTCTACGCTTCGCCAGGTCAACAAGATCATTATCCACCAACACCCCATCCAGAATTTGCCGACCCGAGATAAAAGCAGATTGACACGGAGAAATAACCCGAGCCAAAACCTTCTTCAGTCTGCTTGCAAGCACTTTAGCCAAGATTTTATAGTTGCAACCATCGAGCGATACTCCCTAAGATCTTAAGGATTCTCTTCCTTGGGAATGAGAGCAAGAAACAAGCCGAAATGGCTTTGGGAATCACAACATTATCGTGGAACTCGCCTAAAAAATCCAGGATATCCTCCTTCACCACCTCCCAGCAGTTTTTAGTGAAATTAATATTGAAACCATCAGGCCCTGGACTTTTATTACCATCACATCCCCACGCTTCCTCTTTAACCTCCTCCTCAGTGAAAGGAACAATAAAGAGACTATACTCTTCCTCCCTGATCTTACGAAACTCAATACCCCCAAGAGTTGGTCTTTGAAAATGCTCCTCGACATAAGTAGCTTCGAAGAATCTTTTCACATCCTGCTTTACCTCCTCCACCTCCTCCAACTTCCTCCCATCCCTTTCCAAAGAGACGATCTGGTTAGCCCTATTACGATTCTTAATGCAAGCATGGAAAAACCTAGAGTTATGATCCCCTTCTCCGATCCAATTGGCTTTGGATATTTGTTTGATCGTACTCTCTTTGATATGTAATTGCTTCCAAAAGATGATGAAACCTCCTTAAGCATAGCCACATCTTCCAACCACCCCCTCTGCAATAACCTAATCAAGCACATTCATGTCAGAGACACAATTGTTGATACTAAAATCTAACTCACCGAACACCTCCTTATTCCAAACCTTGAGCTTAGCTTTCAACAACTTCATTTTCTCTTTAATGACATATCCCTTTTTGCCACTTACCGAAAACCCTTTCCACCACTGCTCTACAAGACCTTTGAAATCAGGGTGCTCTAACGAGCCACCGAAAACACGAAAAGGTTTCGGACCCCAATACTTGGGGGACCGCAACAACCAAATAGGACAATGATCAGAGATATCTCTGTCCCCCACCCACTGACCATTAATCTTCCAAGAAGAAATCAAACCATCAGAAATTAAAAACTGATCCAACCTACTTCTGGATGAACCATCAGAACAGAACCAAGTAAATCTCAACACTTAATATCTCGGATCTTTTTTAAACTTTGTAATTTGGAACAAATATGTTTTGTCCATGTTTTGGATCCCCCAATCTATTTTGGACATATTTTTGCAGTATATGCGTGTTTATGAACACTTGTGTGACTTGTGTTATGGTTAAATCAGGTCCTTTCCACGCCAGCAGGTGCACATCATTAGCCGTTAACTCAGATGGATGAAAAGGACTTGAGTGAAAGGATTTTTGGGACCTGAGGGACCAAACTGAGAAAAAAAAATCTTAAAGGACCAAAACGAAACAAATAAATAACTTAAAAGGACCAAAAGTGCATTTTAGGCTAAATTAAACCAAGTTAAAACTTTGAGGCACTAGATATGATAATAGTAAACTTCGATGGAATAAAATATGGACACACATTTTGAGGCATTATATAACAAGAAGTATGAAACCGCAAGTATCCAAAAGTCATATAAAAAGGACGAAAAAGTCATAACACATTGTAGAGACAATTTTTTTTTTTGTTGAGATTTTCAAGATAAAAAGTAGGGATGTATCGGCAAAAAAAGGCGGTGTTAATAGTAAACTCCTAATATTGACCCAGTTGAAAAGTGAGATCCATTCGCATCGGCCTAAAATATGGAACTCTAAGAAGCTCTCTCTATTGATTAGCAGCGTGGCGGCTTTGATTTTCATTGAGAAAGAAGACGAGGAGTTGCGTAAGAGAGAAAGAGGGATATGCTATCAATCAATTTCTCAATCGAAGATGTTTCTACGAATGGTAGCGCGGCCATTGATGGCGAAGGTGAACCAAACAACAGGGCTTAAGAAGGTTCCAGAAGATGTGGTACCGAATGCGAGGGAAATTCTTATTGGATTACACAGCCAGATTTTGAATCAGATCAAGAAGGTTCCAGAAGATATTTCTTATCGCCAACATATTGAGGAATATTCTAATTATATGCTTAAGATTTTTAAAGCAGATGTAGATATGGGATCTATTTCGAGTCGAATTTTTACTTGTCCCTCTCAGATTGAGGCACGCATCCGAGAAGCTCGTCGTGAACTCAAACAAGTTACTGGTATTTTTTATCTATTTTTTTGCTTTCTTTCTTTCAAATCTGAAATACATTATTTTCTATGTTCTGTTGTGGCTGTTTATTGAAATTGAAATTTCAAATGTATGTGAGTGTGATATAAAAAATTGAAATTCATCTAGTTTCCACCGATTTTGAAGTCACCTATAGAGGGTTGTTAGTGATGTGAATACTTGAATGCAAGAACGCATTATTATGGATTACCAATGCAGCTTATTGATTTATGTTATTTCTTAACAATCATTTGTAACTTGGATTTTTTCTTAATGCTTTAGTGCTAATCTAAAATTTCTCATTATCTCCAAAAATCTTCATTGTATGTGGAATCAAGTAATTTTCAGATTTACATTTCCAACCAACATTGCAATATCATATTATATTTAATCTAAACTTTCTTAATTATTTTTATAAGAAAACATGGAATGAAAGAACATCACATGTCTTGCATATATACAAAATGATTATCAAACACAATTTCTAATTAGCAAAAGTTGTGTTTTTAACTTTATGTATACTATATATAGATTTGGCTGCAGAATGGCATACCTGCCTCATCCAACCTCTTTCACAAACACAAACAACAAAGTTCGTAGGGAAGCCGAATGCAAGGAACGTGCTGATATGGTTATACAATCAAGCATTGAATGTGTTAAGGAAGGTTCCAGGAAACAAGCAATACAATTACCTTCGAATATTTGCTCAGAACTCCATTGCTCTTAAACTTCAAGTTTGTCAGGAAGAGGATGATTGGGAATCAATTAAGAATAAACTTGGCTGTGAGGATCCCATTCAAAAGGCTCAAGAGGAACTCGATCACTGGAGCCTCTTTTTCGGTACTTTTATCTCTTTCTTTCTATTTTCCTTTCAAATCGGAAATAGGTTTTCTATGTTCTGTTTTGTATGTATGTGTTTATTGAACTTGAAATCTCATATGTATCTTTTGTTAGATGGTGCAATATCAATACATACATTTTGTAGTAACAAAAAACCAAATAAATAAATAAATAAATAAATAAATAAATTAATAATAATACAGGGACTAATATAAGAACGCCTTGCATTGCATTTGTAGGGTTTAAAAACATTTTTAGTTATAGAATTATATATGATTGATTAGTTAAGTTATACTTTTTTTTGCTTTGGTTTTTGATGATGTTGTTTCCATTTAGGGTATGTTTGGGGGAGGGGGAGGGAGGGGATGGCATATTTTTCAATTTAGAGTTGAGAAAGCTATAAAATGCCTCTAAACATAAATCAAGTGTGATTAAAAATGTTATATTGATATCTATCAACTTGTTCTTTTAATTTTTTAAAATCCAAAAGATAACAACACAAGCAAAACGCAGTATCTTTTTCTATGCTATACTCTAGCCAATTGCTAAATTCATTGAACCAAAAGGGATTAAATCTTCTAAGTGAATTTCCAATTTTCTTTTGAGGAAATTTGTGTTGAGTAGGTTGACAGGGTCCCTTTTGTAAATATGCTCTTCATATCCTCTCTCGATCATTAGGATGATATTCAGATATTTTAATTCGTTTTCGTGAATCCGATGGCAAATCTTCTAAATTAATTTCACCATGTGTGGTGGTCCGATGCGTGTTGACATTGTGTTGAGTGGCGACAACGACAGCGTGCAGTGCTTTCTACTTCTAGTGAGGCGAAGACGAAGTGTGTCGTGTCACCGTGTGCATGTTGTTGTTTGTTGCGTAACTTGCGTGTTGAAGAAGGTGAACTGTGAGTGTTATTGTTGGCTTGGCTTGTTGCGTTTTGGGCCAGCTAAATAAAATGAGTCACAGTTTATTTTGGGTTGGGCCTCATAAGCACTGATTAGTCATTAGTGGTGTAGTGGGTACCATGGAAAATTTTCAAAGGTGAGGGTGTACGGCTGCACACCCTAGGGCTTACTAAATCTGCCCCTGAATAACACCATAAGAAAAAAATATTGTTGAAATAAAAAGAAAACACAAAAAGAAAATAAAAAACTACGATCTATATTTACTTATAGAGATAAATCTTTTATAATTACCCAATTAAGTCTACATAAACCGATGTAAAAAAAAATATGATTGTTATTTGTTATATATATATATATATATATATATATATGATTGTAGTTTTTTTGGTACAAATATATGATTGTAGTTTTTTTTATGCGTTCAAAGGATTTTCATCAATTAATCACCAAAGAAAAAACCCGATGTCCCAATAAAAAAGTCTACATGATATAACCTTGTATAAAATTACGCTTGACTGAGTTTTGTTTTACACGCACCCTAGATCTCATATCCTATTGGGTGTTGGTTCCAATTGCAGGCAAAATTTGCCGTCGGAGTTGATCGAGATGGATAAATATGTAGTTGTGGCTGCGACTTCAACAAATGAAGGTGTAAAGGTAATCAACAAATTACATATACCTCATGATCTTGGCTTCTCTATTTTCTCTAAATTGCCTCTAAAATCATTGAAGCGATTTAAATGTGTATGCAAATCCTGGGCTCTTTTATTTGAAACCCCTAATTTCTTGAGTATGTACTGCAACAATTTCTTATCTAAAGATGATTTTTATTATGATGGTGCATCTATACTCCTACATCAAACAATTGATCCTGCAGTCAATAGTTATTATCATGAGCAAACATATGCATTGTATTCTCTTTTTGGAGAGAAATTTGAGAATAAAGTCAAGTTAGATTGGCCAAATCCATTTCCAGAGGATGACCATGGTTTTAATCTTTGGGGGTCTGGTTGTATTAATGGCATACTTTGTCTCTTGTGTAGATGGCAAGAAAATATTGTATTGTGGAACCCAGCTACCAAAGAATTCAAGGTTATTCCTCCAAGCCCTATTGATAGTGTACCTTACTGGGAAGTTTGGGCTGGTAGTGCACGCGGATTTGGTTATGACTCTGTTAGAGATGACTATAAGGTGTTTCGACTATTTGCTCAGAACTCCATTGCTCTTAAACTTCAAGTTTGTCAGGAAGAGGATGATTGGGAATCAATTAAGAGTAAACTTGGCTGTGAGGATCCCATTCAAAAGGCTCAAGATGAACTCGATCACTGGAGCATCTTTTTCGGTACATTTATCTCTTTCTTTCTATTTTCCTTTCAAATCTGAAATAGGCTTTCTATGTTCTGTTTTGTATGTATGTGTTTATTGAACTTGAAATCTCATATGTATCTTTTGTTAGATGGTGCAATATCAATATATACATTTTGTAGTAACAAAAAACCAAAAAAAAATAAAATAATAATAATAATAATAATAATAATACAGGGACTAATATAAGAACGCCTTGCATTGCATTTGTAGGGTTTATGATTGATTAGTTAAGTTATACCTTTTTTTGCTTTGGTTTTTGATGATGTTGTTTCCATTTAGGGTATGTTTGGGGGAGGGGGAGGGGGAGGGGGAGGGAGAGGATGGCATATTTTTCAATTTAGAGTTGAGAAAGCTATAAAATGCCTCTAAACATAAATCAAGTGTGATTAAAAATGTTATATTGATATCTATCAACTTGTTCTTTTAATTTTTTAAAATCCAAAATACATACTAAAATGTAGACTAATCTTTTTCAATCCCTCCCATCCCCTCGCAAAATCTCCTCCTAAACATACCTTTAAATAATTTTTTATGTTGTTGTTTGTTTGTTTGTTTGTTTTTGGTTATTTTTTCTTTCTGGTGTTAAGGGAATTTTATCTGTGTTAGTGTCATAGGGCTCGTTTGGAACTGACATAAACACTTGTAATAATATTTGCAAAAGCTAATGGAAATGGCTTAAGACATTTTATTTAGCTTATTTCCATAAACTCCCCCGGCCTTAGGATAGCTTATGAAACTGCGTATAACTTATATCAAAACAGTTTGATTTTATTCTATTTTTAATAATAAAAATAGCTTATATATAAGCACTCAATTAAAATGTATAATCCAAAATAGGGTCTTAATATGGAAGAGAATGAAAATGATAGAAAATAGTGGGAGGGTGTCATAAATTTGTATGTTTGTTGTTTCATGTTTGTGTGGTTTGTTTTCCTTTTGTGGAAAATTGGGGCTTTCGGAAGGTGGAAAATCAACGTGAGAGAATCGGGGATACTTGATGCAAGCATTCGAGTCTGTGTGGTTTAGAATCTTGAATTTCCTTAATTATATTGTTATGTGCACATCGTACTTCTTCTGTATTACTGGGTTGGCCTAAGGTAGAATCTGCTCAATTAATATGGAAGAGAATGGAAGTGATACAAAGGTGTGAGATTATTGGGATGGTGTGGGGAATTTGTATGTTGCATGTTTGTGTGGTTTGTCTACCTTTTGTGGAATATTGGGGGTCTAGAAGGTGGAAAATTTAAGTTGGGGATGCTGGGTTAGATCATCCATCCTGGGCTTGCAGACATATTGATGTGCTTTTTAGCTCAGCAGCCTTAACGCTTGCTTGCATATATACAAATGATTATGAAAAACAATTCCTAATTGCATCTCTGGGAAAGTTTTTTGCTTAAACTGATTAGCAAAAGTTGTGTATTTGACATTATGTATACTATATATATCTTGGATTGCAGGTTCGGATACCCGCCCCCGCCCCCGCCCCCGCCCCCGCTCCTAGTAGGTTCGGATTACAGATCACCCACTAAAGAGGTCCTCACATCGGCAGCGGGAGTTGAACTCATGACCTTGTGGAAAATGAGCCAACTCCTTACCAATTGAGCCAACCTTCGTTGGCATAATATATAAAATTCAATTCATTTTTTTTATAGTATGGGATAATCTTTCACTCAAAATATATAAAATTGGACAAATTACAACATATTTCAAATTCTTACCATTTTTAGTTTATAATTAGTTTTTTATTGTGAATAGTTTATAGTTAGTTTTTCCTATCTGCCTAGGAAGTTGGTGGCTTTTAATAGTATGTGATTTAACGCATCTTTGGAAATCTTGTTTTTATGGTAGCTAGTCAAAAGTTACACTTTGTAGCTTCAAAGCCTACCGTACCCACCACGAAAGCAAACAACATCTTATAGAGAAATTTTTTTCTCTAGTTGTGATCTTATACTATGATAATGGTTGGATGGATGTTGAGATTTTGCTATCCAACAACTAAAATTAAAGGACTTTAATGATTATTGAGATTTGTAACCATACACAATTTGGGTCCTAAAATAATGGGGGATGCTCGAGATTTGATAACTATGCTAGCTACCTCCAATTTATTATAATGGAATTTGATAACTATGCTCGAGATGTAGAGATTTCACAGATTGATTTGCTCTCAATTTATTATAATAGAATTTGCTTACTCTAAAAACTTGTTCAAGAAGCATGTCTTTTGGAGTTTCTAGGATTATTCTAAAGGTACAAAAGAGTGTTGAAAATGTTGTGTGTGTATTTGTGTTTCTAGAGTCTATGACTATTCTATGATAATGTCCCTTTCTATATTGTATATTGGACATTATTTATTGGTTTTAAAGGAATTATCCTATTTCTTCTTCTTGTGCCTGCTTTTTCTTCCTCCATAATCAAATTACAGGACTACAAACACCAGATTGAAAACAGATGATACATTAATATGTTTTTCTTTTGCCTTTTATGCCAAGTGAGTTTTGTTGTCTTTCTGGTAAATACAAATATTAGAAGAAAATGCTTAGCAGAAATCCCCAATAAGTATATTCTGATATTCAATCATGATATGGCACTTTGTACTCCTTAATCATATAGATCCATCCTTCCATTGTTAAATTATTCAATTATTTAAACATTTACTCTTACATATTCTTTCAAAGGTTAAACTTATATGTGGAAGATACAAAGTCTTAATGTTGTTTCATTTCATTATATATTGGAGTTATGCCATTTGGATGCTAGATCAAAGAGTGCCTTTCTAGAGGAACCATGTTCATCAAGAGCAGCAGTAGCAGCATTACTCAATTCTTTGATTCTCTTCCTTATTTGCAAGCTTTCATCTCCTTCCATGATTTCCTTTACAGCTTTAGCAACATCCTCTCTCTTTACTAAGCCAGCTTCTTCATCAACCATTGGCCTCACTCCTATTTTGAGCACATCGGTGAGTAATTTTGCATTCATTCTCTGCTCAGCAAAAAGTGGCCAAGAAATCACAGGCACTCCATTAACCACACTCTCCAAAGTTGAACTCCAACTACAATGAGTTAAGAAGCCACCAATAGATCCATGACCTAGTATCTCAATTTGTGGTGCCATCTCGGAGGGGTGGTGTTCGGCTTGGGGGGTTCCATCACAGTGGGCCCTCTCTAGGGATGTCTCTGATCACTGTCCGGTTATACTAAGGTATTCTAATTTGCTGTGGGGTCCAAAGCCTTTCAGGTTTAATAATCATTGGCTGGAGCATAAGGAGTGCATGCCTCTCGTGTCTTCTACGTAGACTAGCGGTTCTCTTTCGGGATGGATGGGGTATGTTCTTAAGGAGAAGCTCAAAGTGCTAAAGGGGGAATTGAAGAGGTGGGATAAGAAAACTTTTGGGGACTCAAATGTGAAGATTCAGATTCTTGTTGATGAAATCTCAGCTGCGGACCTTAAGGGAGAGTCGGTTTGTCTCTCTAGGGAGGAGGAGCTTGGGCGTAAGGGGAAATTCTCTACTCTTTGGGGGCTTCTTAAGAGAAAAGATAGTATTATGTTTCAAAGATCTCGCTCAAAGTGGTTGAAGGAGGGGGATGCCAACTCGGGTTACTTTCATTCTTGTTTGAAGGAGAGGGGGGCCCGTAATCGTATTGCGGCTCTTCGAGTCGATGGGGTTTGGGTGGAGAGTGTTGGTGGGATTAGTAGTGCGGTCTCTTCTTTTTTCTCAAATCATTTTTCGGATGAGGTTTGGGAGCGACCACTACTTGATGGGATAGATTTTCCTTCACTATCTATGGAGCAAATAGCATATCTTTCGGGGACCTTTTCATTGGAGGAAATAGAGCATGTGGTTTTGAGTTGTGATGGGAATAAAAGCCCGGGACCCGATGGTTTCAATTTTACATTTATTAAATCATTTTGGCCTCTAATTAAGTTGGAGGTGGGGAAAATGTTTGAAGAATTCTTTGTTAACGGTACGCTTCCTAAATCCTTTTCTTCTTACTTCTTAGCATTAATCCCCAAGGTTGATTCTCCTTTCACCTTGGGGGATTACCGGCCTATTTCTCTCCTTGGTTGTGAGTATAAGATGTTGGCAAAGGTTTTGGCGGCAAGATTGGGTAGCGTCATGGCTTCATTGATCTCAAAGAACCAATCCACATTTATTAGAGGTAGAATGCTTATGGATGGGGTGGTTGTTATGAATGAAGTGGTTGATCTTGCTAGGCGAATGAAGAAGGAGTGCTTCATTCTCAAAGTTGATTTTGAGAAAGCATATGACTCAGTCAGTTGGGGGTTCCTTGATTATATGATGTGTAGGTTCGGGTTTGACTCTAGATGGCGGAGGTGGATGCGGACTTGTGTTTTTACTGGGAGTCTTTCGGTGTTGGTGAATGGATGTCCAACAGAGGAGATTCAAATTAGGAGAGGGTTGAAGCAGGGAGATCCTCTTGCTCCTTTCCTCTTCTTGCTGGTTGCAGAGGGTCTGGGTGGGCTAGTTAGGCAAGCGTCGCAGGTGGGATCGTTTCGAGGTTTTGAGGTTCGGAATTCGGGTTTCATAATATCACATTTACAGTATGCAGATGATACATTACTAGTTGGGGTGCCCACAGTTGATAATTTATGGGCAATGAAGGCTATTCTCCGGTTTTTTGAGATGGCGTCGGGGTTGAAGGTGAATTTCTCCAAAAGTAGTGTGTTGGGGTGAATGTGAACCCTCTCTTCCTTACCTTGGCGGAAGGTTCCTTCATTGTAAGATAGGGGTGGTCCCATTCAAATACCTCGGCCTTTCGGTTGGGGCGAATCCCCGTAGGGAGGCTTCTTGGGATCTGGTGGTGTTTGCTCTCCGGTGTAGGGTCGGTTCTTGGAGGAATAGGTTTATTTCTTTTGGGGGTCGGATTATTCTCTTGAATTCTATCCTCAACAGTATTCCTATTTTCTTCCTTTCTTATCTCAAGTTACCAACTGGGGTGTGGAGGAAGCTGGTGCGGATTCAGAGGGATTTCCTTTGGGGGGGCTGCTCCTCCCGAAGGAGGATCCCTTGGGTTCGTTGGTCGGAGGTATGCAAACCAAAGAGTGGGGGAGGCCTTGGGGTCAAGGACCTTAGGGCTTTCAATTGTGCTCTTCTTGGTAAGTGGCGTTGGAGGCTTCTAGTGGGAGCTGATTCTTTATGGAGAGATCTTCTTGTGGCAAAATATGGGGTCGTGGGGGTTACGTCTCCAAGGCTATCGGTTAGTGGGTCTCTGGCTACAGCGTCTGCTTGGTGGAAAGATCTATGTATTATTGGCTCCACATTATCTGAGGTAGGGGATTGGTTTGGAGATAGTGTTGTACGGCGTGTTGGTAATGGGACCATGATCTTGTTTTGGCAGGATACTTGGGTTGGTCCTCAATCCTTGTCTGCGGCTTTCCCGAGGCTCTTTCCTGTTTCGGTTTTACGCAATGGTCGATTGTGTGATTTCGGGGAGTGGGTTGATGGGTCTTGGGTTTGGAGGTTTTAGTGGAGGCGGCAGTTGTTTGTTTGGGAGGAGTCTCTAGAGCGTGAGTTATTGGCACTGATCCAGCCGGTCGTCCCCAACCTCGGTGAAGATGGCTGGTCTTGGCTGGGGGATGGCTCGGGTGTTTACTCTGTTAGCTCGGCATATAAACGGCTAATGGAGAATTCTTCTTTGGCAGTGGGGCTCTCAGATGATCAGAGGGTGTCTATGGGTAGGTTGTGGCGGAGTTTGGCTCCTCCAAAGGTTATTGCGTTTTCCTGGCAACATCCCCAACAAGAAGTAAATGAAATAAATTTATTTCCACATATCATAAGTGTATCCCAGATCTTGAAGAAGAACAGAAGTTTCACGGTTCTCTCTAGATCCATCCGGGATATCTGAACCCAGTTGAAGCATATATAGGTTGTACCTGATCTGTGACCAATTCCAGCATAGCTTGTCCCGCGGCGAACTCCAAAGGCAAAGGTACGTAATTTATGTTTTTTATTCCCTTTTTGGTGTTGGGATGTAGGATTTCAAATTAATAATTGTAGGGTCTAACCGTTTGGTAACTAACCTGAGAGTTATAACAAACTAAGCAAACTAAATTCTAATGGGAGAGGAACTTTCTCTCGTCAGATTCACTTTCAAGCAATTGAGTCCAATGGGAGACAAGAAGCCCTAGATGGGAACAAGAAAGACAAAAACCCTTAAGAAATTAACCCTAGCAGAGCCTCCATTCGGGAACATGCGAGAGGCGAAGTTTACTTCATAATAACCGACCACTTTATCCCGACAAATTAGGTAGGTTTGCATTCTAAATTTTGACTCAACCAAGCTAGGCCCAAAAATTCATTAGCCCATATCATGAGTTAGGCCATCAGGTTTTCCCTATAAAAACACACACACACACACACAAAAGACCATTACCCGTGCAATGCGTGTGCATGGAGGACATAGACTTGTGGTTTAAAAAATCACAATTCGTCTTGAAAAAGTGCATTTATTTGCACGACTAAAATGGATAATAATGGTATGTATTATCAATTAATCTCGTTAGGGTTACATAACAATATCATTCAAATAGGGATGCAGGGAGTTTTCCTCTCCCATTCCAATCCATATAGGGATCCCAAAAATTTATTAAAAGTTAACAAAAAAAAAAAAAGTTAAAATATAATAAAATTGGAAAATATATAAAAGTAAGACTGAAAAACAAAAAGTTAAATATTTTAATAAGTATAAAAGTAAGAAGAAAATTATAAAAATCAACACAATTTTATATTTTTATTTACAAATGGATATAAAAAGTAAAAAAGAAAAATCAATCACTTATATTAAAATTGTATTAGTTACCAGATTGGGTTTGATCCCAACAACACTCATTTCCTTAGAAAGAGCAACAACAGTAGCATATTCTTTTAACTTTTTAAGTTCCGTAAGAAGCTTACCTAGTTCAATCACTGAAGCATTGCTCTGAACTTCAAGATGAGTGACGATGCAAATGGCGTCTCAGAGTGGAACCGAGAACCATAACAGAACGATAGCACAGAACTCAGTCGTGGCATAGCGGCGATTGACGGCGGTGACAAAAGTCTCTTTGTTGATTCTTGTTTGAACGAAAGAAACGAAAAAGACTCTCTTGGTAATATTAGGTAATAATGGACTCTCGACAAGTTTATTAATAGGTAATTATTATTAGGTAGGTAATTATTATTAGGTAATAAATAAACTCTCGGGTTAAAGACTCTGTGTTTATTATTATTTTGGGTTTTCTATTTATTTTTTCTTTACTTTTTTGTTCCCTCTTTTTTATGTAATAGTTAGACAAAGTTTCAAATACAAGTTTTTAATATATATATATATATATATATATTTGACAAGATAATATATTTTATTTTATATATAGGTAAGATACAAACTTAGGTGTTTAGCTGGGAAAAAATCCGCCAAAACTGAGGGGTAAATTCGTCATTGTAATAAATATTTGAAATTTGAATTTCATAATTAATGGTACTTTGTTTCTATATGTAACACCCTCGTATTTCTAAACAATAGAAATACCTAAACATACATATTGATTTACATCAGAGTATAAAATTTCCTGTTTCAGATATTGAACCAAACTCCACTTTTTGAATTCCAAATCAAGAGGTAAGACATCACATAAGTATTTATCAAATTAATCCATACATCAAGTACTTAGGTTCTCGATTGCTTAAAGTCATAACCTGTCCAACCGTTCAATATCCAAAACAAAAGAAACGCGGAAGCGGTTTATACAACTTTACAACAAAGCAAGTTACATAATCCAAACAGAAATAACAAGGGAAAACTAGTAACTATGGATAAGGTCACTAAATCTTCCAAGCTCCATAAACACGCCACCTACTCGTGTCGTTTAGCCTTCTTCTTTCCTTGTTTCTCTGTAAAACAACAACATATTATAGGGTGAGATAACATATCTCAGTGAGTTCTACCGTTACCCCTAACCACACTCGGTTTAATTACATTCTATAGTTCATAGTCCAATTCTTGATGACTATGCACTATTCTTTTTCATCAATTTAGTACAACATCTTAAACCATTTTTTTCTTTTCTTCGGTTTGCGATGAACCTAGATCACCTATACATCTCAGTGACTACATCTTTGGGTCTAGTTCGAGAGCTCATGACTTCCCTTTCCCTAGTGTACTAACATCTTGGGTCGTCACCCGAATTTGATATAATTTATATATCACACCCGCATTGGGCCGTCATTCTTATTTAATACCCGCATTGGGCCGTCAATCGTGAAACATAAACAGTCTTATGATGATCTTATAATCATCCCATATTCATTCATTCAATGTCAAGTTGAAAAGTTGAACTTATAGTTCATTTTCTTTTCAGTAAAACATGTCCTCACACGTGTACTATGACAATCTTACTTAAAATGTAAGAAAACCTTTAACATATGAAATGACGTCGAAAAATTGCAAAAGACCACTTGTTGGAAAGCTCTCTGAGCCTAGTTTTTGAAAATGATTTTCATTTTTCTAAATAAGCATCCAGTTGGTACAGTTTTTCCAAATTAGACAGAATGGTTCCCATATTGGACAGAATCTGTCCCCTGACTTCAAGCAATTAAAAAAATGACGAATTAGCACGAAACTTGAGTCTAAACAGAAGCAAATTGAGTCTAAATTTTAACGGAACAAGAATTATTCAAAACGGAGTTCAATTGAGAGTATGAAACCCAAAACACTGGACCTATACCCAGTTTAACCTCAGAAATTTGACCCAACTTGAGATACTCATAACTCAAGCTATACAACTCCAAATTTAACCAAATCAAAGCCAAAATGACCAAAATTAAGTCTCCTTTCAAAAAAAATAAGCCCATAATTTTTGGACCAACTAAACGTTCCCAGTTTCAAAAAGACTGTACCTATGCTCAGAATGCTTCCAGAATTTTACCCTGTCTTGGGAAACTTATAATTTGAGTTAAACAACTGCAATTTTGATGAAACCAATGCCAAATTAAAGAGCTTTAAGTCTATTTTTCAAAATTATAGGACACACAATTTTGTGATTACCAGAACTCACGAAACAACCAAAACACTGAACACATATCCAGAAACTTCCCAACAGTGAAATCTTTTCAACAATATTTCAAGTTTTCGGCAAACATCAAATTAAAAAGACATATTCAAAATCAAAGTCCCTAAACGTGAGTAAAACTCACATATTTGACGAATTCGCGAACAACCGAGTCTTTGCGAAATAACGGTCAAGTAACCACGCGAACAATCCCCGAAATCGTTCCAATCACTTCGAAACCGTAGCCCACAGCTCCAACTCCGAATTCTTTGCTTCCAAACTAAAACTACAGCTCCTAGGGTTCAGAAAGGGCAAAGGAGAAATAGAAGGAATTAGCTTTTCAAACTTGCATCAATGAAAAGGAAATCAAAAATGGAAGAGAATGGACTATGGAAGTCTCACCTTCAAGAAGAAATTGAACTTGGGTCTCCACCTCCTCTTCCTTTCTTCACGTTTTCTTCCTTCTCTCTCTATTCTTTTCCTTCTTTTTTTCTTCTCTGAATTGTTAATAATGAGAGGTGAGATAAGTCTCATGGTTGGGTGAGATGAGAGTGTAATTGAGAGGGAATTGACCAAAATACCCTTATTTCAATTTTTCACTTAAACTCTCATTTTAACCCCATTTCTCCTCAATTTACCACATAATTTGAATACTAAGGCATTTTAATCTTGTGACTTAGCTGATATATATTGCTTTCTCGACTATCCCATATTCGTATCTTGATTTATTTTTCACTTCGAATAATAAATCACTCGTTAATTCCATAAATTGAATTTAACAAAGTTAGGGATGTTACAATCACCCCAACTTTTAAAATTTTGTCCTCAAAATTGAAAAGACATACCTTAATGGAATAAATATGGATATCGAGTCCGCATGTCCTCTTCCAATTTCCATGTAGCTTCATCAGTCGAAAAACCGTCCCAAACGACTTTGACTATGGGAATTGTCCTTGTCCGCAACGTTTTTTCACCGTGTTCCAAGATATATCTAGGATACGGTTTGAAAGAGAGATCCAGTCGGAGGTCAATCACTTCCAAATCCAATGGCTGATCCGGATTTGGAATATACTTTCTCAACTGAGATACATGAAAAACATCATGAAGATTTGATAGGGCTGGTGGTAAAGCAAGACGATACGCAACTGGCCCAATACATTCGATAATTTGGAATGGTCCAATATACTGAGGACTGAGCTTTTTGGCTCGCAACGCTCTACCAGTACCTATAGTTGGAGAAACTCTCAAAAATACATGATCACCAACATCAAATTCTAAAGGCCTCCTTCTTTTGTCAGCATAGCTCTTTTGCCGACTCTGAGAACCTAAGTAACTTATGTGATGTCTTACCTCTTGATTTGGAATTCAAAGAGTGGAGTTTGGTTCAATATCTGAAACAGGAAATTTTATACTCTGATGTAAACCAATATGTATGTTTAGAAATACGAGGGTGTTACATATAGAAACAAAGTACCATTAATTATGAAATTCAAATTTCAAATATTTATTACAATGACGAATTTACCCCTCAATTTTGGCGGATTTTTTCCCAGCTAAACACCTAAGTTTGTATCTTACCTATATATAAAATAAAATATATAATCTTGTCAAATATATATATATATATATATATATATATATATATATATATATATTAAAAACTTGTATTTGAAACTTTGTCTAACTATTACATAAAAAAAGAGGGAACAAAAAAGTAAAGAAAAAATAAATAGAAAACCCAAAATAATAATAAACAGAGAGAGTATTTAACCGGAGAGTTTATTTATTACCTAATAATAATTACCTAATAATAAACTTGTCGAGAGTCCATTATTACCTAATATTACCAAGAGAGTCTTTTTCGTTTCTTTCGATCAAACAAGAATCAACAAAGAGACTTTTGTCACCGCCGTCAATCGCCGCTATGCCACGACTGAGTTCTGTGCTATCGTTCCGTTATGGTTCTCGGTTCCACTCTGAGGCGCCATTTGCATCGTCACTCATCTTGAAGTTCAGAGCAATGCTTCAGTGATTGAACTAGGTAAGCTTCTTACGGAACTTAAAAAGTTAAAAGAATATGCTACTGTTGTTGCTCTTTCTAAGGAAATGAGTGTTGTTGGGATCAAACCCAATCTGGTAACTAATACAATTTTAATAAATTGTTATGGTTGCCTAAACCAAATGGGTTTTTGTTTTTCCCTATTGGGTGATTTGTTCAAACGGGGATATGAACCGACATCAGTCACAATAAATAGTCTTTTGAAAGGGTTATGCAATAGTAGACGCGTTAAGGAAGCTTTAGAGTTCAAGAATGAGGTTGAAGCCAAAGGATATCAGGTCAATCATATTGGTCAAGCTATACTCATGCATGGGCTATGTGAAAACGGGAAAACCAAAGAGGCCTTACGTTTAATGAGATTGAGTCATGTTGAGCCTGATTTAACTACTTATAATACAATAATAAGTTCTTTTTGTAAAGATAATTCTGTGGATCATGCATTTGAATTACATGAAGAGATGGTTCAAAAATTCATTTTCCCTGATATTGTTATATATAATAGTTTGATCCATGGTTTGTGCATTTCGGGTCAAGGGAAGAGGGCACTCGACTTACTCAGTTCATTGGGATCGAAAAACATCAACCCTGATTGTATGACTTTTAGCACGTTGATTGACAATTCGTGTAAGGAAGGAAAAATCAGTGAAGCCAAATCACTGATTGCTAGAATGTTCAGAGTTGGCGTGCAACCAAATGCAATAACTTACAGTAATTTCATAGATGGGCTTTGTCTAGTTGGCCAAATAGAGAAGGCTAAGAAGATATTCTACTCTATGCCTCAAATAGGAATAGATCGTGATATAAAATGCTACACTATTATGATGAAAGGATTGTGTGAGCATGACAAGTTAATAGAAGCCCTTGATCTGTTCAAAGAAGCACAAATCAAAAACATGCCTCTGGATGTAAGGATGTATAGTACACTCATTGATGCTCTCTGCAATGATGAGACAAGAATAGATCAAGCTTTGGAGCTCTTTGAGCAAATGCCCGAACCCCCCAACACCTATACGTATACTTCTTTTGTAAACGCCTATTGCAAATTCAATCGAGTTGATGATGCAATTGGCGTCATAAACACAATGCTGAAGCGGAATGTTGTGCCATCTTTGTGCACATATACTATAGTTGTTAACGCACATTGCCGACTTGGAGATCTCCTGGCTGCGAAAAAGATCTGTGACGAGCTTGTGGCCAAAGGTTGGTATCTTGATGTTGTTATGTACACGTCCTTGATTAAAGGAATGTGCAGAAAGCATTTGTTTGAGGAAGCGTATAACCTATTGCGAACCATGGAAAATGAAGGCTGTCCTCCAAACGCGATGACGTATGAAACTCTGATTTATGCTCTTTTTGAAAGTGATAGGAACACGGAGGCTGTGGAATTGCTGCGTGAAATGATTGATAAAAAATTGCATGAAGGGGTAAGTGAGATGTTCTGGATTTTTTATTACAATATGAGTTATGATAAATGTAATGATTTTTTTGCAAATATGTTGCAGGTGGAGGAATCTAACGTGTGAGAGGTCAAAGAAAATAGAGGGAATTGATTATATGCTATTCAAGCTCTTCTTCCACAGGATTTTAACAAATTTATGGTTACATGTGCTGATTCACTAGTCTGAATTGTTAGGCTTGACTATTATTCACATGTAATCTCAACTTTTAGTTCATTACATTTTCTGTTTCTAAGGATTATAATCTTTCACCTGTCAATATGTTGTTTGAATATTTCATTTTAGATTTATAAATTCTCTGCCAGCAAATGGAAGCATAATATTTGTTGCTTTAGTTTTCAGCATATTCTCAACAGATGCACACGATGTTGCTAAACACTTTAATTTCTCCTCTTACCTTTTCCTTGCCTCAGGAGCTTTGATTTTCTCATCCTTTCTCACTTTTCCAAATCTTGATTAGTCTCTTACTGTTTCCTCTCAGTTCTTGAAGTCATCATATGAAACTGTCAATGTTCCAGGTTATGACATACCCTTTAATGTTAAAGATCTTCCAGATCCAGTTATTGTTGATAGAACAAGTTATACCTACACAACATTTCTTGATGTGTGTCAAAAATTGTCATTGGTTGATGGTGTCTTAATTAATACCTTCACAGCTTTGGAACCAAAAGCTATAAAAGCTCTTAGTGATTTGAGTTTAGGTTCAAGTTCTCCTTGTGTGTATCCAATTGGACCTATTATTAGAAGTGAGTCAAATAATGAAGCAAACATGTCTTTATGTTTAAGGTGGTTGGACAATCAACCACCAAGTTCAGTTATTTATGTCTCTTTTGGGAGTGGTGGAACACTTTCTCATGACCAATTCAATGAGTTAGCATTTGGATTAGAAATGAGTGGTCAAAAGTTTTTATGGGTTGTGAGAGCTCCAAATAAGACACCTAGTTCAGTTTTTATGGTTTGATTTTTAAAACACTATTGAGGAGGTGTTTAATTGTTATGCTTTGTTATGCCAGAGGTAGAACCACAATGACCTGATATTAGTGGTGGAATTAGGCGTCTAGGATTTTGAGTCAGGGTGCAAAAAAATTCGATTATTAAGATTGTTGGTTCACTGAAATTAAGAAAAGAAGTTATTTAGCTCCAAGTTCATTAAGAACACCAGCAAATCATCAATGATCTCCTCTATGATAATGTCCCTTTGTATTATTGTATATTGGACACTATTGGTGGTGTTATAGGAATTAGGAAGTCGTCTGCTCACCCAATGGCTTTATTAGTCTGATATGTACATATTCAATGATCCACACTAGAATTTCAAAACTAATTTTCCTCAAATTTGAAAGTGAAGCCCACATGTAACATTGTAATGTAATCTCACAAGTAAGAGTTCGTTTGTTTTAGATTTTGATTGACTTGACTTTTCTTCCAAATTCCCATCCAATGCATTACAAGACTTGTTACTGAAGCATTTAATGTACTCTCACTGAATAGCTAATACAGATCCTTTGATGGCTTTTTAGTTTATCCTAGTTCTTCATGTTGTGCCTGTTTCTTCATCCTCCTTAGTCAAATTACAATTACAATGGACTACAAACACCAGTTTGGTGATAATTTTCCGAAACAGATGATGCATATGTTTCTCTTTTGCCTTTTGTGCCAGATCTGGTAAATACAAATATTAGCAGAAGATGGTTAGAAGATATCCCCAACAAATATATTCTAATTGGTGTAAAAGAATCTTGGACTGAATTGTTAGACAAATACTTTTCACATGTCAATTTTGGGTGAGCTTGGTGTAAAAGAATTTTGGACTAAATTCTTCATCATTGGACCCTTACCTTGCGTTGAGCATCCTATCAACGCAGAGAAGAAGGGCAATATATTATTTCGAAAAGAAGATGGTGAACTAGTTTGGTTTGATTTAAGTACCCAGATGATTGAGGAGTTTGATATTATAGTAGAAAGATTTTCCAGTAAGATATTAATTTATAAAGAAAACCTTCTTCCATTGAGGGAATAGAATAAGTAATTTCTTTTTTGTTTCACCTTTGAGGTATATGATTATGGTTATAAGGATCTTAACGTGTATACAAAGTGGTTTCTCAATCACACATAATTATTATCATAATTTAGGTTTAAGCTTGAGCTTGGGATGTGGAGAAAATGTAAATGATAGTAATAAAAACAAAAATCAAGCTCCTTTGACGGTGAATCTCTTGCACAACCCTCCTCAATCGGTTCAAAATCAAAGGAGCTCCTTCATTAACTTGTTCCATTTACATGGTATGTTGTTTCTTCTTCAAATCTTTCTCTTTTGTAGCCATTATTTTATAAGGGAAAATATTATCATCCCTTCAAATTTCTGAAATTTCGTTTTCTACTTTGTTCTTTTACATTATAGTTAAGCGTATTAACATTCGGTTAGCTATATTCTCAACGATAGATCGAGATAGCTAATTCAACCTAACTGAAATTAGGTTTAGAACCTAATATATATAATATTAGGTACGGGGTTAAAGTTCGTTCCAAAATTCCACCAGAATTCAGGTGCGTTTTTGAACTTGTCGCGTGAAATTTGACCACCTAAAAACTTCAAATCTTATCAGAACCCGACGAAATTCGTCGTCATGGCTCTAGGACTCACTTATAACTAGAAACCTTACTTGGAGCACTCAAAACCCACAAAAACTTTTGACCACTCATTTCTAAACCAAATGCTAACTCATCTAGTTGATCATGAGAAAGTGTCTCACCACTCTTAAAAGAAACATAAACAACTGAACTATGTGGTTGATTTTCCAACCACCTTAAACATAAAGACATGTTTGCTTCACTATTTGACTCATTTCTAATGATAGGTCCAATTGGATACACACAAGGAGAACTTGAACCTAAACTTGAACCACTTTGTTTTTCTTGAAGTACCCTTATGGTTTCTGGTTCTAAATCTGTGAAGGTGTTCATTATAACACCATCAACAAGTGATATTTTTCTACACACATCAAGAAATGATGTGTAGGTTTGACTTGTTCTTTCAACAAGAACAGGATCTGGAAAATCTTTGACATTGAAAGGTATGACACTACCTGGAAAATCAACTTGTTCATAAGTTGACTCTAGGAACTGAGAGGAAACAGAAACCATATATACTCATCAAGTTTTGGTAAATAGAGAAAGAATGAAAATAATATAGCTCCTGAGGAAAAGAAAAGATAAGAAGAGAGATTGAATTGCTTAGCAACATCATGTGCATCTGTTGAGAACATGCTGAAAACTAAAGCAACAAGGTGGGAGAGAATTTAAGATGTTTTGCATGGATGGAGGGAGAGGGTAATCAAGTGTGGGAATGAGAAATGTTACATGCAAATTATTTTGTTGTTGGACTAATAATTTAGCAAATTCAGCAAGTGGAATCAAGTGGCTTAGTCCTGGTGAAGGAACCATAGCTATGCATGTCTTTTTATTCATCATGTAATGTAATGTATCAAACCAATTAAAGAACTTGATGATGGTGAGAAAACATGAACAATGACGATGCTTTTATAATTAACAAAGTTAAAATGAATGTTTTGGCCTTTGATAATTGAGAATATGATATAATTATTGTAACCATATAGTCCTTGATAACTACTATTATTTAATGGCGGCTGCGCACTGACCTGTGTGGAAAAGTGACGTGAGCTCTTGCGTATATTTGTTATATTCAATTGTAATGCTGGGAGTAATGATTATGAACTAATAATTGATTTGCATTAATTACAGAAGGTTGTGAAGCCTTAATATATAAAATTATTATTCTATTGATAATAAAATTTTAAAAACTTGGAGGTAAAAGATAAATACTATTCAATATTATATTATATGCATTTTCTCATATACACCGATAACACCAGTGGCGGTGGTGGCGGTGGTCTGACTAATTTAATAACCAAATAAAATTTTATATTACTGTATTACCGCCAGATTGCTTGCCAACATCCGGCCTAAAAAGATAACAACACAAGCAAAACACAATATCTTTTTCTATGCTATACTCTAGTCGGTTGCTAAATTCATTAAACCAAGAGGGATTAAATCTTCCAAGTGAATTTCCAATTTTCTTTTGAGGAAATTTGTGTTGAGTAGGTTGACATGGTCCCTTTTGTAAATATGCTCTTTGTATCCTGTCTCGATCATTAGGATGATATTCGGATATTTTAATTCGTTTTCCTGGATCTGATGGCAAATCTTCTAAATTAATTTCAACGTTTGTGGTGGTTCGATGTGTGTTGACGTTGTGTTGGCTGGCAACAGCGTGCGGTGCTTTCTACTTCTGGTGCGGCGAAGACGAAGTGTGTCGTGTTGTTGTTTGTTGCGTAACTTGCGTGTTGAAGAAGGTGAACCGTGAGTGTTATTGTTGGCTTGGCTTGTCGCGTTTTGGGCTTGCTAAGTAAAATGAGTCACGTTTCTTTTTTGGGGTTGGGCCTCCTAAGCATTGATTAGTGCATTAGTGGTGTAGACGGTGTGCAAAAAATAAATAATATGGCATCAATATATATATAATAGGGGTACCATGGAAATTTTTCAAAGGCGAGGGTGTACGGCTGCACACCCTAGGGCCTTACTAAAAGTATTGTATACTTAGACAAAAAAAGAATGTATTATTTCCCTTTCATCTTTGCTTGAATAAATCATATATATATATTTGAATTTAATTTATACTAGTATGGATGACCCGTGCGCTGCACGGGTATACATTTTTTTAAACATAATTTTTTATAATGTTGTTGTTTAAGTTTTTAAAAACAAATATAGATATATGTTGGATAGATAAGATATAAAAGTTGTGAATAACATAAAAAATACATATGTATCAACTAATCAATACACATAGTAGGAATCAATAACTTACTGCTAATTAATATTTTTCCTGCTTATTGATAAATGGAAATAGAATTTAGAATAAATCAAACAGAGTTGTTTAATTGACTGACTTTGGATTAGTTGCAAGTTTTTTAATATACATAACTGAATTATTTTTTTAATTTAATAGGGGTATACTCAAAGATTACTTGTGAATTAACATTGTATCCTAATCATACTTATAGAAAAAAATGGTGATACTAATTATATTTTACATCATATTCTCAAATATTAAATACTGAAAACAAATTGATAATAATGTTTTTTTCCTTTTTTTAAAAATACTTTGGCAGATATTTTTTCTTATCAACTCACTATTTATATTGCTAAATAAAATTGAATTAAAAGCATATTTTATTATTCAATAAATTAAAGGTTTTTTTAATTTGGAATGAAAAGGGTTTGCTAACGCGAACAACGTTTCATGAGTTGCTTTCCTTTTCGTTGAGTTCCTCGAAGAAGCATCGGCGTACACAGGTTCGCACCTTCAGCGAACGAAGTTTCCTTTCTGATCGCGATTAAAATTTCTTCTTCGCGACATGGACGACAATCATCACCGAAGTTTAGTAATAAAAAGGAATCAACCGGCAATACTCAGATGTCTACTGTTCCGATTGCTATTTCCAAATCGACTCAGATGGGCTGCTAATTTTGCCTGATTTCAACAGTTTCGTTTAAACTATCGTAGCTTGAGTTCTAATTAGTTAACTGTCACCTATGATTGTGATAAAATTCAGATTCTATTCGCATGTTATAGATAGGAAAGAAGGGAATCGTGTCCACGTGAAGAAGAATGTAGAATTATCAGATGAGAAATTAGGTTTTATTTATGTTGAATAGAGAGATAGATTGTATTCGCATGCTATAGATTCGAAAGAAGGGGATTGTCATTGACTCGATTCAGATTCTATTAGCATGTTATTGTCTGCAACATTTTAGGCCCCAAACACTTACATCGTAAAAAATATTATCAGTCCATATGATATTTACTTCAATGACAACATGATGGTGTAATAAATTTGAAAAAATCAGTACAAATCACCAAATCACATAAAGGTCACTACTTGTTACTAAAATGCAAAGCCGGAAAACAATTAAACATTATCAAACACCTCACGATACACTACATTCTTAGTGGATCTTATCAAATTCTTATCCTCATCGAAAATTAGCAACTTCAATCCCTTTCTTGACTTCACACGTGAAAGTGCCACATACAACTGTCCATGAGTGAACACTGGCTTAGGTAGATAAATACCAATTTATGATAGTGATTGCCCCTGGCTTTTGTTGATGGTCATTGCAAAACACACGGTAATAGGAAACTGTCTGCGCCTGAACTTAAAGGGAAGGCCACCGTCACTTGGAATAAGAATCATCTGTCGTTATAATATTCTTGCCCAAATGGTATACCATTAACCTTGTACCATTGCATAGACCTGCTTATTGGTCGATGTTCCTCATTAGCATAATAGGTACACCTACACCTACTTTCAATATCAACCTACTTGCAAAAACACATGGAAAATTACCGTGCATATGACAGACAAAGATTTATATTGAAATGTTAACCCTAATTCAGTGAGCAATTGGCCATAATGCAGCAAAGAGCTGGAACTTTTAATGTAAGCAACAACATTTTCTAACCACCACATATTTTCAGATGAAACACCACCATTCCAAATAAATCAAAATTAAATCTAAAAATCTTATAGATTAATAAATTTGGATATAATTTAGCAAAAAGGAAACATTAAAGAGACAAATAAAAAAAGAAAGGTAGTGGAAGAAATTGTGCCATAAACAAACATGATGACTAACCTCAACTCCTATTAACTGATGACTAATGGCCAAATGAGTTTTTTTGAACTACACAACAACATTCAAATAGGAAGACTAAATTAAACCCATTTACTGCTAAAGTCATAGGCAAAACAAACTCAAAAATCACAAATAACACTTGAAACATGTTCAGAACCAAAAATAAGCTTTATTACATCATTTACTTAAAATACGATTAATAGTAAAAAGATATAAATAAATAAAAGTTAAAGATATCGTGACCTTAAGGTCAAGCAGAAAGAAAGTGACACATTTGGATTGTTATCCAATATTGTTTTCAACAGGTATTATTTCAATAGCTCTTTTAGAATGTTGTGTCTTTCTTAATAAGAAATCAAAATCATGTTGGATGGCATGCATAGCAGATCATTTTGTATTGATGAAGTTCTCTTAATAAGAAATCAAAATCATGTTGGATGGCATGCATAGCAGATTATTTTGTATTGATGAATCCTGAAAAATAAAAACAACTCAAACCTCTGATTTGTGCCTTACCAGTTTGCTGATAAAATTTTCTAGTGTGCGTATATCTCTTTGATAAACATTCTTATCCCAGCCATCAGAAGACAAAAGAGGGCACATTAGGCACATGCTGCAAGTCTAACCACCATAAAAACATATACATTAGCCCTTTAAATGGACATCTAATTTTGAGACATAAAAATGATTTAGGCCTCTCAATTTTATTAAAATATAATAGAAGAAAAGGATCACCACTGCTACTACTATCAGATGCTTAAATAGACAAACATCTCGCAGTGCCAATAAGTATACTAGTGTCAAAAAAATATACATGTAAATCTCTTTTGAATGAAAAAAACAAAATTTTAACTGGCTCCCTTACAAAAGAATCATTGGGCATAAAGTGTGGACAATGCAAGGGCCAACTATAATTTGATGAAGATGAGACAGAAATTAAGGACATAAGCATATCAGTTCAAAAACACATACTTGGAAAAACAGTCACTTGTTCTCCCCTTCAATGAGAGCAATCCAGACTCCGAATCTTACCCCTAAAAAAAGAATATAGTATAAACTAACCATTAAACCACATGCTGTTTACCTTATACATATGCTGGATTTATTCAAATCTAAATTTGAACTGCATAAAACTCAAGAAGAAGAATAGGCTGAGATCAAAATTGATATTAAGGTCAACAACACCTTGAGGAAGAGTGGTATATAATTGGGATGGGCTTTTTTCAATAACTAGTGAATAGGGAACATTGTTGAAGACATCAACTAAATCAGACAGAAGCACATCGTATCTCACTTTTTTATTTTATTTCCACTTCCAAGTTGCTTTCCTGAATCAATATTGTTATCGTTATTATTATTATAGAATACAAATTAGAGTTCCATCACATAAAAAGAAGCATATATAGAACACATTGAAGAAATTATATGTGTCTATTTAAAAGAATACAAAATTACAAACAGGTTAGAAGGACTTAAGCATATCAATGATGACTATACTAATCGATTGCTTAGCCGAAAATACTATCTCCAAGGGAAGATTAAGAGAGGATAGAAAATAGAAACATAGATTCAAATACGTTTCCTTGCTTGTACATATGTTTTCTAATACAAATGAGGAGTAGGGAAAAATCGATTAGACAAATTTTCTTTTGAAGAGGAAAAAGAAAAAAAAATCGGTAAAAAAATTGCAAAAGAGAGAATAGCACCAAATCTCTGATACAATGCAACCAAATTTCTCAACAACACATTGTTGAAGGAAAACATAAATCACCTACACCACACCTGATATTTAATTTTAAACAACACCTAACCCTTTATAAGTGATCCAAACCCATTGGTGTTATAGAACAACAAAAAATAGTAGTAGTACACAATATAAATCACATTTTCACTATGCTAAGTGAATGAAACATTATCTGGAAGGATTCATTATGGTGGAGGTTTGTCATTGGAAAGTTGCTTACCTCTCTTGCCTCATCCATCAAGGCTATGAAAGTCTGCTCTTCCAATTCAATGTCATTTGAAACCCGAAGCCTAACAACCCCTTCCAAAATCTCCTCAGTTTTGAGAAGACCTGCTCCAACAGCATAACAGAACATAAAGAGTATCCCCTGCCTGCCCAGTTTCCACAACACACCAAATCATAATCATAAGTAAATACAATCAAGAGTTTGTCCACATAGGCTTACAACTAGGACCAATCAGAAAAAGCCATTCGAAATATATCTCAAAAATGAAGAATCAGGGGATCGAACCCCCATCCTCATCCTCAGACCCCCAATTTCCAACACTAACCATTTGAGCAACCACATTTTGTTGTAACTGAAACGTATTATATAATATATACCCTTTTTTTCCTTTTATTTCTAGCAAAACCTATTACCTACTAATTATATTTATTTATATGTATTTTAATGCTTATATATTACATTTATATATCATATTTATTTGACATCTAATATTTTGTATCACTTTCCATAGATTTTAGATTCTATATATTTATTAACTAGAATGTTATTAAATATGAATAATTTTATTCATTTTCAAATTTATTTTTTAATTCAAAATTATATATAAGTAAAAAATATTGACTTATAATATCTTACATTTTCTAATCCTCATATTAATTTAACGTCAAATTTAATGATATCGGGTCATGCGGGTCAATTAGTGACCCCTCGGTTCGACCATTGACCCAATGACCCAGTGACCTACTCGGGTCGATCACCGGGTTGGTTTTAATAATATTGATTGCAGCTGACTGTTCTAAAAAAATAAAAACAGCAAGTAATGAATACAATGCTAATTTTGTGGATCCAATAAAGAATACAATGCTAATTTTGAAAATCCTTTCGGCCGGAACCACTATCGAGAGAAGATGAAGACTATCAGAAGCACAAGAGCAACAAGGTAGCCGGGTTGTTACAACATAGGTGCTGAACCTGTTTTGGATTCTTTCCGTAAGTATTCTTATAATTGCATATGGTTTTCCCCATTCTTTTCAACTTTAAATTTTTTATTTCATTTACCAATATTCTGTCTTTTGCATTGCTCTTTCATTTTAGTACATGTTGGGGTTGCAAAATATAAAACTAGAATTCAATTTTATTTTTCATTTGCACATGGCATTCAACTTACTTTAAGTAGTAATTTTGGTTTCGTGTAAGTAACTACTAAGTAATGATGGATATGATATGGATAGAGTGAATACAATTATTCAAATCCAAATATTAAAATTATCATAAATAGTAGTGCAATTAGGATATTGTGAAGCTGTCTGTCATATATAAATTTATCTTAGGTTATTGTGAAGCTGTCTGTTATATATATGATATTGAATTTGCAACTTTTATTCTGTTTAATCACGATGCAGTGAGCCTGATTGAAAAGTCTTGCTCATAGCTTCTTGAATTCTCGGAGGAGCTTTTAGTGTTTTAAATAGGGATACTACTGAATATCCAACAATATCTAATACTTATTTATTGAATATAAATCCTATGGGTTTTCCTAGAAACATATCTGACCTCATTGGTAGGTTCTCTTCAAAGTTCATATGAGGGACTTATCGAGAATATATTTGAGAAAACATTTCATGTTTGAGGGATTATGATTGATTAGGACTTGCTTAAAAAGTTCAAAGATAAATCACTGGCGTTCATAGTTTTAAGCTAAGACTTTCCAACAAACCATAATCCATAACATTACTTACACTGTTAGAGACAATGTCTCGATCGTCAATGTAAGAGGATTTCGTGGATACAATTTCACAGCTTTCACCAAGAGAGAAACCCTAAGATAAAATAAAATTTGAACTAATGGTTCTTTTTTTGCACAGTCACTATATCCCACTAAATTTGAGACTTCTCTCAAACCCTATCGCGTGATGTGAAAAGCGGTGCTGCTCTGTATTCCTTTTGTTTGCTCTCAATCTTTTTTTTTATCATCACTCTCAATCTTATTCCTAATACTGAGTAATAATAATTAGATTGCAATATATCGTTCCATATTTAGTTTTTTTTACAAAATTAGATTAGTCGCTAACAAAGTCGTTGGATACTAACAATATGATAAAAAAAAAACCTAATCTAATGCATCATTATGCTTTTATTGATTATTAAGTAAAATATTTACCATTCTCCAACTACTATTGTATATCTCACGTATGATAAAAAAATTTTAATCTAATGCATCATTATGTTTTTATTAATTATTAAGTAAAATATTTACCATTCTCCAACTATTAATTATTTTTGTCAAAAAAAAAAACTATTAATTATTCAGTCATAGATGTTACAATAGAATGAATATATAAGGTTTAATAAAATAAAAAAATATATAATGTTCATATTAAAATAAAATATCATAAACTATTATCAATTAAAAAAAAATTATACCTCATTAATTATGGAGCTTTATAGGCAATAAGATATGGGGAATAAGGCCCTTTTAAAAAAGAAAATATGGGGAATAAGCAATACTAATATTGATACTCTAATTTCGTTTTGTATCTTGCTTTCAAACTTATAACATCAAATATTTTAGGTTTAATTACATTTTTGGTTCCCCTATATTAGTTCATTCACGATTTTGGTCTCCTAGCCAAAATTGGTCAAACTAATGGTTGAAGTGGTACTAAGATAAAAGACGTGACATCCCATGTTTGAGTGCCACATGAAATTTTTAATTAAAACATAATATTTTAATATAACAATTTGTTTTTTAAATAAGTAATAATAAACATCCCAATATCTGGTAATAAAATATTTTTAATCTACTTTTTTCCAACTTACTGGCTCTCTTTCTCTGCGATGAAGGTTCGGAGATAGCAAAGTTTGATGTTACTCAAGGTGGAAGTTTGATGAAGATCATGAGAGAGATCTTATAGTGACCAAATGATATTTGTTATGTATACTTATGGATTGATGTATTGTTTCATCCTTCCCTCACAGTCTCACACTCGACTAAACGAGTGCTTTCTACCTGTACGTGGGAATCTCGACGGGGACTTTTTCCATGTGGAGACGAGGACGAGAGAGATAATTCTCCCGCTGTCAACTCTGGGATGAGGTTGAGGATGGGGACGGGGATCATTCCCCTGTCTGAGTACATTATATGTATTTTTTAATTAAAAATATTTTTAATTAAAAATATTAATAAAAAATAAAAATGTGTTAACTGCTATCTTTTATTCTTAATTTTATTTTTTGAATATCAATAAATAAAAGGATGACTAAATTTTATATTAAAATATTAAACTATGATTTTTTAGTTTAACTATAATATTTTTTTAGTATACAATCTAATCTAATAAACGTGTCCTACTAAAATTTGTCAAGGTGGGTTTATTTTCTAAGGTGTCCAAAGTAGTCAATTTTTTGACATAATATACGTAAACATTCAACTGGCTCTTTTTTAATCCCCAAACAACAATTTCAAAATTTAAGTTAAAAGGAAATGTATACCCGTGCTGGCACGGGTGATACATACTAGTTAGACACACATCCATCAATTCGGAGGTTAGATTGAATTTATAGCATGAAACCACCCAAACCATCATAAAGTTTAACTACTAATGACAATATTCAAATATAGTTGTGAGGAAGGAAGTAAACAATTGATCACCAAGGTTCAACAATTTTAAGCTAATAAATTTCGGGTTTCAGCATGAAATCAACCTCATAACTATGAAGCCCAAAATCCAAATTTCATCATAGGGTAAAAGCAAGGTAGCAAGGTGTTGTTTTTTAGTGTTGTCTTGTGGGGTGGCGAACATGGTGGTTGTGGTGTTAGTGCATAAGGTAAGAAGAGAAGATGATGGTGATGTACATGCTGATCAAGAGAGGAATTTTAAATCACCAAGAAAATATTGAACTAAACTACAACTTTGGTCCCTGATGCTCTCTCTCATTACAACTGAATTCTGAACGGCACTCAAACCCAATTTACATCACTCATTTCCTAAATTTGATTTCAAAATTGACAAAGGGGCAAATCAATCAGAAGATGGAACGCTACCCAGAATAAATTAAAAATCAACGAAACATCTTAAAGAAATCTAATACCCATTAAACCAACGAAACATGATTCAAACCATTGTTCTGAAACTAATACCCCTCAAACCCACTAAAATCTGTGCCGGATTTCGCAGCCGTTTGATTACCCGTCCCGTTTGATGAGCGCAGTCCAATACGTGAGGAAGAGGATCCATAGTGTGTCGCCATTGTTGATTTGTAGCAGCACGAACGGATGATTTGAAGTTCTGGTTTTGCGGTTTTGGAGGAGATGGGTTGCTGTGATTTATCTCTTTACCGAATTTGGTTGAAATATCACAACGGTTTGACATTTACGGGAGTAAATTGGGGGTATTAATTGAGGCTAATTAAGTACCCTTGTCATGGAAATCCTTTGAATTAGAAACGTACACAGCAAATCATTAGGTGCTACATTTATTCATTTCCGATTTTATAATAACATGGGGATGTCGTATCGTAAAGTATTGTGGTATTTGTCTGAAGGTATAATTTAAAACCTTTACTCACAGATCCATAAAATGCGCCCAGCATTTTAAGAGGTGTGGCTTGATTGAAGACCAGATCTCAACCGTTTGAGTTTTTTTATATTTTGCACGTTTTAATCTGGGCCGTCGATTGGTAGCCGTGATTAGTATCAGCCTGTACGCGTGGACTGCCACGTATTTTATGAAGGATCTGCATGTATTTTTTTGATTGGTCTGAGCTGGACGCATAGGTGGACAATCTCTTGATTGTAATTACTTATGATTATGATTATGATTATGATACACAATAGGTGTATAGGTATTTTTACGCTATCTACGAATTAGAGGTTAACACATCATCAAAAGGAAATTGGTCAATTGTTAATGACTAAATTGGTCAATTAGTAACCAACTACTCCATGTATTGTGATTAGTGATGGTTGTAAAATCCTATACACAATATGTGTATATAGAAATTAAACTCTTTTTTTTGTTGCTAAATCAATGTATCGTTCACGGCGATTGTGGAGATTATGAATATATAAAAGGCAAATGTTACTTGGCAAGAAAAATAAAAATGCAAATGTACGCTTCAAGTTATTACTTAATTTTTGAAAACAAGTTGCCTACCTTGAAATAAAAAGAAAACACAAAAAGAAAATAAAAAACTACGACCTATATTTACTTATAGAGATAAATCTTTTAAAATTACCCAATTAAACATAAACCGATGTGTACCCTAAAAAATTTGATTGTAGTTTCGATCAATATATATATATATATATATACACACATTATTGTAGTTTTTTACGCGTTCAAAGGATTATCAATTTATCACCAAAGAAAAAAAACCGGTGTCCCAATAAAAAAGTCTACATATCACCGTGTATAAAATTACGCTTGAGTGAGTTTTGTTTTACACGTACCCTAGATCTCATATCATATTGGGTGTTGGTTCCAATTGCAGGCAAAATTTGCCGTCGGAGTTGATCAAGATGGATAAATATGTAGTTTTGGCTACGACTTCAACAAATGAAGATGTAAAGGTAATCAACAAATTATGACCTTGACGGGCTTCCAGGAGAAGATGTGTTCGAGGAACAATATATTTCTTACGACTCCTTTTGGGAGATGTATAGCCTAAAAAATAACTGACGAAACTTGATATCGACATGCCTCTCTCTTATGACGATCAAGAAGTGTACATGAATGGAATGTGTCATTGGTGGTGTAAAAGCGAAACACATAATAAAGCATATTTGGTATCCTTTGATTTGGGAAATGTGGTGTTTTTTACCACATCTATACCCTCTGACACTGATGATAGTTTTGATTTTTTATTGGCGTGGAGACACTTGATGGTGTTAAACGGGTCTATTGCACTGATCTTAAGACTTAAATTATACTGAGACAAATACTTTTCACATATCAATTTTGGGTGAGCTTGGTGTAATGAGATCTTGGACTAAACTCTTCATCGTTGGGCCCTTACCTTGTGTTGAGTATCCTATCAGAGCAGAGAAGAAGGGAAATATATTATTTCGAAAAGAAGATGGCAAACTAGTTTGGTTTGGTTTACGTACCCAGATGATTGAGGAGTTTGGTATTATAGTAGAAAGATTTTACAGTAAGATATTAATTTATAAAGAAAACCTTCTTCCATTGAGAGGAATAGAATAAGTAATATTTTTTGATTATCCCTTTGATGTCTCTGGTGTAAGTATCACAGTTGTGTTTATCTATTGAAATATAGTGAGAAGAAAAAGATAGAAGCCTAGTGTGAAACTTTTATATTGTCAACATAATCAAAGACTATACATCCGGAGGGTGTCTCCAGCTAAGCAATGCAGCAGTTCATGGCACCAAAACCCCCCCGGTTCCCTCCATTTTTCCAGCCGTTCGCTCGCTGCCATGTGTTCCATGTCTGCCGTGTAAGCTCCAAGTGGCTGCTAGTGCCAAATCAGCTCCAGTCAAGCATTGAAAATGCTGTCAAATGATGTTCTTTGGGTTGCTTCACTCAAAGATTTGCATCAGAGAAGAAGAACGGTGTGAGAGATTTGGTTTCCGGTATGGTTCGCCAGTTGTATTCCATTCGTTGCTTCTCTCTACTGGGTTTTTGTCTTTATTTCCAATTTTATTCAATTCTTCCCTCTTTCTTCTACACGTGGCTGATTTTTTCTTCCTTTCTTCGATCTACACTCTTCTTTCTTTTCCATTCTACTTCCACTTCCCAATGCTGTCAGCTTTGTTTGAACAAGCTACTTTTCATAAATACTCACACTCCAACACTCCCACTTATCACTTATCACTCACTTTGAAATCTTTCTCAGGTTGCCCTCTAAATTTCAATGTCCTTCTCTTCTTCATTTGTTGTTTATTGTTTACATTGTTGTTACATTGTTTTTCCTTTGAACTTCAGGTTATTTGATCGTTGCTGCCCTTCAGTTTTTACGTAACAAGGTAACCCCATTCCTTCTTTCTTTCCTTTTGCTCATCTAATCTGGCCATTTTTGGTTGATGTACTAAGTTATTCCCTATTTTTCATTCATTTACATCTGCCAATGTTGTTTATATGGGGCTCCTCTAACAATGGATTCGTTTAAACCTATTTATGCTAATCTTGGTTGCCTATCTTCCCATTGATGTGTATCTTGCTTGCCTCTGTTTCAGTTGGTGTGTTAATCTTTGTTGGTCAATTGGTTAAATTGGTTTTTAGTCAATGGATATTTATAGGTGTTTTCATCAACTAAACACACTAATTTGGTTGTCTGTCTTCTTATTGATGCCTATTTTACTTCTCTATATTTCACTTACTGTCTTCATGTTTCTTCCTAAATTGGTTAATTTGATTATTGGTTAATCAATATTTGTATGTATTTTCATCAACTAAACATACTGGTTGTATTCTCAGAGGCAACATTATTGTGATGAGGCCCTGGTATAATTTTAAGTCTTTGAGTTTGACAATCTTTGAATTCTAGAGCTAAGTGCAAACCAACCATGTATAATTATTGAATGGTAGATGAACGTGGCAAAAAAAAACTGTTTACCACTTAACAAACTCAAACATAGTTGCGTTTCTCATGTGTTGTTTGATGTTTCCTCAATTGATGTTTAATTTTCCTTCCATTGCTACATCACTGCAACTTATTTAGAAATAGGTTGTCTTATTGGACCCTAACTTCCTATCTGCATCTTATTAGTATTACAAACTGCTTCACATATTTTGATTGTTTTGGCTTTTAGTTTATGGTCTTTGACTGAACTTTTAATTGTTTCATGTTGTCCTTTTTTACCTTTGCTAGATGAATTCCCTTGATATTGTGGCCGAAGAGAACAAGGTAATCCCATATTCAGATTATCTAATCATATTTCATTCATTCATGTACTCCATGTGCATTGTTTTATTTTGTTTTCCAGTTTATCTGGGGATTATCATGACTGCTCATCATGTTTACTTCATGTACTCCATGTGCATTATTTACTTCATTTAGTCTTTGAGAAAATGCCTATATTGTGTTTGTTGATACTCAGATTTTCATTTGTCTCATGTAACATAAAGTTTATTGACCTGTATCTCAACTATTTGGGTTCCTTATTTTACTCCCATTGCTCATTGACCTTGGTGTTTTTCCCATTTGTTCCATTAGAGTATTTCCAAGTTCAGTAATCTTAAGGCACATTTGGCTGATATTATTTGATTAAGTAATCTTAAGGCTCATTTGGCTGATATGATTCGAATTTATGTTTAGTCTTGCAATATGTTTTTGGTTTTCCTTTTGAATCCCAACAATACTCCCATTTCTCATTGACTTTGGTGTTTTTCCATTTGTTGGACATAGATTTGTAACTTTATTCTAATGAAATTTGGATTTTTTATTGGCAACCTATTAAGCTTCCACAAAACAATTTGGATTCCTTATTTTTCATGGTTGTTTTTTATTTCAGTTCATACCTTACTTATGAATTTGAATTTGTTCCTCGCTTTGTGTCTTACTTGCTATCTATGAAAATGTTGGTCTCCTTTGCCTATAGATTTTTTATCAGAGACCTATTGAGCTGTAACCAAACAATTTGGATTCCTTAATTTGGAGACTTTGAGTTGCCTTTTTCCTAGAGTCATTGCCAATTGACCTCCTAAGTTCGATTTTTTTTTATTTGACTACGTGTGTTATCCCATATCTCCAGAACAGAGCAACCTTTTTTAATGACTTTCAGTGCTTTCTTGATCTTTTATTCGTGTGATGCAAGTTATATACCAAGGTTTCTGTTTTATGTTCTTGATCCTGGTTTTTTTTCCAATTCTCCTAATGTATTCTTCTATATTGATTGTCCTCCCTTTCATTTGCTTAGCTGGGTTCCGTCGATGTTGTTGGTAGTGGCCCCTTTTCTCCAGGCTGCCTTACGAAATACCACACTTATGAATTTGAATTTGTTCCTGGCTTTGTGAGTTCCCCTATCTCTCCATTTAAATGGCTGATTTTGGCCTATTTACTTATTGTTTTTCCTTGGTTCTCTTTGCAGTTCCTTCACATTGGTTTTTGCCAACTTGTCTTCTCTCCTGCAGCTACCTCCATCACTTTGGTTAACTTTCGTGGGAGGAAATGGTCCTGCAAGTTTCAATGGAATATTTCAAAGCCTAACTACTGTTGTGTTTCTGATGGGTGGGCTACCTTTCGTGGGTTGAATGGGCTCCTTCCAGGGACCTCTCTAAAACTAGGTGTGGCTAAGAAGAATAGGAAATATCTCTTTGTCAAGGTTGTTGAAGACTAGTAGATATCTGTTTTATTAAGGTTCCCTGGATAAGTTTGTGCTTCTGTTTCACCACAATTTCCGTATTAGTATTTTGTTGTGTATCTTGGCCTTTTAGCTAACTGTTTTGCTGTGCATCTAGACCTCTTAGGATGCTACCCATGGTTCTTCTTTAGACTATTTTGTCTTAATTTGTTTAAGTGCTTTGTTCCATGATTAACAGCTTTTTTGTAATACACTCCTTCTATCTATCCAATATGGTTGTTTGGGCTGTTACCAAGGAAACTTTATGTGTTGAGGCAAGAAAGACCATTAGGAGCCATCCCCTCCTATATAGTTAACACTGGTCTCTATATTCCAGAATTCTGTGTCAGTAGCAGCATGGTTTCTTTTATCTCTTATATTACAGGATTTCAACAACTTTAACCCAGTTTTAAAGACTCTAACCCACCTATCAGTCGTTATCTTGGTTCTTCACATTACATTGATCTCCTCCCTCTATAAATATGTTAACAGCCACTAAAGATAATCATCATCCAAACCTGCGATTTGAGACAGAGCAGAAAAATGCAATATTCTAACAAGTGTCATTGGTTAACTCTGATGCAATCTTTGGTCGACATGACCTAAGAGAGGTCAGCATATTTCTTATTGCCTTTGCTAAAAAACTGAAACCTTGATATCTTCACATGTCATCGATTTGACATTTCACTTAAACCTATTGATTATTATATCTTTATCTCTTAACATCTATTTTGTCCCTCTATTACGTATGTGTGTATATATATATATCCAACCTCTTGGTTAACTTACTCTCATCTCTTTGAAGCATTGAGACACAGTCTTCTTTTGCACTCTCTTTAATTTGGAAGGTATTTTCTCTTTGTTTTTTTGTAAACATTGTTGCATGGTTCCCATCTTTTTTTGTAATCTCTCACTTCTCCTTTGAACTTCAGGTTACCCTTTTGCTACCTGGTCTTAAGCTTTTGCATAACAAGGTAATGCTATTCTTTCTATTTCCCCTTCTGTTGATGTAATGTGGGAATATCTTCTTACTGCAATACATTTTTTCGTATGTTTCCTTGCTTTCTATATAACACTATTATCATATTTATGTTTCCTTGCTTTCTATTATATATCATATGTTTCCTTCCTTTGTACCTCACACTATTGTTTATATGGGGCTCCTCTAACTATGGATTCTCCTAAACTTCTTTATCTATATTTTGGTTGCCTATCTTCCTCTTCCTGTGTATTTTGGTTGCCTGTGTTTCACTTACTGTGTTAATGTTTTTCAAAAATTATTGTATTCTTTCTTGATAAACTGATTTTGAACTAACTCATTTCTTGAAATGGAGAATGACTATTCTCATGTTTCTTATATAATTCTTTTAAAAATGAGTTATCCTATTTGGAATTGAGTCAACTTGTTGATTTCTCATACTTGGTTTGTCATGAGAATCTATTTTTTGCAGATGCTTGTTACTCATGTTGATCGAAGAGATGATAGCACCTATGCTAAGGTTATCAAGTTTGACAGATATTACTTGGAGTTTCTCGCTGAAAATGTGAGTGTTAACTTGTGCTTTACCCTTGCCTTCTGTTTATTTTCCCCATTTAATTGTGTCCTATTTATCATTTGTATGTTCTCTTATTTTTGTTGGGTGTTATGTTCTATATTATCCATTCAACTGCCTGAATTGTTTACCAAACAACATGGAAATGATGTGTCCTTTTTGGTCAACCTGTGTGATCCTGCTGGGAATGAACATCAAGTGATAGTTAAGAAGGTTAATGCTCGCGTATATTTTTCAAATGGTTGGAATGAAATGGGTTCTCTCTATCTTCAAAATGGTAGGGGGATAGTAAGGTTGGTTTACATTAGGCCAGACAAGTTTTTCATGAAAATTAAGGATAGATTTGGTAAAGAGGTTAAGTATCCTACTCCCCCACGTATTTTTAAGATTGCAAAAGACCCAGTTCCACTTGCAACCATTGATTTTGGAGACAAATACCTTAGCACCATCTCTAAGGTCTCAACTATTTACGATACATTGGGCAAGCATTTAACTGCAGCTGATGCTCAAACTGGAAAACTGGTGTGTTTTTTCCCTTTCATTATTTTACTCTTATTCGCTGTTAGTCAGATTGTTTTGCCTTCCTGTTTTGTTGATTTTCTTGCATTATTGTATGCAGTCCATCCCTGCTGATTTCTTGCATATGATCATGCCAGCTGGTGTTCATCAAGTCAAGTTGATTGATTCCTATGGCTATGGCTGGACCCGTGAAGCAATGAATGATCAAGATGATGTGTCTCTCTGTGGTTTGTATACTGGTTGGAGTGTTTTTCGCCACACCAAGCTGCTGTTTGAGGGTACTTATGTTACCCTTGGTGTTACATCTGCAGAGCCAACAGTCATTCTCTTTGAGTTCAAGAGGCGTATATGAATGGATTATGACCCTGTTGTTGTTTCTTCCTACTGTTGATTGAAGACAAAGATTAAGACTTTCTCTACATCCGGGTTATTCTTATTTTTGTAATTCATAAACCTTATTTTTATTTCATTGTTCTTGACTATTATGGATACCTAAATCCTCTTCTAGGGTCTTAGGTGGATCTTGCATTCTTAGAGACCTTTTTATGTTCTAATTTCTAGTTTGAATTCCTAATTTTTATTTCAATTAATATTATTCTATTGCTTTAATCACATAATTATGATTGACAACCCTTTGCATGTTTATAATCAATTAGTTGATCAGCAACCGTACTGCAATTAGTTGGTGGACCTATAGGATAATTGGGGCTATAATTAATGCATGACCAAATTTTAATTTAGTCTTCCAATCATTCAACCTTTTTGTACTTTATGCTTTTCTCGAATTTAAATTCTAGCATGACCAAACTAGGGTTAATTTAGGAAAAAGAATATTAATCGCGAATGACCAAACGGATTAGTAGCCTTAGTAAAGGGATTGGTAATTGAATAAAATAAGGGAATTCACGTAGAATTAGACATAGGAGAATCGAAGCTTGCAAGTGAAATCGCGACCCTAAACCTCTCTCCAACTTGTTAAATCTAGTATTTTAATTCTTGTTGTTTACGTATTTTTATTTAGTTTCTATAACCTTCAAATTATTCGTTCGTCTAAACAATAAATAATCTCGACTAGTTTGGTACTTGTTAATTAGTCCCTGTGGAGACGATAATCTTTTATACTACTTCTGCGAGAGAGTACACTTGCGTTTTTAACGCAACAATAACCAGATGGACCTTAAATTGATCAACAACAGAATTGAATTAATTAAGCGAATATTAATTATATTCACTAGAGGCACTAATTAGTGGAAGTATTCTATATATTTTTTCCATCAGCAACAATATGGAGTATTAATTGTGCTATTTGATTAATGTTAGATTTTTTCCCATCAGTGGAACATTGACTGCATGACTTTTCCTATTGTTTTGTTAGCTATAAGTTGCTTCAGTTCACATGTGATCCTAATTTTGTTCTTCACAGTACTGTGGCATACGACGTTCCTTGGTTTTAAAATAGAGTAATGTAGCTATTCATTTTCCATATCTTATGCAATCTCAGGTCTATTTCTGATGACATCATTCCTTCCATCATGATATTCATTCTTCCCAATAACGTTGCCTGCATTCTGAGGCTTATTTAGAACCTCCAAAACAGATGCAAAATCTTCATTAGGATAGTTCAAGTGTTCTATATTTTATCTTCCCAATAAGACGTCATAAGATATATGCTGGTTTGATTTTACTCAACAGTGTATGACATCAATACTCCCTATCTGTTGCTTTCCATATCTGATGCACTCTTAAGATTTTTCTTCCAACGTAAATCTGATTTTGTCATTTTTAAAAGTGGATTTACCCCACCCAAGGTAAATCCGCTTTCTGCGGGCAAAAAACCATGTGGGGGCAAAAAAAAATTTATTTACCAAAATAATGCACTTTGTGGGTTATTTACCAAAGTGGGCAAATTTTTTTTATAGTTCAGAAGTCGCCGGCCCCAGGGTGACTTCTGAACTGTTTTTTGCAATTTTTTTTTAAAATGCAGTTCAGAAGTCACCTCCCCAGGGTGACTTCTGAACTGTGTTTCGCAATTTTTTTTTAAAATACAGTTCAGAAGTCGCCCCCCCCCCCCCAGGTTGACTTCTGAACTGTGTTTTTTTAATTTTTCAATAATTATATATTAAAATGATAAAAATTAAATTAATTTATTTTAAATAAAACAATAGTATTTAGATAATTAATAATTGTAATCCAAATTTCCTAATTTAATTGAAGGGTCAGAAAGAAATATTACAACACAATAATTTATTTAAAAGACCAACCGAAAATTACAATAGTTATTTAAAAGAGTAATCCGAAATATTACAACACATTAATTGCGGTTAGGACAGTTGTTTCTGTTGTGACCCTCATTTCTACAAATTCCGCATCTTCTGGTGCGTGTACCCCTTTCTCTTTGATCCATCTCTGTACGAATACGGGTAGACTGTGGACGACCCTTTTTATCTCTCCGTTTAGTGGGATCATGCTTTAGTTCTAAAGTATTGAAATAAGGCCATGACGTCTCAGTTGGCAAGGGTGGGAACTCGACAATGTAAGTATTGAAAACATTCTCCATTGTGTACGGTGGATCCACGAATTGCATGTGGTCGTAATTGCATTTTGAGCATGCTGCGATGACATGTGAACAAGGGTAGTGAAGTGCCTGGAATTCCCCACACTCACACGTTTTTGCTCTGAAGTTCACCACGAATGTTCGCGCAGGTCTACCACTTTGTGGTCGTACAAGTTCTTCAACTCGGAACAATTGTTGGGCACGATCGTGAACCGCGACGTTATGCGTTTTTGAGACATTTATGTTCCTGGCAATATTTTCCAACAATTTTTCAGAGTACATAGTTCCGGACGTCAACATTGCCTGTGCCTGTGTTCCCCTTTTGACGAAAACCTCGTTCATTCTGAAATATGTTGCATCTATCAATGAACGAATAGGGAGATTCCGCACCCCCTTAAGAACATTGTTGATGCACTCTGCAAGGTTTGTTGTCATGTGCCCCCAACGGGAACCTCCATTGCACCACTGCAACAATTGTTCTGCGGTTATGTCTTCAACCCAAGCCACCCCCTCAGGACCTACTTCCTGACCAATTTTTTGTTTGTAGTGTTCGGCCGATTCTTCTGTCATTGAATATGCTGAAGAAAAAAAAGAAGATGTTGGTAAGTATGGAATGGAAATTTGAAACCAATTAATTAAAAAAATTGTTAAAAATACTCACCCATATTGATGACATGTTTCCTGGCAGGAGTGTTTTTGAAGTGTCTCATGAAGTTTTGTGCTATGTGGCGAACACAGAAGACGTGTTTCCAATTGGTGTTTAGTTGCGTAACAGCACTTTTGATAGACTCGTGTCTATCTGATATCAAACAAATACCCTCCTGTGGTGTCACATAGTGTCTTAAACGAGATAGGAAGAAAAACCAAGCCTCCTTTGTCTCACCCTCGACCACTGCATATGCAATTGGGAAGGTGTTGTTTCTTCCATCTTGTGCGATTGCCAAAAGAAGACACCCTTTGTACCTACCGTACAACCATGTTCCATCAACAGAGACAACTGGTTTGCAAAATTGAAAGCCTTTAATGCACGAGCCGAAACTCCAAAAGATGCGGTGGAATACACCTTTGTCGGCAACTAGTTGTCCATTCTCATAGAATGGTTTGTACTGCCAGTCGTGAACTGTGTCTGGAATATAGTAAGAGAAAGCATGTAGCCACCTGGTTACTTCATTGTAAGAGTCCTCCCAATTACCGAAGATAAGCTCGATTGCTTTTTGTTTAGCAATCCAAGCCTTTCTGTAGGAACTCTGGTACGTGAACCGCTCCTTGATGTGTGCAATCAACACAGCCATTGATATTATCGGTTCCTTCCTTACAAGTGGAAGTATATGAGTACACATGAGGGAGGAGGTCAGCTGGCGGTGATCTTGGGAAATAGTAGATGTTGTACATGTGTGTGGGTGAGTCAACTGTGTAATCCCCCAATATCCAGTTTTTGCTCCTACTCTCACTACACACCTCCACAAACAGGTTTCATGAACACAACAAACGGTCCATGTGTGTGGTTTAGACTCACAGACTTTGTATGCAACTGAATGGTTTAGGTGATATGTTTGGATGAATTGTTGGGCTATTTCTTTTGTGGGAAATTTCATTTTGAGTTTGAGTTCGTTTGGGTCTTCGTTGGATAATAGTTGGTTCCTGTCCATGGAATGGCCAAACTCTACATCATAAGGTTCTGGGTTATCAGCTGTGACGTTTTGAAAGTGTGGTACAGGCTCGCGGAATGCAACACCTATGTTGGGGTTAGCTTCAATTGGTTCCTCATCGACGTCACGCTGAAGAATTTCATCTTCATCTTCGCTATAGTCCCCAACGTCTTCATTATGGACACCAACAAACATACTAAACGGTGGGGTATTAGTTTGAGTATGTAGAGGGTGGCTTGTGTTAAGGTCAATGGGTGTGTTTGAGGATGATGGTGCAGAGTGATGGTGAGGTGTTGAAGGACTGTAATGCATGTCAGTTTGGGATGATGAAGGATTGAATTGAGGGTAAACAGGTGGAATGAAGTCAGTGTATGGTATTTCTGTTTGTTGAGAAAAACGTAAGTTTTGTTGTGATGAAGATGGAATAGAGTGACCGTGACTTACCTGGGTGTAGTTAGAAGGAGCCTCAACCAAATCTGCGTATATTTCTGGTGTACATATACCAAGGTGTCTATCTTCTTTGAAATGCTCTATCATAAGTTCAACATCATCGTCGGAATTTATTTCGAATCCCCCATAAAAGGTATGGCCAGTACTGAGAGTTGTGGGGTACCGATATGTAAGACTAGCAACCATTTTTGAATGGTCAGGAGAGATTTTTTTTTCAATGGCTTGTTTAACTTGAGCTAGTTTGGAATTAGAGTTGAGTTTGACAAGGGTGTTGTTATGACACCTAAAAAATATACCCTCAGTATTTGTTTTTTCAACATAACCATTGTAAAAGACTGTGATGAAAACATTCGTTGGAGCCATTGACAAAGTTGGTGTTGGACTATATGATAACCTTAGAGAGGGGGGGGGGGGGGGGGGGGGGGGGGGGGGGGGGGGGGGTGAATAAGGTTATATGCTAAATATGACTTCTTTTGGATTTTCGAAAAATTAACAATGCTAGTTCAAATCGAATGCGGAAAATGGGATTTAAACTATATGCAACAACTTATGCAAACAATAACAATAACAGAAACAATTATAATTATAATTATAATTATAACGATAATCAAATCTGCGCGTGATAATAGCAAGTGCGATGACAGTTAACAATTATAAACGAAAACGCAAAGTAAAGATAAGGGATAGGAGTACACCGTGATTTTTACGAGGTTCGGGATAAAAGCCCTACGTCCTCGGCCTCTGGCTTTGCAACCTTCGGACTTGATAATAACCACTATATGAGAAGATACTTCTTCAACGTCTTACAAGCAAGCAACTTCGCTATAGCTACCACGCCAATCTCAATTTTCCCCAAATTGAGAACCCAAGCTCCCCGCTAAGGATTTCGTTACAATTCAATCTCCCCGATTGAATTACCCAAGAAAACTTCCCAGGATTTCACAACAACCAATTATAGATGATTACAACTGAAAGCTAGGATCCAATCACTCAAACAATATAACACGATGTAGTTGAGAGAGATGAGAGATTTTGAAACCCTAGATGAAGAACGTGAAGAAAATGGTTTGACGGTGAGAGTATACGTTCTTTTCTTTTTGATTCGTGTGTTGTGTTATCTTTCATCGTAAAAACCCTAAGTCCTATTTATATGGACTGTGAAAATATGACCGTTGAGGCACTTTTTAACACAATTGTAATAAGTGAAGAATCGATTGATTGCTTGAAAGAAATAAGTTGAAAATCGATTTCTTGCTTAAAGAAATAAGTGAGGAATCGATTTCTAGCTTTAATGAAATAAGAGAGAAATCTATTGCTAGCTTCAAAAACATGTTGTGCTTCCAAAAAACAAGTGGAGAATCGATTCCTTACTTAAAAGAAGAGAAGAGAAATCGATTTTGAGCTTCCACAATAAGTAACAAAATCGATTTAGTGCTTAAATACACAAAGTCATCAATCGATTGTTTTCTTTCCAAAACAAGTTCTTTCAAAACCAACTTAGAATGGGGAAATCGATTGCTGGCTTTTAAACACAAGGGGTAAATCGATTTTCCACTTAAAAAGCAAGAGGGAAATCGATTCTTAGCTTAAAGTACACAAAGTCATCAATCGATTGTTTTCTTTCCAAAACAAGTTCTTTTAAAAAACAAGTCATGAATCGACTCTTCTCTTTAAACTATAAAGCCATGAATCGATTTTCTTCTCTAAAAAAGAAACTCAAAATCGATTTCTAGCTTAAAACCAACAAGCTCAAAATCGATTTTCTTCGTTTAAACTAACAAGCTCAAAATCGATTTCTAGCTTTAAAGTACCAAGTCAAGAATCGATTCTTTACTTCAAAAACAAATTCTTTTAAAACACTAACTCATGAATCTATTTTCTTTAAAGAACAACAAATCATTATTCAAACTATTTATTTAAAACACTTTGTGCCTAACCTGATTAATCATGCTTTTATATAAAATATTTTTCCAAGACAGTTCAATTTTAAAAGATCATCTCTCAACTACAAAAGTTATAAAGCAGAAGTGACGGGATCTTACACGCGTCCTACGCAAAGCAATATAACACATAAGTCTTGAACGCTTTAGTTGTTTCTCCTTCGAGCTTCTACACTTTAAGATATCATGTCAAGCGCTTTGGTTCATGCTCTGTGCTTTGGTTCATGCCCTGTGTTTTTGGTTCTTGCCCTGTGCTTTGGTTCAACTATAACCATTAGTAAACAGAGTGTAATTTGTTATCATACAAAACAAAGAGTGCTTGACCTTGGATCAACAGTTGGGAGTAGGAGGGTGTGTTTGAGTTTCAGTTGGTAGTAGGAGAAACTATGGCAGTTGGGAGTTTAGTGGTGAGAGATTTTGGGCCTATTTATTGAAACTTGAATGGTCAGGATTGCACGGACGGTTTTGAAGGCCAGGATTGCACCGACACTTTTAAAGGCCAGGATTGCACCGACACTTTTAAAGGCCAGGATTGCACCGACACTTTTAAAGGCCAGGATTGCACCGACACTTACGAATTTAGTATAATGTCATAAAAAAGAAAATATCATATCATTTTTTTAATTTAGTAATTTAGTAGTAATTCATAAAAAAGAAACCGTAGTTCTATAACTCTACTATAATTGCATATCATTTTTTTTAATTTAGTAATTTAACAAAATTGCTTCAAATTGATCTAAACATGGTAAAAAAGTCATTTTTTAGACTTAGGAAAAACTGGTTTTAGTCATTGTTTCGAATCTTGTACACGTGGGTTATAAGTCCGTTAGTAGTAATTCATAAAAAAGAAACCGTAGTTCTATAACTCTACTATAATGTCATATCATTTTTTTTAATTTAGTAATTTAACAAAATTGCTTCAAATTGATCTAAACATGGTAAAAAAGTCATTTTTTAGACTTAGGAAAAACCGGTTTTAGTCATTGTTTCGAATCTTGTACACGTGGGTTATAAGTCCGTTAGTAGTAATTCAAAACATGAAACCGTAGTTCTATAACTCTACTATAATGTCATATCATTTTTCTTAATTTAGTGACAATATCCCAATAACTATTGTTTCTTCACGTTCCTTCCAAATGTGTGGAATATTCATGGAGACTGTGATGATGGAAAGCCTGACCATGCACATTATGCTAACCCCCACATGATGGAATAGAGGAGTCACATGATGTATAAGTTAAAAATGTCACAAAGGAATATATTCCATGGTTAAAATTGAATTATGTATAAGTTAAAAAGGAATATATTCCATGCTTATAGTTCCATGCTTATTTTGACAACTTGAAAACAAAGGAATATATTCCTTCATTATAGTACCTTGTCTCTACCGACACTTCCTCTAAAATATTGCTTAGACTACAATATATACAACAAAAGGCAGCAACACAACCACATAACTCAAACATTCAAGTCACCATAACTCTTCAACAACATTTCCTCTAACAATGTCTTCCTTACTAAACCAAGGACCTCACATTTCCATGCTTCTCAACGATGACCCAATGGAAGTTCACCACGCTTTCAAACTTCCAGAACAAGATGCCTCTATATTACCATTGATAGAAAGAGCTGGGTTTCGTGACATTGCTTCAATTGGCGCATTCAAAATAAATCCAGCTTTGGTGGCAGCAATGGTCGAAAAAGGGTCGTCCACAGTCTACCCGTATTCGTACAGAGATGGATCAAAGAGAAAGGGGTACACGCACCAGAAGATGCGGAATTTGTAGAAATGAGGGTCACAACAGAAACAACTGTCCTAACCGCAATTAATGTGTTGTAATATTTCGGATTACTCTTTTAAATAACTATTGTAATTTTCGGTTGGTCTTTTAAATAAATTATTGTGCTGTAATATTTCTTTCTGACCCTTCAATTAAATTAGGAAATTTGGATTACAATTATTAATTATCTAAATACTATTGTTTTATTTAAAATAAATTAATTTAATTTTTATCATTTTAATATATAATTATTGAAAAATTAAAAAAACACAGTTCAGAAGTCACCCTGGGGGAGGGGGGTGGGCGACTTCTGAACTGTATTTAAAAAAAAATTGCAAAACACAGTTCAGAAGTCACCCTGGGGGGAGGGGGGGGGGGGGGGGGGGCGACTTCTGAACTGTATTTTAAAAAAATTTTGCGAAACACAGTTCAGAAGTCCCCCTGGGGGGGCGACTTCTGAACTGCATTTTAAAAAAAATTGCAAAAAACAGTTCAGAAGTCACCCTGGGGGGGGGGGGGGGGGAGACTTCTGAACTATAAAAAAAATTTGCCCACTTTGGTAAGTAACCCACAAAGTGCATTATTTTGGTAAATAAATTTTTTTTTTGCCCCCACATGGTTTAATTTTTTAAAAAAGGTTATAAAGACGGTACTAAAAATCCATTAAAGCGTCAAAACTAATCTAAAAATTATAAAAACACCACTAAAAATCTAATAAAACCAAAATAAAGTTATGCAATTTTTTTAAGATTTTTTGGAGATTATGAAAAATTAAAAAAATTAGTAAAAAATAGTAAACGATGGAATTTTGGATTTTGAGCCCACTTGTCGTAAAAGAAGTCCCTTCTTGAGGAGTATTGATCCCTAATTATCCCAGGTACCCTTGCCAACCAAAATAGTGTCACTGTGGCATCGAAAAACTGAGACCATCATAAACTTGAGACAGATAAGCAACCTTCCCGCACAGCTTTCTGAACCATACCAGTTAAACCATCTGCCTCAATGAGAAAAAGGAAAGGGGATAAGGGGGTCCCCTTGCTTAAGGCCCTTGTACATCTTAAAATCCCCAATAGGGCTCCCGTTGACATGAACAGACATCGAAGACATATGTAGACAAGATTTAATCCAATTAATCCACTTCGAACCAAAACCCATCCGACCCATCATATACTCAAAAAAATCCCAAGAAATAGAGTCGTAAGCCTTCTCAAAATCGACTTTAAACAACATACACTCATCTTTTCTACGCTTCGCCAGGTCAACAAGATCATTATCCACCAACACCCCATCCAGAATTTGCCGACCCGAGATAAAAGCAGATTGACACGGAGAAATAACCCGAGCCAAAACCTTCTTCAGTCTGCTTGCAAGCACTTTAGCCAAGATTTTATAGTTGCAACCATCGGGCGATACTCCCTAAGATCTTAAGGATTCTCTTCCTTGGGAATGAGAGCAAGAAACAAGCCGAAATGGCTTTGGGAATCACAACATTATCGTGGAACTCGCCTAAAAAATCCAGGATATCCTCCTTCACCACCTCCCAGCAGTTTTTAATGAAATTAATATTGAAACCATCAGGCCCTGGACTTTTATTACCATCACATCCCCACGCTTCCTCTTTAACCTCCTCCTCAGTGAAAGGAACAATAAAGAGACTATACTCTTCCTCCCTGATCTTACGAAACTCAATATCCCCAAGAGTTGGTCTTTGAAAATGCTCCTCGACATAAGTAGCTTCGAAGAATCTTTTCACATCCTGCTTTACCTCCTCCAACTTCCTCCCATCCCTTTCCAAAGAGACGATCTGGTTAGCCCTATTACGATTCTTAATGCAAGCATGGAAAAACCTAGAGTTATGATCCCCTTCTCCGATCCAATTGGCTTTGGATATTTGTTTGATCGTACTCTCTTTGATATGTAACTGCTTCCAAAAGATGATGAAACCTCCTTAAGCATAGCCACATCTTCCAACCACCCCCTCTGCAATAACCTAATCAAGCACATTCATGTCAGAGACACAATTGTTGATACTAAAATCTAACTCACCGAACACCTCCTTATTCCAAACCTTGAGCTTAGCTTTCAACAACTTCATTTTCTCTTTAATGACATACCCCTTTTTGCCACTTACCGAAAACCCTTTCCACCACTGCTCTACAAGACCTTTGAAATCAGGGTGCTCTAACGAGCCACCGAAAACACGAAAAGGTTTCGGACCCCAATCCTTGGGGGACCGCAACAACCAAATAGGACAATGATCAGAGATATCTCTGTCCCCCACCCACTGACCATTAATCTTCCAAGAAGAGATCAAACCATCAGAAATTAAAAACTGATCCAACCTACTTCTGGATGAACCATCAGAACAGAACCAAGTAAATCTCAACACTTAATATCTAGGATCTTTTTTAAACTTTGTAATTTGGAACAAATATGTTTTGTCCATGTTTTGGATCCCCCAATCTATTTTGGACATATTTTTGCAGTATATGCGTGTTTATGAACACTTGTGTGACTTGTGTTATGGTTAAATCAGGTCCTTTCCACGCCAGCAGGTGCACATCATTAGCCGTTAACTCAGATGGATGAAAAGGACTTGAGTGAAAGGATTTTTGGGACCTGAGGGACCAAACTGAGAAAAAAAAATCTTAAAGCACCAAAACGAAACAAATAAATAACTTAAAGGACCAAAAGTGCATTTTAGGCTAAATTTAACCAAGTTAAAACTTTCAGGCACTAGATATGATAATAGTAAGCTTCGATGGAATAAAATATGGACACACATTTTGAGGCATTATATAACAACAAGTATGAAACCGCAAGTATCCAAAAGTCATATAAAAAGGACGAAAAAGTCATAACACATTGTAGAGACAATTTTTTTTTTTGAGATTTTCAAGATAAAAAGTAGGGATGTATCAGCAAAAAAAGGTGGTGTTAATAGTAAACTCCTAATATTGACCCAGTTGAAAAGTGAGATCCATTCGCATCAGCCTAAAATATGGAACTCTAAGAAGCTCTCTCTATTGATTAGCAGCGTGGCGGCTTTGATTTTCATTGAGAAAGAAGACGAGGAGTTGCGTAAGAGAGAAAGAGGGATATACTATCAATCAATTTCTCAATCGAAGATGTTTCTACGAATGGTAGCGCGGCCATTGATGGCGAAGGTGAACCAAACAACAGGGCTTAAGAAGGTTCCAGAAGATGTGGTACCGAATGCGAGGGAAATTCTTATTGGATTACACAGCCAGATTTTGAATCAGATCAAGAAGGTTCCAGAAGATATTAGTTATCGCCAACATATTGAGGAATATTCCAATTATATGCTTAAGATTTTTAAAGCAGATGTAGATATGGGATCTATTCCGAGTCTAGTTTTTACTTGTCCCTCTCAGATTGAGGCATGCATCCGAGAAGCTCGTCGTGAACTCAAACAAGTTACTGGTATTTTTTATCTATTTTTTTGCTTTCTTTCTTTCAAATCTGAAATACATTATTTTCTATGTTCTGTTGTGGCTGTTTATTGAAATTGAAATTTCAGATGTATGTGAGTGTGATATAAAAAATTGAAATTCATCTAGTTTCCACCGATTTTGAAGTCACCTATATATAGAGGGTTGTTAGTGATGTGAATACTTGAATGCAAGAACGCATTATTATGGATTACCAATGCAGCTTATTGATTTATGTTATTTCTTAACAATCATTTGTAACTTGGATTTTTTCTTAATGCTTTAGTGCTAATCTAAAATTTCTCATTATCTCCAAAAATCTTCATTGTATGTGGAATCAAGTAATTTTCAGATTTACATTTCCAACCAACATTGCAATATCATATTATATTTAATCTAAACTTTCTTAATTATTTTTATAAGAAAACATGGAATGAAAGAACATCACATGTCTTGCATATATACAAAATGATTATCAAACACAATTTCTAATTAGCAAAAGTTGTGTTTTTAACTTTATGTATACTATATATAGATTTGGCTGCAGAATGGCATACCTGCCTCATCCAACCTCTTTCACAAACACAAACAACAAAGTTCGTAGGGAAGCCGAATGCAAGGAACGTGCTGATATGGTTATACAATCAAGCATTGAATGTGTTAAGGAAGGTTCCAGGAAACAAGCAATACAATTACCTTCGAATATTTGCTCAGAACTCCATTGCTCTTAAACTTCAAGTTTGTCAGGAAGAGGATGATTGGGAATCAATTAAGAGTAAACTTGGCTGTGAGGATCCCATTCAAAAGGCTCAAGATGAACTCGATCACTGGAGCCTCTTTTTCGGTACTTTTATCTCTTTCTTTCTATTTTCCTTTCAAATCTGAAATAGGTTTTCTATGTTCTGTTTTGTATGTATGTGTTTATTGAACTTGAAATCTCATATGTATCTTTTGTTAGATGGTGCAATATCAATATATACATTTTGTAGTAACAAAAAACCAAAAAAATAAATAATAAAAAAAAAAAATAATAATAATAATAATAATACAGGGACTAATATAAGAACGCCTTGCATTGCATTTGTAGGGTTTAAAAACATTTTTAGTTATAGAATTATATATGATTGATTAGTTAAGTTATACCTTTTTTTGCTTTGGTTTTTGATGATGTTGTTTCCATTTAGGGTATGTTTGGGGGAGGGGGAGGGAGGGGATGGCATATTTTTCAATTTAGAGTTGAGAAAGCTATAAAATGCCTCTAAACATAAATCAAGTGTGATTAAAAATGTTATATTGATATCTATCAACTTGTTCTTTTAATTTTTTAAAATCTAAAATACATACTAAAATGTAGACTAATCTTTTTCAATCCCTCCCATCCCCTCGCAAAATCCCCTCCTAAACATACCTTTAAAGAATTTTTTATGTTGTTTTTTGTTTGTTTGTTTGTTTTTGGTTATTTTTTCTTTCTAGTGTTAAGGGAATTTTATCTGTGTTAGTGTCATAGGGCTCGTTTGGAACTGACATAAACACTTGTGATAACATTTGCAAGAGCTAATGGAAATGGCTTAAGACATTTTATTTAGCTTATTTCCATAAACTCCCCCGGCCTTAGGATAGCTTATGAAACTGCGTATAACTTATATCAAAACAGTTTGATTTTATTCTATTTTTAATAATAAAAATAGCTTATATATAAGCACTCAATTAAAATGTATAATCCAAAATAGGGTCTTAATATGGAAGAGAATGAAAATGATAGAAAATAGTGGGAGGGTGTCATAAATTTGTATGTTTGTTGTTTCATGTTTGTGTGGTTTGTTTTCCTTTTGTGGAAAATTGGGGCTTTCGGAAGGTGGAAAATCAACGTGAGAGAATCGGGGATACTTGATGCAAGCATTCGAGTCTGTGTGGTTTAGAATCTTGAATTTCCTTAATTATATTGTTATGTGCACATCGTACTTCTTCTGTATTACTGGGTTGGCCTAAGGTAGAATGTGCTCAATTAATATGGAAGAGAATGGAAGTGATACAAAGGTGTGAGATTATTGGGATGGTGTGGGGAATTTGTATGTTGCATGTTTGTGTGGTTTGTCTACCTTTTGTGGAATATTGGGGGTCTAGAAGGTGGAAAATTTAAGTTGGGGATGCTGGGTTAGATCATCCATCCTGGGCTTGCAGACATATTGATGTGCTTTTTAGCTCAGCAGCCTTAACACTTGCTTGCATATATACAAATGATTATGAAAAACAATTCCTAATTGCATCTCTGGGAAAGTTTTTTGCTTAAACTGATTAGCAAAAGTTGTGTATTTGACTTTATGTATACTATATGTATCTTGGATTGCAGGTTCGGATACCCGCCCCCGCCCCCGCTCCCGCCCCCGCCCCCGCCCCTTCCGACAATGGCCTGTGCATCCTCCCATCACCAGAAGCGGGATAAATTTGTCATAAGAAATTTTGAAGATAAGCTCTACTGATCCATCAGGCATTAGAGTTTTGGTTTCTCTATTTGGATGTATTTTTCCTTTCACTGCACTAAGTTATTTGTGTTTTGTAGTTTCGGAGTCAACAGTCTTTCAGGGAGAAAACCTTTGCTCCAAAATAACTTGGATAGTATATTAGTATGAAATAACTTGTTTGAGTTTGTCGGTTTACATGTGTCTAATAGAGTAGACTATTGTTTATTTTCTGCAGTACTGTTGTTGAGTACAGTTTAGTCTCTGTTAGTGAGTTAAGTGCTGAGTAAACAAATGCTGACTCAGCATTTGATCTAGAATATCTTCTTTGTATGAATAATTAAATTAATAAATATTAATATAAATAAATAAGTATATAAATACCTTCTTTGAATAAATGAATCAGCAACTATCCTTTTTTTATCTATGATTTTATTATTTAAATAATTAAAATTTATTATCTACACTTTTTTTTGACACTTTATTACCTTCTTTGAAAAGATATTATTTAAATATCTTCTAATTAAATTTTATTATCTACACTTTATTATTTAAATAATTAAATTTTATTATCTACACTTTTTTTTGCATAAATTTTATTTAAATAATTAAAATTTATCTATGATTTTAAACACTGGTATTTAAATATAACTTTGAAATATTTTTCCTCGTGTCAATATCGCTATTAGAAAAACGTCATAATGGTGGAGTTGGTAATTTTTCCTCGTCTCAATATCGCTATTAAAATTCATGTTTAAGTGGCTATTAAAATTTATGTTTTAAGTGGCAAAAATTCTGTTGGGAGGGGAAAACCACACGGGACGGTAAAGCTGGAAACCCGTGGCTAGCCAGGTTCTCCGGCGTAGATTAGTCAACGGCAAAGCCGGTGGAGATGTAAGTAGAAACAAAGTAGGGGTGAAAAAATATGTATTTTTTTTTTTAGATTAGAAAGTTTAGGTGAGTTGGGCTCCAGGGGCTCACGACCTCAAGACTCTTTGAGCGCTTACAGACAGATCACCCACCAAAGAGGTTCTCACATCGGCAGCGGGAGTTGAACTCATGACCTTGTGGAAAATGAGCCAACTTCTTACCAATTGAGCCAACCTTCGTTGGCATAATATATAAAATTCAATTCATTTTTTTTTATAGTATGGGATAATCTTTCACTCAAAATATATAAAATTGGACAAATTACAACATATTTCAAATTCTTACCATTTTTAGTTTATAATTAGTTTTTTATTGTGAATAGTTTATAGTTAGTTTTTCCTATCTGCGTAGGAAGTTGGTGGCTTTTAATAGTATGTGATTTAACGCATCTTTGGAAATCTTGTTTTTATGGTAGCTAGTCAAAAGTTACACTTTGTAGCTTCAAAGCCTACCGTACCCACCACGAAAGCAAACAACATCTTATAGAGAAATTTTTTTCTCTAGTTGTGATCTTATACTATGATAATGGTTGGATGGATGTTGAGATTTTGCTATCCAACAACTAAAATTAAAGGACTTTAATGATTATTGAGATTTGTAACCATACACAATTTGGGTCCTAAAATAATGGGGGATGCTCGAGATTTGATAACTATGCTAGCTACCTCCAATTTATTATAATGGAATTTGATAACTATGCTCGAGATGTAGAGATTTCACAGATTGATTTGCTCTCAATTTATTATAATAGAATTTGCTTACTCTAAAAACTTGTTCAAGAAGCATGTCTTTTGGAGTTTCTAGGATTATTCTAAAGGTACAAAAGAGTGTTGAAAATGTTGTGTGTGTATTTGTGTTTCTAGAGTCTATGACTATTCTATGATAATATCCCTTTCTATATTGTATATTGGACATTATTTATTGGTTTTAAAGGAATTATCCTATTTCTTCTTCTTGTGCCTGCTTCTTCTTCCTCCATAGTCAAATTACAGGACTACAAACACCAGATTGAAAACAGATGATACATTAATATGTTTTTCTTTTGCCTTTTATGCCAAGTGAGTTTTGTTGTCTTTCTGGTAAATACAAATATTAGCAGAAAATGCTTAGCAGAAATCCCCAATAAGTATATTCTGATATTCAATCATGATATGGCACTTTGTACTCCTTAATCATATAGATCCATCCTTCCATTGTTAAATTATTCAATTATTTAAACATTTACTCTTACATATTCTTTCAAAGGTTAAACTTATATGTGGAAGATACAAAGTCTTAATGTTGTTTCATTTCATTATATATTGGAGTTATGCCATTTGGATGCTAGATCAAAGAGTGCCTTTCTAGAGGAACCATGTTCATCAAGAGCAGCAGCAGCAGCATTACTCAATTCTTTGATTCTCTTCCTTATTTGCAAGCTTTCATCTCCTTCCATGATTCCCTTTACAGCTTTAGCAACTTCTTCTCTCTTTACTAAGCCAGCTTCTTCATCAACCATTGGCCTCACTCCTATTTTGAGCACATCAGTGAGTAATTTTGCGTTCATTCTCTGCTCAGCAAAAAGTGGCCAAGAAATCACAGGCACTCCATTAACCACACTCTCCAAAGTTGAACTCCAACCACAATGAGTTAAGAAGCCACCAATAGATCCATGACCTAGTATCTCAATTTGTGGTGCCCATGATGTAACCACTAAGCCTTGTTCTTTTGTTCTCTCCAAAAAACCATTTGGTAAATACTCTATTGGATCCTCCTTTTGTCCACTAAAATATGCTGAACTAGAAAGCTTACTTGGAGCTCTCAAAACCCACAAAAACTTTTGACCACTCATTTCTAAACCAAATGCTAACTCATTTTGTTGATCATGAGAGAGTGTTCCACCACTCCCAAAGGAAACATAAACAACTGAACTATGTGGTTGATTTTCCAACCACCTTAAACACAAAGACATGTTTGCTTCACTATTTGACTTTCTTCTAATGATAGGTCCAATTGGATAGACACAAGGAGAACATGAACCACTTTGTTTTTCTTGAAGTACCTTTATGGTTTCTGGTTCTAAATCTGTGAAGGTATTCATTATAACACCATCAACAAGTGATATTTTTCTACACACATCAAGAAATGATGTGTAGGTTTGACTTGTTCTTTCAACAAGAACAGGATCTGGAAGATCTTTGACATTGAAAGGTATGACACTACCTGGAAAATCAACTTGTTCATAAGTTGACTCTAGGAACTGAGAGGAAACAGAAACCATATACTCATCAAGTTTTGGTAAATAGAGAAAGAATGAGAATAATATAGCTCCTGAGGAAAAGAAAAGGTAAGAAGAGAGATTGAATTGCTTAGCAACATCATGTGCATCTGTTGAGAACATGCTGAAAACTAGAGCAACAAGGTTAGTTCTAGAAAGAAGTGATTTTACTGCTTCTTGGAGAAATGGAATTGAGTGTTTCACAATGAGTTTCATTTGTGTTGAGGGTTCATTGTTCTCAAGAAGGTCTTGTTTGTTGACTTGTGGGAGAACTATGAAGTCTATGTTTGGAGGGAGAGAATTCAGGATGTTTTGCATGGAAGGAGTGAGAGGGTAATCAAGTGTGGGAATGAGAAATGTTACATGCAAATTATTTTGTTGTTGGACTAATAACTTAGCAAATTCAGCAAGTGGAATCAAGTGGCTTAGTCCCGGTGAAGGAACCATAGCTATGCATGTCTTTTTATTCATCACGTAATGTAATGTATCAGACCAATTAAAGAACTTGATGATGGTGAAAAAACATGAACTATGAGGATGGTTTTATAATTAACAAAGTTAAAGTGAATGTTTTGGCCTCTGATAATTGATAATATGATATAATTATTGTACCCATATAGTCGTTAATAACTATTATTTAATGGCGGCTGCGCACTGACTTGTGTGGAAAAGTGACGTGAGCTCTTGCGTATATTTATGTTATTTTCATTTGTTGGTTTTGGAATTGGGTTTGGATGACTCCATTATATTCAATTGTAATGTTGGGAGTAATGAACTACTAATTGATTTGCATTAATTACAGAAGGTTGTGAAGCCTTAATATATAAAATTATTATATTATTCTTTTGATAATAAAATTTTAAAAACTTGGAGGTAAAAAATAAATACTATTCATATGCATTTTCTCATATGCACCAATACCATCGGTGGCGGCGTATCTAGAACCCTGGTCTAGGGTGGTCAGACTAATTTAATAACCAAATAAAAATTTTTATTACTGTATCACCGCCAGATTGCTTGCCAACATCCGGCCTAAAAAGATAACAACACAAGCAAAACGCGGTATCTTTTTCTATGCTATACTCTAGCCAATTGCTAAATTCATTAAACCAAAAGGGATTAAATCTTCTAAGTGAATTTCCAATTTTCTTTTGAGGAAATTTGTGTTGAGTAGGTTGACAGGGTCCCTTTTGTAAATATGCTCTTCATATCCTCTCTCGATCATTAGGATGATATTCAGATATTTTAATTCGTTTTCGTGAATCCGATGGCAAATCTTCTAAATTAATTTCACCATGTGTGGTGGTCCGATGCGTGTTGACATTGTGTTAAGTGGCGACAACGACAGCGTGCAGTGCTTTCTACTTCTAGTGAGGCGAAGACGAAGTGTGTCGTGTCACCGTGTGCATGTTGTTGTTTGTTGCGTAACTTGCGTGTTGAAGAAGGTGAACCGTGAGTGTTATTGTTGGCTTGGCTTGTTGCGTTTTGGGCCAGCTAAATAAAATGAGTCACGGCTTTTTTTGGGTTGGGCCTCATAAGCACTGATTAGTCATTAGTGGTGTAGTGGGTACCATGAAAATTTTTCAAAGGTGAGGGTGTACGGCTGCACACCCTAGGGCTTACTAAATCTACCCCTGAATAACACCATAAGAAAAAAATATTGTTGAAATAAAAAGAAAACACAAAAAGAAAATAAAAAACTACGATCTATATTTACTTATAGAGATAAATCTTTTATAATTACCCAATTAAGTCTACATAAACCGATGTACAAAAAAAATATGATTGTTATTTGTTATATATATATATATATATATATATATATATATATATATATATATATATATATATATGATTGTAGTTTTTTTGGTACAAATATATGATTGTAGTTTTTTTTTATGCGTTCAAAGGATTTTCATCAATTAATCACCAAAGAAAAAACCCGATGTCCCAATAAAAAAGTCTACATTATATAACCTTGTATAAAGTTACGCTTGAGTGAGTTTTGTTTTACACGCACCCTAGATCTCATATCCTATTGGGTGTTGGTTCCAATTGCAGGCAAAATTTGCCGTCGGAGTTGATCGAGATGGATAAATATGTAGTTGTGGCTGCGACTTCAACAAATGAAGGTGTAAAGGTAATAAACAAATTACATATACCTCATGATCTTGGCTTCTCTATTTTCTCTAAATTGCCTCTAAAATCATTGAAGCGATTTGAATGTGTATGCAAATCCTGGGCTCTTTTATTTGAAACCCCTAATTTCTTGAGTATGTACTGCAACAATTTCTTATCTAAAGATGATTTTTATTATGATGGTGCATCTATACTCCTACATCAAACAATTGATCCTGCAGTCAATAGTTATTATCATGAGCAAACATATGCATTGTATTCTCTTTTTGGAGAGAAATTTGAGAATAAAGTCAAGTTAGATTGGCCAAATCCATTTCCAGAGGATGACCATGGTTTTAATCTTTGGGGGTCTGGTTGTATTAATGGCATACTTTGCCTCTTGTGTAGATGGCAAGAAAATATTGTATTGTGGAATGTTAAGAGTCTCACATTGGATGTGATATGGCCTGAAAAAGGGTTTATAAGTGGGAGGCATCTCTCACCTTACAAGCCGGTTTTGTGAGGTTGAGTTAGGCCCAATCCACACTCTTAAGATGGTATCAGAGCCAATCCAAGATCCATTGGGCCACCCGCTATCGGGCCACTCGGGTCACGCTCCAGTTGTCCAGTCCTGGGCGTGAGGGGGGTGTGTTAAGAGTCCCACATTGGATGTGATATGGCCTGAAAAAGGGTTTATAAGTGGGAGGCATCTCTCACCTTACAAGCCGGTTTTGTGGGGTTGAGTTAGGCCCAATCCACACTCTTAAGATGGAACCCAGCTACCAAAGAATTCAAGGTTATTCATCCAAGCCCTATTGATAGTGTACCTTACTGGGAAGTTTGGGCTGGTAGTGCACGCGGATTTGGTTATGACTCTGTTAGAGATGACTATAAGGTGTTTCGACGCGTAACCTTCCATCCAAGAACTACTCGTGATATTGATGAGATGCCATGGGAGGATGATGATGATGGCCATAGATTTGGTTGTGACCATATTAGAGACGACTACAAGGTGACTCGACGTGTAGAATTTATTTCAAAAAATAATTATGACCTTGACGGGCTTCCAGGAGAAGATGTGTTCGAGGAACAATATATTTCTTACGACTCCTTTTGGGAGATGTATAGCCTAAGAAATAACTCTTGGACGAAACTTGATATCGACATGCCTCTCTCTTATGACGATCAAGAAGTGTACATGAATGGAATGTGTCATTGGTGGTGTAAAAGCGAAACACATAATAAAGCATATTTGGTATCCTTTGATTTGGAAAATGTGGTGTTTTTTACCACATCTATACCCTCTGACACCGATGATAGTTTTGATTTTTTATTGGCGTGGAGACACTTGATGGTGTTAAACGGGTCTATTGCACTGATCTTAAATTATACTGAGACAAATACTTTTCACATATCAATTTTGGGTGAGCTTGGTGTAATGAGATCTTGGACTAAACTCTTCATCGTTGGGCCCTTACCTTGTGTTGAGTATCCTATCGGAGCAGGAAAGAAGGGCAATATATTATTTCGAAAAGAAGATGGCAAACTAGTTTGGTTTGATTTTCGTACCCAGATGATTGAGGAGTTTGGTATTATAGTAGAAAGATTTTACAGTAAGATATTAATTTATAAAGAAAACCTTCTTCATTGAGAGGAATAGAATAAGTAATATTTTTTTTTTCTTGATTTCACCTTTGAGGTATATGATTATGGTTATAACTTATAAGGATCGTATCGTGTACACAAAGTGGTTTCTCAATCACACATATCATAATTATTATCAATAAACCATTTGGTAATATGAATTTTGCATTATTGATTTTATTCTGAAGGTATTCTCTCTGTTTTTTATTTTATTTGCAAACTCATTTGATTTATGCCTCTTTTATAAGAATGATCTTTTTGCCTTTTTTCTAAACTGCCTTATCTATTTTGTTGAAATAGTTTATATATCACTTTTGAGAAATTGCTAATCTAATGAGCAACAACATATTACGTTCCTCGTTTATAAGAATGCTTAATTTAGTGTTTTATTTTTTTTTCTTTTATATATTCGTGAAATAAGCCGATAAAACCAAAGCATACCAGAAGAAAAGACAGAATTCTCACGCTAAAAAAAATTGTGTTTGAGTATTTAAATTGAAATTATCAAACTAACAAGTTGTGTTAGGCCTTATAAATTCCATTAAAAACCCGGTTTTTTTATAAGTAAATTCAATTTTACTCTTTTTATTGAGATAACAAAAATATTTACCCTTTTTTAAAAATAAACAAACGATTGTAGATAGTTAAACCTTCGTCGATGTAGCGGCAAAAATTCTGTTTATAGACACCCAGTTGCAGGGTTCGTTTCCCACCGGGTGTCGAACATTAGTTTTCCCATTTGTGTGTATGACTGTGTGTATTAGGTCTTGACACTTGTCAGTTCGACGATCAAGAAAAAGATAGTTAACCCTTCCACAAAAAAAAAGATAGTTAACCCTTTTTTTATTTTTCTTTTTGGAGTTTTCTTATGTCCAAAAACAGAGCAATATCATAATCAACATCAACATTCGTGTAATTCGTGTAGTGGATACTTGACTTGAGTTCAGCTCAGTGGCAGATAGATAGACAGAGCGTGGATATCGTAAGACCAACACGATTATGCTATCTCTTCCCAGTAACTCTCTCTCTCTCTCTCCCTCTCTCTCTCTCTCTCTCTCTCTCTCTCTCTCACCTTGCAAAATAAAGGAATTTGATTGAAAATGAAAACTTTTTGTTGGTTGTGATTGTGGGTTTGCTTTAACTTCTTATCATGAAATCAGAATTCTGGGTTTGAATGCCATCAAAATCTAGAAACTTCGATATCTTTGTTGTGAACATTATTGGCTTTCTATTTGCTGTTGATTTTGAAGTTAATATTTTTAGTAGGGTCTTTGAGATTTGGATATGAATATATGTTGTCATGCTTAATTAGAATCTTCAAATTGAAGATAAATAAGATGAGTCTTCAAATTATGAGGTCTTTGAAAAGTAACAAAAATTAGAGAATAGAAGTTGTTTTCAGCTTCTTGTTAACTAAGAATCATTTCCATTGATCCATTTTTTGGCAGTAAAAATCTGTTGTGCTGTACAAGAACAAGGACCCATATTTTCTAAAAGGGAACAATTAGGTCATGGATGCACAAATCAGAAACCAAAGGATTACATGTAAGAGTAACATTCTTTTCTTGAATTCAATGGATTATCATTTAGTAGTATCCTCCTGATTTGTTTTGTTTGTTTGTATGTATGTATAGAGTGGAAGATTGCTACAAATTACAGTCTGAGAAAGCATTAAGGAGGAAACTTGTTCTTTCTGTTTTGGTCTCAGCTTGTGTTTTTCCAACTTTATCTTCTTATGCGAAGACGAAAACTACGAATCCATATAATGAAATGCGTGTGCTACAACAAAATAAACAGATACAGAAACAAAACAATGCACCAGAGGATTTCCCTAATTTTATTAGAGAAGGTAATAGTTACTGCTATATATACTTTCCATGCTGTAATGTCCCACCTTGCATTGGTTTTTTCATACATGATTATGTTATTTTCTAAGGTTCAATAAGAAAATTTTGATTATCCCTTTGATGTCTCTGGTGTAAGTATCACAGTTGTGTTTATCTATTGAAATTTAGTGTGAAGAAAAAGATAGAAGCCCAGTGTGAAATTTGTATGTTGTCATCCTTGTGGATATGTTTGGATCTCTGTAGCACCGACACTTCAATTATTTGTATTTTTCAAATTAAAATGGTGTCTGCGTCGGTGCTTCATAGGTTTGGATATGATCTGATTTATTAATATACTTTTCAGGTTTTGAGGTGAAAGTAATAATATCAGATGACTATATAAAGCGCGATTCGGGGCTCATATACAGAGATTTTGAAGTTGGTAAAGGTGATTGCCCAAAGGATGGTCAGCAGGTTTTTCTTTTATTTTCTTTCCAATCAGTTATGTCTTTCTTTTGTAATTTTATCTTAGTTGTTTAGCAGAAGCATTATTCTTAAGGGCACCAGAATGAGAATTGAAATTGTCCCTATGTAGTATATTTTTCTTGGTGTCATAACATTTTCTACATGTTGAGGAAAATTTTGAGGCAGTTATTTGAGCTGCATCAAACATTAGATATTAGAGAATGGCTTACTATTTCAATAATATAATGGCTTGCAGGTGACGTTTCACTATGTTGGCTATAACGAATCTGGTCGTCGTATTGACAGCACTTATATTCAGGGTGCTCCTGCGAAAATTCGCATGGGCAATAAGTCATTGGTTCCAGGTTAAGAATTTTCAGATTTAGTATTATCAGTTTCCTTGCAGGCTATATGAAAAAAAAAGAATTCATCTTTTTCTTGCTTCTGTCTTTCATTGAAAAAGCCATTCATGGGAGGAAATAAGTAGAGAAGAAAATGAATAATAATACATATTGTGATGTAGGATTTGAGGAAGGAATTAGAGACATGAGACCAGGTGGAAAGAGAAGAATAATTATTCCTCCTGATCTTGGACCCCCGGTACGTACTTCTCTCATTTTCTTGCACTGAACTTGTTTAAGAAATACAATTCGAGTTTCTGCAGTAAATAATCTCTTCTGAGTAGCATAGCATGCCTATTGTGTTGTGTTTTTTGCAGGTAGGACCATCAACCTTTTTCAGCTCAAAACAATTTGAAGTTTTTGATGTTGAATTAGTAAGCATAAAAAACTGTGAAAGAAGGACCTTAGGCTTAGGCTTTTACTCTGATGTTGTATGTAATTGAGAAATTATTAGCTACTATAGTATAGGAGCTAAATTATGATTAACATTCTTGCTTTGAGGCTATCATCATTCTTGATTATCATGTATTCTTTTTTACTTTGGTTGTAACCATGTCTATCATCAGGAAAGGAACATATTCATTGTGAAATTAGTTCAAAAAATATCATAGTAGAGTCTTCTTAAGTTCATTCAATAAGATAGTTTTTTTGACAGCATTCCATTTAATAGTTAAGAAATGGTAGCTTTGTAGCATGGGCATGAAATAGTAACCAACTTGTACTCAAAAGAATAAGGCTTTTTTTTACCCCCTATTAGACCCTGTGTACCCCCTAAATTCACCAAACGGACCATTTAATCCCTGATTCCTCAAAAAAATTCCGGAATTATGTTTTTACACATAATTTTGGAACACAATTTTTTTGAATTTTTCAGAATTACGTCGAAACACATAATTCCGGAATACGGTTTTTTAAATATTTCCGGAATTATGTGATGTTTCCGGGAAGAAATCCTCATACCCAGTATTCAAGTGTTATTTGAAAAAGTGGCCAACTTCACGTGTTATTTGATGAGAAATTGTTCAGTATTCAGGTGTTACTCAATGCAAATTTGACCAACTTCAACAATAAAGGCTGCACTATCTTGCTATGAAATTTCGGATTTATCAACTAGGGTCATAAATCCAGAACTAATATTATACTTCTGGCTTTATGTGTGAGTGATATTTACAGGAATCCAACTAAAATAACCATTCCGGAAATACCTCTTTTGAGGTGTTTTCGGAAAGTTCATCAAAATAGTTTCCGGAATCGTCCTCTTAATAGGTAATTCCGGAAGCCATTTTGATGAACTTTCCGGAAATACCTCAAAAAAATGATTCCGGAAGCCATTTTGATGAATTTTTCCGGAAATGGCTTCCGGAATCATCCTCTTTTGAGGTGTTTCCGGAATTTTTTAAAAAAATCCAGTTTCAATATAAATTTCCGTAAATAAGTGAGGGGTATTTTGGGAATAAAATGGGTTATGGGGGTACAAGGCCTAAGGGGGGTAAAAAATGCCAAAGAATAAATGGTAGCTTTTTTCATTTTTAAATTTTCTCACAAATTTGACTACTAAAATCTACAACAAATGAAACAAGGTGTGTCGACTCATAATAAATGTGTGGTTAGTTGCATTTAGTGGATAGTTAGTGGAGGTTAAATGGGGAACTTAATAAAAATAGTAAGGGTAAAAATAAGAGCAAAAATGAAACATAGACTAAATACTATAATCTAGTCGTACCAAAAAACAAAAACTAACAAAGAGCGGATTGTCCTTGCCAAACATAGACTAAATATGTTTTTTTACAAAAGCCTAAATATGTTTTTAGTCATTATAAAATACAAAGTTTTCATTTTTTAGTCCTAAATGATTTATTCTTCTACTTTTGGTCCCTATTTATATTTCCGTCTACACTTTTAGTCTCTGATGTTAAGTTGATATTTAGCTGGCTAAAAATTTGTGACGCCGACGCCTGTCGCATTACACTTTTTAATGACGTGCCTCCGATGTTAATTTGGTGCTCAATAAGTTAACAGATTGTTATGCCGGCACATATTATGTTACATCAAGTGATTTGACATCCTAATCATTAAAAGAGTAAGATGCTGATAGTCTGTTAGCCAAAATTATGACATATAAGTCTAGACCAAAAATGCAAATGACAAAATAAGTTGGTACCAAAAGTTAAAAGAAAAATTTATTAAAGACTAAAAATGATAACTACATATTATATAAGGAATAAAAACATACTTAACCACCAAAAAATAATAAGTAGTGTTCTTAGCATGAGACTAACTTCTCAATTTTTGTTGACAGCAACTAACTCTTTAATTTAGTTAATGATTTTAAATATTGATTAATACAAAAAACAAATTAAAAGAATAAAAATTGACCATTAATAAAAAATATTGGCTTAAATATCATTTTGGTCCCTGCAATTACAGTCAATATCTATTTTGGTCCCTGCAAAAATATTTTTTTGAAACAGTTCTTGCAATTTTTTTTATTGATTTTGGTCCTAAATACCATTTTTAACCTAATGTGTCATTTAGTTTTTTTGACAGATTAGTGACGCATTTAAACATAGCTGGCAATGGTAGGATGAAAACCTTGCCCTTGAGCTTTGAGAGAACTCCAACGATCACTTCTAAATTAAACTGAGAAGACATAAATTCATCATGGGTGACAGACACTGTTGGCTTAAATATTTTTAAACATAAATTCACTGTTGTTACAAAGATGAGAAAGAGATAACAAAAAGGTATATTTTTTAGTATGAGATTACAAATCTATGGTTAAAGGCAAAGAAGAAAATATAAGCTATCACTTGGTTTTTTTTAATCGATCTGGAAACTAGTGCCTGTGACATGGGTGAAGGAAATCAACGATCAAGAATTAATTGCTTAACAAAAACATGTCCGAGCGTTACAAGTGCTGCTCTCTAACTTTAGACCCGCAGAGGACGTGGAGGAGAAAGACAACGAAGCGAATATGACAAGTGATGCCCCTCAAAAATTCAGATCTTCGGTAAAGGCTAATTCAAAAGAGATCGCTACCAGAGATAGCCCGATTTCACGCGAAATCATTGAATCTGACTTCGTTAACTGTCGTCCATTATGTATTGAAGGCGAAGAATCGGTAAGTCATTTATTCTTTCGTCGTCTGTATGGAATTAGGTAACTTCGTGATTGGGGTTTGTGAATCTGCACATAGAGCCTTTGGATAATTTTTTAGAGCATGTTGTTTTTCCGAAACAAAAAAGAAAAAATGAGCTAGCTGTGACTTGTAGAAGCAATGATGTTGTTTTTAAAGGACTAGTAACTGATGTGGAAACCATTTTTAATCGGGTCGTTCCTTTTTCGTGGCAATAGTTTAAAGAAAGGTCGGGCGAGTACAAACAGTCTTCCTTTTGCAAGAGGACACTCTTTGCCATTTAGCAGTCTCAATCAAATCTGAAGTGCATTTAAAGTGCGTCTGAAGGAAGGCCTTTCTCAAGAAAATAAGATGGGAGTATTTGACAATTTATGAACGACTATGGGTAGTTGCCGTTGATACTCGGTGAAGGCTGACACAAGGTTAGTAAAAGAAGAGGGCTCATACACATTTGGGTAGCATTGTGTTGGTGGTAGTGGGTTGGGCAGAATGCTGTTAGTTGCAGGAGCGCACCATGGATTGTTGAACACGATTGTGGTCAGCCATGTTATTGGTTTGAAAAGCACTGCTGTCACTGATATGGAGAGTAGGATGTTATTCTTGGGCATAACAAGGCGGTCTTATTGACCTGGTCCGGTTACTCTACAAATGGATCGGTTGAGTTTGGATAGAATATGGGGAGACACTACCTTAGTGGTCACCATGGAAAACGTTTGAGGCTGGGTGTTGTGTTTTAGTTGTTTGTTGGAGGATGGAAGACGACAAGATTCGTGGGATAACAATGCGCTGAAATATACATGTGTGGGATCAAGAAAGGGAGGATGCCTCATGCGATGGTTGCTGTTAAGGTGCCTCATGCGTTGTTTGTTAGGAGCAGTTCAGATGGTGCCTCATGGTTTTGTGTTGCAAATTGTGGATGCAATTAGCGTGTTGTGCCAAGTATAACAAACAAGTAATTGTCATTTATAACAATAGTGTTGGGGATAATCTTTTTCTTCCTTCTCTAGTCTTTTTCCCATGTTGGGTTTTTTAGAGAGGGAGCTGTGAAGGGAAGTGAAGTGAGATAGATGAAATGAGGGAGAATGAAATTGGGAATATTAGGGATTTTTTATTTTTTAGTGAGGTGGCAATCCACATTGGCAAAATTTCCCATGTCACCGTTGCTTAAATGTGTCACCTAATATGTCAAAGAAAAATAAATGTGATACATCAGCTTAAAAATGACATTAGGAACAAAATGAATTTTTTTGCATTAATTATTTTGAAAAACATACTTTTGCAGGGACTAAAATGGATATTCACTGTAATTGCATGGACTAAAATGATATTTAAACAAAAAATATTTTATGAATAACAAAAAGTAACCTATGATATTAGACATGTACTTATTTTTTTTTGACAGCATGTATTTATTAAAACTACTAATGATTTTAAAAAGTAATACCAACGTGGTGCAGAACAAAATTTGTGTCAAAAAAATTGTGCAGAACAAATGGTAGACATTTGGACTCCTTAACTATCCGGTTATAAGTTTGATCTCTGGTCGGTGTGTAATTAAAAACATCTGGAAATCAGTCTCTGCGCGCAAAGAATACCTTAATTTTTATAAAATAATAAATTTTTATAAATAATAAATTTTGAATATCCCAGGGCTCCCTCTGGAATGTAGTGGGGGTTGATCCGGTTTGCTCCCGGGTTCGATTTCCGCCCGCGTCAAAATAGGGTGTTGGCCAGCGCAATGGTTAAGAGTCTCTAAGAGCGAGCACAGATTAGCCCTTCGTTAAAAGCGTTGGGACACTGCGTGGGTAGCCAGCGATATCCCGAACAAAAAAATTATATTTGATATAAAGTTTAGCCAAGGAAATGAATAAACATAAAAAATATCATCTAATCACAAACATGAGGTGGTACGAGTGATAAATGTTTAATTCTCTTGACTAGTTTGTCTTGAGTTGAATCCCTAACTTTAGGAAGTGAACCCTTTAAATGGATCCATGATCTCGTGGAGGATACCTTACAATTATTTTGACCGGGAAATACTATCATAAAAAAAAGCGACCGAAATTTTAGGATAAAAATACCGGTAATTATACTCATTCATTCAATTCAATTGAGTATTGGGTTGACTAGACTAGGCAATTATACTCCAAACTAAACGGTAATTATTCGATTCAATTCAAAGAAATACTCTTTTTTCTGTTTCTTGGAATCCTTAAACCCCCCAAGTTTCTCTCTTCTTTTCTTCCTCTTTCATCTTTCTCGCTTCAGATTCTCTTTTATGGGTAACGCTTTTCTTCTCCTTCTTCTTCTTTTGTGCTTCTTTTAGAATTTATGACGATTATATTTATTGTTGTAGGTAATTTGTCACTATTCTGGCTTTTCTTTATTTTTTCTTTTGGTAAATCATCATATGAAGATACAAAAAGTGTTTTTTCTTTTTTGTTTGTTTGTTGAATTTGTGGTTTTATTTTTCTGACGGTAAGTATTGTGATTAGTCTATTGTTTTTAACTTCATGAACATAAAGTAACAACTTTTAGTTTAAGATTAATCAGTTTTTGGAATTGTTCATGAACATACACACAACAGTTTCTGTAAGATGTATTCTATGTTTGATGTTCTGTGTTTTCCTTTATTCGAAGTTTTGCAGTTTCTTCTTTACACTTGGTTTATGAATTGTGATGTATCTTTATTTTTATTATGAAAAAATCTTGTGATTCATATGTTTCTGATGATGATATCGTGGTTTTTGAATGATCAGTCAATTTGTGAAAATGGCACTGGACTTGGAGCTAAGTGGTGAATTGGAGAATGTAGATGCCCCTACATTGATGGAATTGGAGAATGTAAATTCCCCTGCAATGATGGAGGCGAATTCGATACCAATTGAAACAACTCAACCGTGCAGTCGGAATGAGGATGAAGAAGTTGATATCACTGGGTTCACAAATTCTGGAAGAGCTTCGGTAGCGCAAGATACTTGTGGAGATGAAACTGATTATTCCAGCTCTTTTGGTGATACTGGATCTGATGCAGAGAATGCTTCCTTCAGTGATCCTGAAGTTGAATCGCGAATCTGTGCCGACACTGCTTCCTCATCAATCTGTGATGATTGGCATAAATCATATCAAAGAAGGTATATAATATGTTTCACTTTGAGTTGTTTCATACATCTGTTATTCTCATTATGTCTATGTCGATATTATTTATGCAATATGTATTACAATTTCTTTCATCAACCATTCAGGAAGAAAAGTATGACAGCTCATTGGAGGAAGTTCATAAGCCCTATCGAATTGCGCTGTAAGTGGATTGAATTGCGACGGAAACAACTTCAGTCTCAAGCAGAGAAATATGAGAAAGAGCTTGCGGCATATAATCATACAAAGGAGGTTGATTTGGCGCATTTAACATTAGATGGCTCTAGCATCAAATCGGTACCTATTTCTCGTCGGGTGCGTAGAAATAAAATTATGAAAAGAAACAAAAGGAGAAAAGTTGAAGAGAAGTGTGATTTGGCATCATACATGTCTAACCATAATTTATTCTCCTACTACAATGAGAAAGCCGACTGTGTTGTTGACGCTCGTTTGAAAGATTCTCACGAGGTTGCTTTAGGTGAGTAGCAGATATAAATGTGAGGCTGTTTTTGTTATTTTTGAGGGTTCTAAGTGTCTAATTCTACATTTGTTTTAATGATATCAGGTGGCGACAATGGAAATATGGTGGAATTCAAGTTGAATGATTTGTGGTCTTCTGATAAAAATGATTCTACTGATAAATCAATGGTTGAAATCATTGAAAAGCTTGAAGCTGCGCAGTCTCAACTTCGAAATTTGAAAACTCGATTGGACAAGGTGATTAGTGACAATCCAGGAAAGCTTTGTTCTGTAAATCAATTGAGCGTGCTTGAGCCATGCGTCGGACTTAATCATTCTGATTCAAAGCGTGCATCGTCAGATTATGAAGGGATAATTCCACTTGTTGAAGCCACTGATAAACCTGAATATAATGACAACCTATGGGAAGATGTAAGCTTACTATACAAAGACTTTCCATTTAACATCAAATTTTATGTTTCTTATTTTTCTGTGGTATATGATTTACAAAACATTGCATACAATGTAAATTTTGTTTATTGGCCTGTTGTTAGGTGCAGATCATGGATGTGGATCTCAAAGAAAATCCGGTAGCTAACGAAGAATTGCATGATTTAGAAATTGTTGGCAATCAAGTTGTAAAGAAAACCAAGGAATCAATTGAAGAGAATAAAGTCATTTCCCAGGTTCAAGTTCCAGCACCTGACTCCTCTGAGATCGCTGTGCAAAAAATGCATCATTCGTTTAGAAGATGTAATATATTGAACAAGATTATCCCTAAGAACAAAAGGACAGCAATGAAGAAGCCTAGCGACCAAATGAGGCGGGACCGGAGAAATATTTGGTTAGCACTACTCCATCAACATGGCTTAAGGAACTGATAATTTTGCAAACTTGTTGGAAACCAATTCTGTCAGAATTTGTGAATGCTAGACTTATAACATCATATACAATGTGTAAAGGCTGGTTTGTGTCTAGTACTCTTTTACAGTTCCGTTGTAAATGATGTTAAATCGGTCGATTTTGATCAAAATTATGTTTAAGAAACAATTACTCAAACATGCATATTGACAATATAGTTTCATATATGTTCAAATGTCAACCACACAATTTATGTACAATAATTACAAGCAATTGGAGATTAGTCATGCAATAACTTCTCATACATTATAAAAAGAAAGTTAATCAGGATGCAACTTCTTGAATGACATTCTTTTGGTAACCTTAACAGCAATGAGAGCCAAAATTGTAGCTGTGGGACATCAGGAATGGCTTTCATGGCACTTAACTAAGGCACAGACTGTCCAGTTTTCTTATCTACCATGGCTGCTGGAGGAGCTACTATTCCAGTGATCATCATAGAGTCATCTACTTTGCTTATATTCACATTCTTAATCATGAAATCAGTGAAACCTGTGAGAGGGCAGACATAATAACAATATATAAAAGCTGAGTATAAGGAGAACTCAACTCATATGCAGACGTAAAAATCCACATCCAAAATAGTGTTGGGAAATGACCTCCATAATTTCACTCCTCCGTGAACTTGCGGAAACGTGAAAAAGTAAGAGTAATGACACAGAATTTTAGCGTGGAAAACCTTCTCAATGTGAGAAAGGAAAAACCATGGGACCCGTAGGCCTCTTAAACTTCCACTATAATGATAATAGGAATACAACAACATTTTGCAAAAAGTGAAAAACATTATTCTCTATTCACTTAATGTATTTGCAATTCCTATTCTTTCTAATGATACTCAAGACATGTCTCACCATAGTTAGCGTACATCTCACGTCATGGGATCTATCCCCTTTGTAACTAACCCTAACTGCATGTAACTGATTCTAATTGACTAACAGTCAGTTAGTTTATCAGAGCAACTGAACTGAGCTCTATAACTAGTTAATAACTACAGTCAGTTAGAATCTGTTAGTTTATCAGAGCGAAGTATCTGTCTTCAAAAAAAGAGAGCTTTCAGAATTGGAGTTAGGCGAAGTTGGTGAGTGTCCATTCCTGCAAAACACATGGAAAACAACAGAAACACTTGTGAGGAGGATATGAAGAATTCAGATAGCAGTGAGGTTAAACCTTGTTCACTGAAAGCAATTTTAGATTCAGGAAAGCCATCCTCCTCCTCTGCGTTTGTTAATCCTCCTGGTTCTCCCATCAAGAAGGAAACACCCGATTCATGTGAAGAGGTGGCTGGTGAACCTTCTTGGGATGAAAGTAGTTGCTCTTATTTGAAGTACGATAAGGATGAACCTGAATTAAAGGGACCTATAACCTCTCACCCCCAGTAAGCAAGCAGTTTTTATTCTTTATTTTCTTTGTTTTACTATATATTGTTGTTGTAATATCATATTTTCTATGCAATGCTGCTAGATATGAAGAATATCTGCAGGAGTTTCAAGATAAATTTGACTTTCACCGTTCTTTGGTCAAGATTTTGGACGGTTACAGGTAAAATACTCTTTATGATCAAGGAAGTCTCCTTGTTATTTTGATAACTTGTTTGGAATTGTCTAACATCTCACACCTAATTTGTAGTGATGAGTTTAAGAAGCTAGCCATTGACCAGGAAGATGCTAAAGCCAGGGGTGATATGGATAGATATAATGAGATTGGGGAACTGATAAATGAATCCTGTAGGCAAAAAAGAGTGGTATATATGTTTTCTTGACTTATTCTTCTGCAGTTAGCAGTTTCTCAAATTGTAAAGCTTTCATTATATTCAACATCTATTCTCTGAACATGTATGTGGCCATAATGTGAATAGCAGACAAAGGAGAAACTGAAGAAAATATATTTTGTTCTTCACGCGGAGATGGCGTCTATTACGCAAAGGATGCAAGAATATGTTGAGGCCCTTGAGAAGAAGTATGAGAAAAACTGAAAAGGCATGCAAGAGTACATGATGAAGTACATTTTTGCAGATGAGTTCTTGTGCAGATTGGATGTTTAACAATTGTGTACATTGCTTTTATGCATTGGTTTAACATGTTGGATAAATTCTGTTATTTTTCTTGTTAAACAAGTTCAAACTTAAATGATCAATTCTAGTTCTAGCAGCTAAAAACCTAGTAGAGTTGTGGTGTGGCGCCCCCTAGGGTTCTTCCTCCATTGGAGGATTTTCTATCTCCAAGGGAGGGCTTCCTCCCAACTTTATATGTTTTTTTTGTTCATCTCAATAGTGAGAGTTTTTGCCAACATAAATAGGATCAATTATATGAATTTAAAACATTGGTGAAACTGCTTACTTTTTGAAAATATGGTTAGAGTGCACAAGTGAATATTGTGATGAGAAAGGGGACTTGCCCATACTATTTATTAACCTTAGGAGCTTTCTGTCACAACCCAAAATCCTCAACCGTGACCGGTGCACAAACTTAAACTCTTAGACTGGTAAGTCTAAGAAAAATAACTCTTGAACGAAAAATGGTTTAAAGAAATAATATATCTACCGGAATTTCGATAGGGTTTCCTTTGTATTTCAAACATTCCCAAATATCGAACATTCAGTTTACAATAACACATCACCTGTCAAGTTTCCAAAATAACATACTACATTTCTAATATGGACTTGATTGTGATTGGAAAGTTTTGCCAGTTAATGAAAAAGATCTTTTTGTCCCGATGAATTGTCAAATTTTTCCCGTAAAATGACATTAGTAGCCTTTATTATTGTATTAGGAAGTACACATGTCACTTAAACATGGAGGCTTATTGTGGAAGTTTAAGGGTGATATTTTTGTATAAATAAATATTAGATTAGATTAGATTAGATTTTTGTTGTATAAATAAATAGTAGATTAGATAGATAATCCTTGAATTATCAATATTACATCAATAATAGTGAATAGTCATTTAGTTATAGTACCCAACCAATCATTTAACTAAGGTCAAAAGTTTATATTATTGATCTTAAGATGAGCAATCCTTAATATTTCAAACATTCCATACTTGTATATGTTCTGCAAATCTGCATACCCCTAAAGATATTTGGCTCTTAAGATATACTTCAATGAGAATGAGACATTATGAATCATCATCAAATAAATCTTGGATCAGAAGATGATTGATTATAGTACAAGCCACATGAAGAGTGTCCACCAAAGGGTAAGCAAAAGTGGAGCTGAGGAATAAGTTGCAAACATGATAAGTGAACACTCACTCTCACCAACTCCAAGCAATTGAGTCATTGTACCTGAAACAGTCATAAAATGAGTACCTTTCCAACTATATATATATATAGTCTACAATCTTAAGTATATTAAACAACTTACTCACGGATATTGCTGGAGGAACAGCATAGTGAAGCAGTAAAACAAACTGATACAATGGATCATGGTGTATCAACTTCAATTGTATTGCTCCTTTCACAATCCCTATACCTATTGCTGGTAAGGCAATATATTGAACCACAATAACTCCAACAACAAGTGGAAGTTTCTTTCCTAATCCCTTTAAACCTGGAAAAAAACATTCAATTTCTTCCTTCACATTCTTTTTTAAATGTAACAAACTCAACATATTAAGAGATGAAAAACAAAGTTGATTACCCTTAAGAAGATTTGCCCCAACCAATAAGAACATTGCTGGAATGCCTGCATCTCTGAAACTCGAGAAAACGAGTGTATTTTATATAGGGACTAAAAACATATTTAACCGATATTTTGATCTAATACACAAATATGTGTAGAGGATGCTCACCCTAACATAACTATAGAAGCTTCAACTGCACGAAGAGGAGCAGTGTCACCAACTAGTAATTTTTGAAATTGAGGAACTATACCAATTATCAAACCAATGATCTGCATGAATATATTGAATACATTACAGACTAACCTAAGAATTACTAGGTTTTTTCATTTTTTGATGAGTGAAGTAAGCCTAAGCTTGTTTTAATTTGTCTGAAGTTCATAAATTAAGCATCAGAGTAAAATAACTGAAATACCTCATTCCTTAGGAGTTCAATAAAAATAATTAGAAAAAGGATAAAAGAAATAGGAAAAAATTATGGACATACAGCTGCCAACAATGCTGGTGCAAATATTGCCTTCAGGTTGATCTTGTCAGCTAATATTTTCAGCCGTTTCATTATGTTTTGCTTTTCTTGTAGTGGTCCCTGTGAAAATACTTGAAAATATAAGACCTTTCTTCTATCATATCATAAGTATATGAAGACATGGATCCGGTTTGTGTGTAGTCGGCAAAACCTCAGAAAATTCGGAGCTGGTCGATCAAGATCGTACGGTCTAGATTTTATATTAAAACAAAATTAAAAACTGCACTTTAAATCTGGACGGTCTGATCTTGATCAGACGATTTCAATTTTCTGATTGCTTGACTGCGCAGTCAAGCCGACTACACCCCAATTAATGTATTAAGATTTCATTGGTCAGAGAGACTCAAAGGTTTTTAATACTACAACAACAACCTTTTGTTGTTCATCAACCACTTCACATTCTATTTTAAGTTGATCATTAGGCAGTGACTTGTCCTCTGATAGGGCCAATTCTCTTGTGGAAATTTTTGAAAAGTTTTCTTCATTTTTTTCGGATTCATCAAATTTGATAATATTGGTCTTTGGTGAATACATGCGGATAGTGCTGTACACAATAGACCAAGCATAAATGTGTCCTACCTGCAATACCAGAAAAATAAAATTTAAATAATTTTTGATATTGCTTTGCTTGGAATTCAAATGATATACATATATATATATATATATATAGTTAATTAGTGTCATACTTACTGCCATGGTTAGAGAAGTATATAAAAGTCCATTATGGTAGCAAACATCCACATCACCAAAAGGATGACTTTTTTCTTTACAGATAGCTGGAACTACAATCATAGGCAAAGAGGCCAGATTTCCTACACACATGATCGATCACCAAAGTGTATGATTCTTACATTATATAATAAAAAGTTGAATGTCTTTTAGATATTTAATAAAAAAACATACTTGAATTTGTAAATATGTGGAAAAAAAAACTTGCCTGCAGCACAACATCCGAGTATAGGGCCATGCAAGTGACGAGGAACTCTTGTTATTTTAGAAAGTAACCATCCAAGAGTAGTCCCAATAATACATCTTAGAAGAATATTTAATGGCATGAACCACCTACATATATTATAATAATATTCATCAAAGGCAATCAAATTGATAATAAATGAATGGAATTAAACAAACAAACGTCAAAACATGTGATAAAATGAAATCATTTTTCAGTCATCAGATGGAGTGACAAACACCACGCGTAAACTCACACACGCAAAGTGAAGATTTAGGGTTCAGGTAACCACATAAAATAATCAGCCTAACAATGTCGATTTTCCAACCGAGTAATTAAGTACAAACTTACAGCATAGTGAAGCTCTTCAAAGTTATAGTTCTAGCCAGGCTTCCATAAATAAGAGCTGGAAAAAAGACAAAATATACCATCTGTACAGTAAAAAACAAGTGCTCATATTAGTTTGTTACCAATAAATGTCCTGTTTCTCAAAGTTGAAACAAATCTTTTTTATTATTAGTTAATTGATTTACAAGGTACTATATCTAGGGTCTGTTTGATTTGCAAATAGAAAAATACTGGACTGGATTGGACAGTACTAGCAAGTTTTTCTCCAGTACATTGTTTGGTGAACTAATATGTGGTTTGATGGAATTCTAATCCCAAAGCAAGGAAACTGAAGCTTATGCTCTTGGTCTTCAATGGCCCTGGAAGTTGTTGACTCTGTTTAAGAGGATTATTGTTATGATTCTACTTTTGGTTTACTCATCTTAAACTATAGGAACATTCTCGCTGTCCTACCAAACTATAGGATTAGTTTTATTCAGACAAATCAAGTTGTTTGATCCTTAACAAGGGCATTTTGGTCTTATGCTAGTTCTAAGATTTTCAGTTTCATTTGTCATTTTAGGAATTCGACTTACATTAAGTTTTTGATCGTAAAACAAAGAGAACAACATAACATGAGGGTACTGTATTAATAGAAAATGTGAAACCAAAAGTATACTCTATCTGGTCTCTTTTATAAGCAAAAAGTGGTCTCTTTGTTGAATTTCGAGTTCAATTTCCAGCTACTTTGTCAAAAAAAAAATATTTGCTTATAAAGTTATAAAAGAGATCGGAGGGAGTAAAAACTAAAAAGAGTAAGGAATGGAGTAAACACAATAAAAATATATATATGTTGACAAAAATGTTATTTATTGTTAAGAAGGAGCATGTTACAAAATTTGGTGGTTTAAAAAATCTTTTTTATTAGTATTAGTTGATTAATTTACAAATTATATCTAATATAGTAAATAAAACTTAAACCAAATTAATGAATAAATCTTACGGTATTGAGGTGCTTCTTGGCATTCTTTGTGAGTATGCCAATGCAATCAAGTGCAAGGAATGCCCCAACAGCAGCAATTATCAAAATTTTCAGAACTGGGACTAATGCAACCAATAAAAGTTTCCAAAACAGAACCATTTTATGTTATCCTTTTCCCCCCTTTTGCACCACTCCAATTATTAAAGTTGTAATGCCAATATATATGTGCTGCAAGTTTCAGCTTAATTTCAAATAAAATTTGTGATGCTTTTAGATAAAAAGAAGAGATAAATAATAAGAAATATGAATATTGTTTATAGTAACTTGATAGGAAAAAAACTTGATAGGGACTGCCATAAAAAAAAAACTTGATAGGGACTTTATGGTAATTTGATATAAAAGACTAAACATTGATTATAAAAATAGGGTTAAATATGTTTTTGGTTCCTATAAATTTGTTTATTTTCTTTTTTTAGTCTCTCATGACTTTTAGCCGCACTTCAAGACTTTTAATAGCGTTTATAGTAGGTCAAAAAAGCGCTATTTGAAGTCATAAAACGTTATTAAAAGTCATGAGAGACTAAAGCAAAAAAGCCAAATTTTATAAGGAACAAAAGTTGGTGAAATTTTTCTGAGGGACTAAAAACAAAAAACCCAAATTTTATAGGGACCAAAAACATATTTAACCTTAAAAAATAAACCAAAATATTCTTGAATAATATCAAATATATTTCTTTTTGCAGATAATTATGAGTTTATTCAGACGACTTACCCAAAGAAGCAAGCTAGATAGCAATTACCAATCATATGATAATATTAGATTTATTTTATTTTCAAAGTTCTAACAATTACCAATTGCATATAACTAAAAGGACTTTGATTACCTTTATCTTTTGAAGTTAAGCAAGAGGCCATCATTGTAGTTTTTTTGTTTAAAGTTTAAAGTAAAAATAAATTGTTTTTTAAATAAAACCTGAAAAGGTTATAACGTTTTCACATAAGTTACCAAAAACATATAAAATATCACAAATTATTTTTTATAACATCTCCAGGTTCACTTATTATTATAAGTCCTTATGACTTTAGAATCGTCTAAAGCCAATTTTGTGAAGATGAGAACATATTTTCTTGGCTATTCAATTACACGAACCCCTACAGTATTTCTGATTGATTAACATAATTAATAAAAGTTGTCAAAAGAAAACATAATTAATAAATGAAAGAAATAGCCAATATGCATGTTGTCAACAAAAACTAGTGCTATTATTCAGGGTAAAATTTCTGACCTCTTATTTGGTCCATTGACTGAAACAGTAAGTTTTTTTTTTTACTATTATATAATTTGTTTTTTCTATTTTTTTGGGTCTTATGTTCCTGATTTGTTGAGCTAAATCAAATCTAAAGTAAAATTTGAATCTTGCAAAACTAAAACAAATAGTTTCTGAGTGTACAGTAACTAAGTTTAATTAGTACTCCCTCCGTCTCATATTAAGTGTCGTTTAAGGTTATGCGCGGGTATTAAGAAAATGATTAGATATGCTAAATTTTATGGTAAAAAACTGTGGTAGGACTAAAACACCTTTACACTTTTCTTGGTTGGTGCAAAGGCACGGTTATTGATATTCTAAAGTAATGCTATTGTTGGAAAGTAATAATAAATGTTGTATTGAGATTCTAAAGTGACAAATAATTTGAGACAAAGAAAAATGACAAACAAGACACTTAATATGAGACGGAGGGAGTAAATAACTAAGGTGGGTTCGTGTGTGAATATACAAGTGTATCCTAATGTCCCCCCTCAAGTTGGACTATGGAAATTACAAAGTTCCAACTTGGTAACAAAGGATGAAAAATAAGTAGCATGTAGAGGTTTGGTGAACACATCAGCCAGTTGAGAAGCAGATGGCACTGGAAGTAAATGAATGATCTTCTGCTGAATCTTTTCACGAAGCACATGGCAATCGATTTCAATGTGCTTAATTAGTGCATTCATGAAAAGAGGGATTATGAGTAAGATAAATGGCTGACTTGTTATCACGATAGACATCAAGATGGAGCCTTTGGAGCAAGTTGTAAGTGTGTGAGTAGAAAGTGCAGCCATTGAATTTCACAAACAAGAGAAGCCAATGCTTTGTATTCAGCCTCTGAGCACAATCTAGAAACAGTATTCTGCTTCTTGGATTTCCAGAAGATAAGTGAGGAATCGAGGAACACAGAGTAACCATTGATTGATTTTGTGTGTCTAGGCAACATGGCCAATCAGAATCAGCAAAACCAGAGAGATTTAGGGAAGTTGAGGTAGAGAAATATAAACCATGGGCAGGAGCTGACTTCAGATATTGTAAGACTCGTATGGCTGATTCGAAATGAGAAGTGAGTGGCTTGGAAACGAATTGACTAAGTTGTTGAAAGACATAAGCAATATTAGGCCGCTTGGTAGTGAGATATAACAAAATGGATTTATCTTTGTCAAAATGGATTTCAGTAAAAATAAAAATACTTGGTTAGTGTAGGTAAAGTTGATTTTCTTTTCAAATTTCAGTTTGACTGAAATTGATAAAAAGTAGTTTTTGCATTAAATTTAAAACTTTATACTAAAATTTATACCAAACTTGTTTTCAAAGTAAAAACAATCAAACACAAACCACTTCATTTCAAACTCAATTTTAACCAAATCACGTTTAAGAAACACTAACTCAAACGCACTTACTTTACAAGCATATTGACAATATATTTTCATATATGTTCAAATGTCAACCACACAATTTATGTACAATAATAACAAGCAATTGGAGATTAGTCATGCAATTACTTCTCATACATTAAAAAAGAAAATTAATTAGGATGCAACTTTCTTGAATGACATTCTTTTGGTAACCTTAACAGCAATGAGAGCTAAGATTGTAGCTGTAGGGACAAAGATAACATCAGGAATGGCTTTCATAGCACTTAATTGAGGCACAGACTGTCCAGTTTTCTTAGCTACCATTGCTGCTGGAGGAGCTACTATCCCAGTGATCATCATAGAGTCATCTACTTTACTTACATTCACATTCTTAATCATGAAATCAGTGAAAACCTGTTTCTTATCTTCATTTGATTCATTCCATTGTTTAAAAAAATCCTGCTTGTTACAAATATGTAAGTTAAAGGGGCATACATGGAAATTCAACAAAAAAAAAAGGAGGAGAATTTTTAACTGACCTCAATTTCCTTGTTTGATGGTACATCATAATGCTTACCAGGCAATGCCATGTTGATAGTGCTATGGTAAAAAAAATGTTAGAAACTGTCGTCAAAGCTAATGTGAAATGGTAGATACTGCGCACCAAAAACATAGTAACCAAAAAAATATTTGCTTACCCGAAGATATCAAGAACGGCAGTGTGGAAGGCATCAAAGTCTTTGATTTCTTTCTTCACAAATTGATCATAGAGTGCTCCTGATACAAGTGTTAAAGTCTGGGATGCTAACCCATTACCTGAGAATGATAAGTTATAGTGCAAATTAAAGTCATTATTTTAAGATTAAAAAACAAACAAAACAGAACTTAGCAATAGAATACTAATACTAATAATGCAATAAAAGGTAGAAAATTAAAAAAAAATGGGACCTGATCCTCCCATGTAACTCATGATCATCCCCATGATGTTTTGTATGTTGTGAATGATTTTGACCACAAAGATCTACTAGCTATCTATCACAAGGCCAATGTATGCATATATTGCAAAATAGAATAACGTATACCTTTTTTGAATATTAGAATGAGGTATATCTATTTGCTTGGTGAAAGTAAGGTATTGTTTTTTTATTTTCCTTTTCTTTTTATATGTCAGATTCTTGGCTTGGATTGGAACTAGCCAGTGGCTTAAAGCAGGCACATGCATGATGGTGACACGACAAAATGCTTTTTTTTTTTTTAAATATTTTCTTGTACATAGAGAAAGTGCTGATTAATGTAGTTCCAATGTGATGTTTGCATTTTGTACCAATTTATTGCACTTTGAAAATGATTCTAAATCCCTGTAAAGAAAAGGGGACAATATGATTTTTACGCCTTCGGATAACAGTGACATCATGGAAGAACATGGTATTTCTGTCATTAAATTGGTTACTAAAAATGTTGTTGTCTCGCAAGTGGGTGTGACCCAACACATAACTTAGTTTGAATGACATGCTATGAGTAAGATATTATGTTACCCGACTGTCTTCTCAATTGGCTTACAAAAGTTAACAAAATTACTGACATAATTGGATGGATGGACCACGATCGCACAATCGCAATACTTGAAAGACTTGCACAATCCAGCGAGGGTTCGAGCCTCGTCTTGGGTACGGAGCAGCTTTAAATCCCTTGGGTATGAAAAGGGAACAATGCTTTCGAAAGATTATTAAATTTTGGTATACTCAATTTCATGGTATGCTTCATTTAAACACTAGCTGTATTAATCAATTTCATGGTATCCTCAACCAAACATTTAACTATGGTCAAAAGTCTATATTATTGATCTTAAGATGTTCATCCTTAATACTTGAAACATTTCACACAGTCTTCTATGTTGAGCACATAATGATTATATTTATAGTACAAGCCACATGAAGAGTGTCCACCAAAGGGTAAGCAAAAGTGGAGCTGAGGAATAAGTTGCAAACATGATAAGTGAACACTCACTCTCACCAACTCCAAGCAATTGAGTCATTGTACTCACAGCTATTGCAGTAGGAACAGCATAGTGAAGCAGTAAAACAAAATGATACAATGGATCATGGTGTATCAACTTCAAATGTATTGCTCCTTTCACAATCCCTATACCTATTGCTGGTAAGGCAATATATTGAACCACAATAACTCCAACAACAAGTGGAAGTTTCTTTCCTAATCCCTTTAAACCTGGAGAAAAACATTCAATTTCTTCCTTCTCATTCTTTTTTAAATGTAACAAACTCAACATATTAAGAGATGAAAAACAAAGTTGATTACCCTTAAGAAGATTTGCCCCAACCAATAAGAACATTGCTGGAATGCCTGCATCTCTGAAACTCAGGAAAAGGAGTTTATTTTATATAGAGACTAAAAACATATTTAACACATATTTTTAATACACAAAAATGTGTAGAGGATGCTCACCCTAACATAACTATAGAAGCTTGAACTGCACGAAGAGGAGCACTGTCACCAACTAGTAGTTTTCGAAATTGAGGAACTATACCAATTATCAAACCAATGATCTGCATGAATACATTACAGAGTAACCTAAGAAAGGTTATTTGATGAGTGGAACAATGAGCTAAAGACAAGGACTACAGAGAGACTTGAACATCACATCTCTATCCAATGCTTAAGGTTTTTCAGTGGAGATATAGTGTCCAAGTCTCTTTGTAATCGTGATCATTAGCTTGTTGTTGCTCCCGGTACTCTTCAGCAAGTTGGTATAACCCATGGACCATTCCATACTTTGTAGTATACAGTTTCCTTATAAGTTGAGTGAAAATAATTAGAAAATTTTATTTAGGGACATACCGCTCCCAATAATGCTGGTGCAAATATTGCCTTCAGGTTGATCTTGTCAGCTAATATTTTCATCTGTTTCATTATGTTTGGCTTTTCTTGTAGTGGTCCCTGTGATACATTTGAAAATGTAAGACACTGAGTGTAATGTTTACTTGCCATTTTGTCTAAACTGACAAAAAAACTCTGATATATGAAGTTGGAGGTAGTCAGTGGCGAACTTATGTTCGGCTCAGGGGTTCACTTGAACCCTTGAAATAAAATTCTATTTTCCTCTCTATATAAATTATTTTGAACCCTTTGAAATTTGAAATTTGCACCACTACCCCTAAATTTGTACTTAATTGCTCCTAAGACACAATTTTTAACGTCCTGGTTCTTGGTCATAATCCGCCACTAGAGGTAGTTGTTATTAAGGCCACCCCAGATGCACCACACACAATTGATTAATATGAGATTCAAAGATTTCAATAAAACAACAACCTCTTCTTGTTTATCAAACACTTCACATTCTATTTCAAGTTGATCATTAGGCAGTGACTTCTCCTCAGATAGGGCCAATTCTTTAGTGGAACTTTTTTCATTTTTTTCGGATTCATCAAATTCGATAACATTGGTCTTTGGTGAATATATACGGAGAATGTTGTAGACAATAGACCAAGCATAAATATGTCCTACCTGCAAAACCAGAAAAAAAAAGAACTTAAGTTTTAAATAATTCACAAGTGATACATACTTTTAATTCAAATAATTGAAGTTAATTAGTGTCATACTTACTGCCATGGTTAGAGAAGTATATAAGAGTCCGTTACGGTAGCAAATATCCACATCTCCAAAAAGTTGACTTTTTTCTTTACAGATAGCTGGTACTACAATCATAGGCAAAGATCCCATATTTCCTGCACAACAAATCACCATATACATAATTTATGAACACCTTTTAGATATTTTTATTACAGAATTTATTTAATGTAAATATGTAAAAGAACTTGCCTGCAGCACAACATCCCAATATAGAGCCATGCAAGTGACGAGGAACTCTTGTTATTTTAATAAGTATCCATCCCAAAGCAGTCCCAATTATATATCTTAGAAGAATATTTAATGGCATGAACCACCTATACATATATATATATAATAATTCATCAAACACAATCAAATTGATAATAAATGAATGGAAACAAATAAATGTCAATACATGTGACAAAACGAACTACTACACCACACGCAAAGTGGAGATCTCGAGTTCATGTAACCATGGAAAAATAGTCAGCATAGTGGAGATCTCGATCCGAGTAATTAAGTACAAACTTACAGCAAAGTGAAGCTCTTGAAAGTTATAGTTCTAGCCAAGCTTCCATAAATAAGAGCTGGAAAAAAGACAAAATATACCATCTGTACAATAAAAAAACAAGTGCTTACATTAGTTTGCCTGTTTCTCAAAGTTTTGAAACAAATATTTTTTATTAGCATTAGTTAATTAATTTACAAACTATATCTAATATAATAAATAAAACTTAAACCAAATTAATCAATAAATCTTACAGTATTGAGGTGCTTCTTGGCATTCTTTCTGAGTATTCCAATACAATCAAGTGCAAGGAATGCCCCAATAGCAGCAATTATCAAAATTTTCAGAACTGGGACTAATGCAACCAAGCAAAGTTTCCAGAACAGGACCATTTTGTCTATCCTTTTCCCCCCTCTTGCACCACTCCAAATAAACTTGTAATGCTAATCTATTTGTGCTGTAAGTTTCAGCTTAATTTCAAATAAACACTCTTGAGTTGTAATATTTAATTAGATAAAAGACTAAAAACTAATCTGTTTATATGGATACATATGCTAAGATTGAAAACTGATCATAAAGAATAAACTAAAATATTCTAGAATAATATCAAGATATTTTTTTTGGCTAATTATGAGTTTGCTGATATGACCTGCAAGCCAGAGAGCAATTACAAATCATCTGATATTAATATCAGATTTAGTTTACTTTACAAGTTCTAACAAATAGCAATTTTGCATATAATAAAAAAGGCTTCGATCATTTTTATCTTTTGAAGTTAATCAAGAGGCCATTCATTGCGATTTTTATTTTTTTTAAAGTTTAAAGTAAGAATAATTTTTTTATATAAATAAAACCTGAAAAGGTCATTAAAACGTTTTTTCTCGTAAATTATAATAAATGTTAAATATATTTTTGGTTCCTATAAAATTTAGTTTTTTTGTTTCAGTCCCTCAACAAATTTTCACCTATTTTTAGTCCTCCAAATTTTTTTTATCAATTTTAGTCTCTCATGACTTTTAATAGTGTTCTTTTAATCTTTTATAGTGCTTCTAAACCGTTATTAAAAGTCATGAGGAACTAAAGCTGATGTAAAAATTTAGGGGACCAAAAATTGGTAAAGTTTTTTTGAGGGTCTAAAACAAAAAACTCAAATTTCACAGGAATCAAAAGTATATTTGACCCTTATAAAAAACATAAAATATCATAAATGATTTTGTTATAGCTTACCCAAGTTCACTTATTATTATAATTTCTTATGATTTTAGAATTATCTAAAGCCAATTTTGTGAAAATGAGAAAAATATTTTGCTGGCTATTCAATTACATGAACCCCTACAACATTTCTGATTAATTTTTTTTTTAATAAATGAAAGCAATATGTATGTATAAACTAATTAGATAAATGTTGTCAACCCGTCCTATAAAGAGTCTCAATTCTCAAATGAAAGGGTAAGAGTTTTTAATTATTAGTTCAGTTGCGTTTTCAATTTTTCTGGTTTAACATAAAAAGGTGAAATTGTCATTTACTGTCATAACATCAATTTTTTCTGATTTGCTGACCTAAATTAAATCTTGCAACACAGAAAGTGCGTAGGCTGGATTAAGGTACTCAACTGAATACTGTTAGGTGTATGAAGCCGCCAAAAATGGAAACGGCTACTAAGGTTGTTGGTCATGGAACTAATTTAAGTGACTTTATTTGGTGGGATCTTATTCCAAGCTTCATTACTGAGGATTTTTACACAAATAAGTTAGGTTTGCCTAGTTAAAGGTTTTAATTAATTAGTGTTTTTCTTTTTTTGATAAATTGAGTTTACCTTTTACTTCCTATTTTTGGTATGCTGCAAATAATTGTTAATGGCTTTGCCTAGTTTCGGACGTGAGTCATTTAGTGATGCTTTTGCATACCTCTATAAGATTGTTTTTATTTCCTTTTGATTATAACATGTTTATGTTGATGGATATTAACCTAGTCTCCCATGTTTTTTGTTTATTTTTTCTTTATGTTCCATAAAATTTATGAGGATACTCATTTTCCTTCTTGATATTTTTCTTTAAAGAGGGTTTTGCATCAGAAGGTTTTAACGAAGCTCCATATCGTTTTTTTTTGCTTAAAAAAACTATTAACTATTGAATATTGAATATGAACTTTTATACCCAAGAGCGTTTGGATGAGATGCTTTAGGTCTCTTTCAACTTACTGGAGGTCTTGGGTTTGAGTCTAGCCCCGGAATTGCAACAACATTAAAATTCTTAGGTTTGAAGCTTTGTCGGAATTTTCGTTCATTGTGGTCCTACCGATTCAAAGGATTAATGCAGTCGAGCGCAGAGGATACACAACTTTAAAAAAAATGAATATGGAATTTTTTTTTTTGATCAGTAAAAATGAATATGGAATGTTATGCCTCTCAATGCTATTGAAGTATGTTTAAAAACATTTACTCACCAAAAATAAGAATGATATATTATTCAAATTTTAATGAAGCTCTTTTATTCAACAATTTATACCCTCTGAATAAAATTAGTAGAATCTTACTTGAGATCAAAATTAACACAATAATATACTACTTTCGTATCCATTTCACAATATATGTTGTTTTTTAAGAATAATTTTATTTCATTTTATTTGTCAGTTTTTAAGCCCAATGCAATATTAATTAACTATTGTTATGTAAGTATATCATTGACTATTTATTGTAGATAGAACAATAAGTAGAATGAAATAAACAATAGTTAAGCGTATTCTAAGAAAAAAATAAATATTTTCGTCAAAAGTAAAAACATCATCATATGCCTTTCTTTTGTGTAATTAACATTAAAACAACATGTATTTTGAAATGAAGAAAGTAATTGAAATGTTGACTTTATTGACTGAAAAGTAAACACAATCTTTTTACTACGCTAGAAAGAAAATATTACATGAAACAAATTACGGTGCAATAAATAATTTTATATAATTTATCTGTACCAAAACAATAACTTTATAAAATTTAAAGATAAAATTTAAACAAAATTATGATAAATTTGAAGTTGTGTAATCTTAATTAAACTTATATATACACTACTAAAGTGTGAGAAAAACTTTCAACATAATTAAATAAAATCTTTTAGCCTTACCAAAATTTTTGCTATAAATGAATTGGTTTTTTGACACAAGCTATAAAGTAATTATTGTACAAAGCATAAAAAGAATGTGGACCAGAATGGAAGTGACATAGTAGCGATGGAGTACACATCGCTAACATGATAACTGAGCATTCACCTTCACCCACTCCAAATAATTGAGAAATTGTACCTAGCACAGTCACAAATAAATATATTTCTGATTAAAATCTAAAGGAAATTTGGTCCAAATTTTTCTAATAATAGAAAGTGAACAGTTATATTATAGGGATATGAAGTGAATAAAAGAATAAGAATTGCAAAGATATTTAATGAATAGAGAATAATGTTTTTCAACTCCAAGTTTGGGCCCAAGTGGTTAATGCACTCCATTTAAAAGCAGTGGCGGACCCAGGACCCCGGGGTCAGGGGTGTCAAATTTTTTAAATACACAATTTGCTAAAAATATAATTAAAAGCAACTATAATATATTTAAATAAATAAATTATACATTTCATAATAAACAATCGTTCATCCATGTATTCCCATCCGACTACGCAACCTATTCTTCACAATATTCATAGCAGAGAAAGCTCTTTCTGCAGTTGTTGTTGCAACAGGCAAAACTAGTGCCAGCTTCAAAAGAAGACTTTATCAGATTCAACTTGTGTTGCAATAGACCAACACAAATTAAATAGCACTAACACAAAACACAAATTAATTAAATAGCACTAACACAAATTACCAATTAAATAGTTCTAGCAGATTCAAAATTAGGATAATAAGAACAAGAACGGATCCAAGGAGATAGAGAGAGAGAGAGAGAAACTTTTTTAAAATAAAATATAAGAGTGTGAGTGATCGTGTGAGTGTGGTGCATTAGAGTGGTGCAAAATTAAGAACTTTGGTGCAAAACTAAGAACTTAGGTGCAAAATATATTTTTCAGGGGTGCGAAAACATTTTTCCCTAAGGTATTGGTGCTCATTTTATTTTTTCAGGGGGTTCATTTGAACCCCCTCAAATATATGTAAATCCGCCAGTGTCTAAAAGGATGTTGTTGGCTAGTACCCAGATTCGATTCTCAGCGATGGAATAAATTAGAGTCAGACTTTATTTACTTCCCAACAATACCGAGAATAATCTTTTTCATTTTTTTTAAAGTTACTAGCACCGAAATCAAATAACTACTATTTTTTGTATAAAAAAACTAGGGTTAAATATGTTTTCAGTCCCTACAAAATTTCACTATTTTGTTTTTAGTCCCTATAAAATTTCACTATTTTGTTTTAAGTCCCTATAAAATGTAAACTTGTGTATACATTTAGAATTTTTGAATAATATTTTGCATACACGTTAAAGATATTAAAAATATCTCCCTCACAAAAAATAAACTCAAAATTTGATTTCTAGGTTAGTATTTCCTTTAATTTGTTTATCGAATCTTTTGCACTTAAAAAATTTAGATTTAATTTATGCATTGTTAAAAAATTCAAAGTTTTTCTAGAAGAGATGTTTATAATGTCCTCAACATGTATACAAAACATCACTCAAAAATTCAATGGATATACACTAGTTGGCATTTATAGAGACTAAAAACGAAATTTTGAAATTTTATAGGGACTAAAAGTCGATGAAAAATTTTATAGGGACTAAAAACAAAATAGTGAAATTTTGTAGGAACTAAAAACATATTTAACCCAAAAAACTACTATTGTGATAAGAGTTATCACATGGTCATAACGTGAGTGACCATTCAAGAGTTTATTAACTTATGGCACCTGTATTTCTCTAATAAAAAATGAAGTGTGTTGGTGTGTTAAGAACTTCAATTGCTGTATTCATCAAAGAGATATGTGTTAAACAATATAACTCCCATTGTATAGTGATAGGATTTTTGAGTGCCTCACCTAGTTTATATTAGAAGAGATCTTTAATTTAGGTATTTTTTTTAGTTCCTTAGGTAACAATTCTATCATTGAGTGATGTAGTTAGCTTATTGGGTGCATCCAACAACTTATATAATAGGCATTTTATGATCTTTAATTTAAGAGATCAGATACATCAGTTATTCAATTAACTTAAAATTGTAGTTTTTCTTGTAAATAGGACCGGAGAGAGTAATTGTTAAGATTTCTGATTGTTTTTTTATCTTTCTCGCACTACACACTATGATGATCTTTTCTCATATGAGTTTGCTTCACTTTCTCAACCTGAAAACAAGAATACCTTTGTCTTAAGAGACCGTGAAATCTTCGTGCCGATACTTATTGTCTCTATCACGCGATCCTATCTTGAGTTTGAGGGGGATTTTGTCAGGGATTAATTAGGATTTTAGTTGGTTAGTTTTGTTGATCTTCTCATAAGCTCTATAACATTATCTTTGTCGATATGAAATATCCTTTACATAATTCTCTCTCATTCTCATAAAGCTCTTTCCCCATTCATTAATGGCTCATTTTTTTAAAGGAAGAAAGTCTCGTTAAATCTCTCTGATGCAAAAACATCAAGAAGGAAAAAAATATTTCCCCTTAAATTTATTGAAAAAGACAAAAAATAAAGATGACAGAAGAGAGTCCAAGCGGGATTGGATCAATACCCTTGGCAAAATAAGGAAATGTAAACAAAGCGGTAATAAGGGCCCCCGAACTTGTTACAATAAAAGACCCCTAAGACAATCCATCCTAGAGACAAATGAAAAAGTGAAAAATAAAAGGACTAATTTACATTAGCTAGATCAAAAAGAGATAAAGGCAGAATTTGCCTTGAAATGAGTATTATACCCTAACCATAGCATCAAAATCATCATCATCTATCACATCACCCTCAAAGTTTTTCTAATATTCTCATGTTAGATGCTGTCATTAGACATTTAACGAATCTAGCTTGATGGTAGGAGGTTGAATGGAGGATGAATCAATAGAGCCACTCCTAACGCGATTAGCAATATGCATATCATTGACTAGAGCTAGGTTGAATTATTCCTCGTGCTAACATATCATTTACCATACGTTCAATTTCAGCTTTTGAGTATAAGGATGGCGATAGGGTTTTACTTTAACAGGGTTACTACCTTCCAATAGAGGAATAGCATGGTCCTGGAAGCGTGGCGGAGGAAAACCCACTGGTTCAGAGAAAACATCAATATAGTTTGCTAAAAACTATGCTAGGGCAAAAGGAAAATCCTTAGGCAACTGTCTATTACTTTTTACCAAAGAGAGCCTTATTCTCGGACTGATATAAAGATTTATTCTCAACCAATATGTTTCTCTTGCAATTTTTTTTCATAAAAAGGACCCTGCAAAACGTTTTTTTATTCATTTTGGTTCTTAATGTCATTTTTAACCTGATATGTCACTTTTTTAACCTAAGTGGAAATCGTGGTATTGATCCCTTGTACATGTCAACCGCCACATCATTAAATGAAGGCTTAAATAGCTTTTACCCCCTGCACATATCACAAGAATTCATATACCCCCTATAAAGTAAAAAGTTTTAAAATGAACCTTGCAAATTTTAAAACGTTTCTAGTTAGGTCCCTGCTCTTAGTTTTTCTTAAAAACGTTAACTTAAACTGAGCTGGATGTCCACGTTGGCATAACACGTGGCTAATCAGGGCTTGTATCATCATCATCAACATCATTCATTCATCTGAAACTCTTCTTCTCACTGAAACTCGCCAATAATTATGTTGATGAATGAGGCGAGTTTCAGATAAATGAATGATGTTGATGATGATGATATAAGCCCTAATTAGCCACGTGTTATGCCAACATGGACATCCAGCTCAGTTTAAGTTAACTTTGTTAAGAAAAACTAGGAGCAAGGAGCTAGGACCATCCCAAACAATTGAGGGGTTCTGTTCAAATCTTAAAATGGGTCCCTTATAAGTTGGGCCCCTCAATGACAGCATTTGGCATAATTTATTGCAGCGACAAAAATTATTAACAAATATACTCAATAATCAAATATAAAAAAAATATTCCGTCAAAAAAATATAAATTAAAAATAGTTGTTGCATCATATTGGTTATTAACACAATATATAATTTAATTGATGATGATTTTCAAAATTTGAGGCTGACATAGTGGCAAAGTAGTGGAATACTATGGCATTGGACCTGGGTTCGAAACCTGTTGGACTCACTTGGATATTTTTTATAAAATATTAATAGCATGCATATACGTTCTAAAAAAACGGACAAATGAATAAACATTGATATAACTTCTTTATTTTTTTGGGCCCTAGAAAATTGTTATTGGGCCGGGGCCCTGTGCAGCAGCACAGCTTGCACAGGCCCATGGACGGCCCTGCAAGGACCTAACTAGAAACTTAAATTTTGCAAGATTCATGTTGATTTTTTTTATAGGGAAATATATAGATTCTTATGATATTTGCAGAGGTAAAAGCTATTTAAGCCATAATGAAAGCTAAAATCCCTATTACACTCATTTTCCTTAGGGTGAGGGAGTTGAAACGAGGGAGAAGAAAATGAGTATAGTAGAGATTTCAGCTTTCATTTAATGATGTGGCAGTCCACATGTACGAGGGATCTATGTCACCAAGGTACTTAGAATACCTACCCCAACATGACTATAGAGTCTTGAACCACACGTAGGGGAGCATTGTTTCCAACTAATAATTTACGAAATTGAGGTACCTGCTTCCACACAAGAAAAAAACAAGAAATAATAAGTTTAATTTTTTTGTAATAAAACCAAATCACTCATCCCTTATTAAAATCTATTCTGCCATTCTCTACGTACAGTTGCAACCATGGAAGGGTTAGTTAGAACCTTCAAGTTCATCTTTTCGACTAAAATTTTTAGTCTTTTCCTAATCTTTTTCTTTCTTGGTACCTGTAAATGCATGATGATCATGCCATATAAAAAAAAGATCATGCCATATAGAAAAATTCCATAATCTAATTCAACTATATTTTAAATTTAGAACTAATATTTAACTACCTCAGTTTGTCGACCCAAAATTGTACATTCAATTTCAATATGCTTCACATGATCTTCTTTAGTTGTCTGCGATTTTTCCTCAGTAGTAATCGATGAACATGGTGAGATTTTTTCTGTATCAGTACTGTTTATTGTAGATTTTGGATTTTCATTGGAAATCTTGTGTGAACAAACACGGATAATGTTGTACATAATAGTCCAAACATAAATGGCTACTAGCTGAGAAACCACAAAACAAAATGAAAATGTTCAATATAATTCATAAATGTCAACTTCACTTTGAAATTACTCATACTTAAATTCAAGATATTTGAGTCATACTGCCATTGATACAGAAGCAACTGCTAGTCCATTTTTGTAGCAAAGATCAACATCTCCTAAAGGAATATTTTTCTCTTTACATATAGATGGAACAATAATAAGAATCAAGTTTCCTAGATTTCCTGTACACATCAAACACACAAACCATCACAATACTCATACTTAAAGTTTTTGTGCCCTTTTCACTAGTTACCTTGTATGATGGATTTACGTAATGAGTTTGAGTGCCCTTGCTTGGGTTTTGCTATTAATAGAATTTTTTTTTGCTTATTAAAAAATCAATAAATATAAAAAAGATAGCACATATTTTGTCTATATGAGAAGATCAAACCAATAAAAAAAATAGAGAACTTTAAATATATGCAAGTGAAAAACTTGGCTACCTGCAGAACAACAACCGAATACAACACCTTGAAGATGATGAGGTACTCTAATCATTTTCATTAGTAACCATCCAAGAATGAAGCCAACAAAAAATGCTAGAAGAACAGTTAATGGCATGAACCACCTACATAATTTATGACATAACAGAAAACTTACATCATAATTTATGATATAACAGAAAACAAACTTACAAGCAAATCGAATGGAGAAATTAATAAAGACAAATTAATTTCAAAACAAAACAGAAAACAAACTTACATCATAACCAAGCTTCTTAAAGTTACCTTGTCAAAAAAAAAAGCTTCTTAAAGTTACAGTTTTCGCTAGACCACACAAAGAAGAGCTGGCAGGAAGACATCATATACCATCTACAAACAAAAACAAAATTCTCGTATTAATAGTTTTTTTTTTCTTTTCCATAAGTGATAATTTCATTAAAAGTGGTCTATTAGTCCACCTTCTAAGATACTATTAACAACTAGCTAGTTACGTATATAGTAAGTAATGCGCGCCGTAAAACAGACACAAAGCTTGTCCCAAGAAAGTAGTTAAGTTTGTGAGTTAAATGACACAGACACTTGCAGGAAATTTAATGTTCAAACCTCAGAAACTAACATTTCTCCCCTCTTATAAGTAACTATCAACCAATGTTTGCTTATGAAATTTACTAGTTTAAGTTTGGAACTTACCGTATTCAAGTTTTTGCCAGCAGTATTCCCAAGTATGTTAAAGCGATCAAGTGCAAGCAATGATCCTGTAGCAGTAATCAATAGCATTTTCAGATTTGGCATTAATGCAACAATGAAAAGCTTCCACAAGTCCATCTTGTGTTTTCTGTTTTTTTTTTTTTTTTTTATGAATAAAAATATATAGAGTTTCTCCTACGTGAATTTTAATCTTTCTCTTTTTACAGGTTTAAGTGTTAAACTTGAAAATGGCATAATTATGCTGTGTCAATGGCCAATCGGATTCTGAACATTTTTACCAGAGTGCCATTTATTGATATGTTGCTAAGTGAGTAGTATTTTTCAATTTATAAACATTTTTTAATAATAATTAGTAGCTGTAATTAATCCTTTAAAGCCAATTTCATGAACGTAAGAAAATGTTTTCTTGGCTTTTCAAACATGCTTTGGGAACATAAATAAATAAGCAAGTTTCTGGAACCACTCTATCCCAACCACCAAAGAGGCCACACGAGAATATTTGTTTGGGCGACGAACATTCTTTGGAGGCCAAACATGCATATTAAAAGAATTCAAACAAATTATATTTTTGGCAAAATTGCACTTTTGGCCATTTATATTTGGAGTTTGTGTCAATTTGGCCCTTTATGTTTTTTTTTCTCGTTTTAGCCCCTCATATTTTTTTGTGTGTCATTTTGGCCCCTGCCATTAGTTTTTTCTACTGCCAGCGTGGCGTCCAGGTGATGTGTAATCATTAATTGACATGACCAATGGATGACCAAATTGAAACAAAAAAGAAACATAGGGGACCGAATTGAAACAAACACAAAACATCAATCACTCTCCATCTTCTTCCTCTTTCTTCATCATCTTCTTTTCTAGCGAGCCACCACAAAACATAGAGTTTCTCCTACGTAGTGGTGGCTGTCGGAAAAGAAGAAGATGAAGAAAGAGGAAGAAGATGGAGAGTGATTGATGTTTTGTGTTTGTTTCAATTTGGTCCCCTATGTTTCTTTTTTGTTTCAATTTGGTCCTCCATTGATCATGTCAATTAATGAGTACACGTCACCTGGACGCCACGCTGACAATAGAAAAAACTAACGGCATGGGTCAAAATGACACACACAAAAAACATGAGGGGCTAAAACGAGAAAAAAAAACATAAAGGACCAAATTGACACAAACCCCAAACATAAAGGGCCAAAAGTGCAATTTTGCCCTATATTTTTTTATAGGTAATGTTAGTGGGGGTGGGGGAAATGTTAGTTTTCGGAATTTGAACCCGACCTCCTTCTTGCACTCATTTGGTGCACTTCTTCGTTATCCATTAGCTCACCAACTAAGCTACCTACTTGTGATAAACAAATTATATTTTATTGGAATTCAACCAAAAATGGGAAAAACTAATGAACCTAAAATGAGTACTCCCTCTATCTCATACTTTTTTCAGGGTCGATCCTGTTATTTTAGGTGCCCTAGATGAACCATGAATTTTTTTGACAAATAGCATCCTTCTTTTGCTGTTTTGGTAAATGATGTTATTTCAGTTGGGATATAGGGTAAAGGTGCTGCTTTCGTTTGGTGTTTTGGTGAAGGTTGGTATAGGTAGTTGCTCTATTCTATCTCCTCTATTATGTATCTATGTTGGTTCGGGTTGTATTTGGACTGGATGTGGCTTGCTCCGGATTTTGCTTCAGTTAGTTTATTGTCTGGTTTTTTCTTTATACCCACACCATCTCAAAATCTACCCCCCACAAATTTTGAAAACCCGAAAATACCCCTCAAAAATTTAAGTTCAATGGATTAACCCTTTTAAACAGGTAGGTCTACAACGATGGGGTAGATTTTCACCACCCCCTGATCCGCCCATCGATCGTTGTAGACTTACCTGTTAAATAGGGTAAATCCGTTGAACTTAAATTTTTGGGACGTATTTTTGGGTTTTCAAATTTTGTGGGGTAGATTTTGAGATGGTGGGGGTATAAAAAAACCCTTATTATCTGGGTTAGTCTGTAACGGGCCGGTTTCTTGTGGCTTGTGTTGATATTTTGTAATCCTAGTTTATTGCTGGGTGGGCCAGTCTTCTGTGGCCAAATACCCATTGTTTTGTTGATGTATTGGTTTTGAGGCTTGGGCCGGTCTTCCTCGCCTGATAGTTTTGTTGTGCTTCCAAAGTTGTGTTTTTTTGGTCAAGATTCCACACTTGTGTTGAATAAAACAAATCCTAAAAGGCCAATGCGTGATTAGGAAAAGTATTAAAAACAAGTGGTAGATCCAGGACCCTGAGCTAGGGGGTGCAGAATTTTTCAAACACACACATCGATCCTTAACTGTTGTTTTACACAAGAATGCGGGTAATTGATTAGGAAAAATATTGTTCTATATTAGAGCAATGTTTAGTTGCATATATAATAATGACATGTAGTAGCAACAAGAACTATTGTTATTTTTTATAGCCATATATGAGAACCTGAAACGAACGGGAAAGTACTACGAAACATAAAAGACTAATAGATATTGCTGGCCATTTTATTCATATAATTAAATTCATTTATTTTAAAATCAATCGCTGCTCCATAACATAAACAGAATATAACTAGAAGGGATGGCGTTTTGGAGGTGATGGAATATCAGTAGCATGAGCAGGAGCAACCCTTTAAGACCGACGATCCTGATTTGTTGATGATCCTGCAATAGCATTGAACGGAAGAATAATTCCGTTGGGTCCACCTTCTTCCAGAGGTAGCCTTTCAAGTTGGACAGCAAAGGAAGAAAATGACATCACAACAAAACCTGAAGTCACCAGAGGGGCCAGTGAATGTTGTTATTCCTATATAGAAAATTACAAGTTAGAGTGAAAATTTAATATGCATGGAAAAAGACGATTGTTTTTAGTACAAAGGATGATTATTTGTGCAAGATTTTTTTTACATGTTCTAAACAACAAAATAATGGTATGAATCATAACGAAGCACAAGTATGTGCAAAAAAATTTATATGTATAGTTCGAATCACGATATTATAAAATTTGGGAACAAATATAACTTAGATAAATGAACAAGTAAAATTAAACCATATAAAATTATTCTATGGAAAAAAATACTTACTATGTAAAAACAATATATCATTTGGTGATTTGTTGATTTGATAGGATGATATAGGAATATCACTATTGAAGGATGCCTTTGCAAGTGGAAGAGAAAATGTGCCATGAGAAGAAAAATAAGTGATAGAAAATATAGGCCACAATAACTCTCAAATATAATGGAATGAACAATGGTGAATATCACATAAAATGTTTGATTTCAAAATGTGTATTTATAACCATTTGGTAGCTCAAATACTCCATCTGAACACATTTATTATAATATTTAAAATATTATATTTGTTTTGACCCAATAAATGTTTGTTAATGATTTCAATAAATGTTATCTTTATTATTATATTTAAAAATAATATTTTTTTGACCCAATAAATATTTATTAATGATTTCAATAAATGTTATCTTTATTATTATATTTAAAAATAATATTTGTTTTGACCCAATAAATGTTATATTTTGTGTAGCAAATATATTATATTTTATATTTATTTGACAACTTTTTGACAATAAAAAAGAATTTAAATAGTTGTATTAATGATTTATGTTCAATCATATTTAATAGTTTTGATAATATCAATATTATGTTTAATGATTATCTATATCCAATAAGACTATTTCAGTCAAATTTATATTTTGAGTAAAAAAAAGTCAACTTTATATTTCATTAATACCACATTTATTAGCATTACTCAATTGAATTTCAATAGTAAAATAATGACATTTAATATTAATATATTATTTTTAATAAAGATTAAAATAGGTTTTCCCTATGAAGTCCATTTCAGTAAAAAAATTATGATGTTTTATTTATTGACTTATAATAAAAATTTTACATTGTAAAAATACAAATACAACCTAAGAGCGCTTGGATGAGATGATGTGGGTCTCTTCCAGCTTAACCAAGGTCTTAGATTCGATTCCTTGAAATGCAGCAATGTTAAATCTCTTGAAGTAGAGCTTTACCGCCCATTGTGGTGAGATTATCTTGAAGGAGAGATTTGCTGTCCATTGTGGTCAGATTAATCTCTGCAGTTGCACGCAGAGGATATCAGTTCATACAAAAAAAATACAAATGCGTACTCTCTTAATTAAATTTACTTACAGTTAATAATGTCTTCATTTATTTGTAGATAAATTTGTTTTATATGAACTACACTAATAACAGTAACAGTAGTATTATTTAGGCCCAACTAAATTATATTAACATTGTGAACAAGTTTTATGATTTAACTACTTTCTCAGTTAAAAAATGAACTAATACTTTTATGATATTTTGACAAGTAATACTTTTATGATTGGTCATGATGATACAAAATAATTACATATTTGTGTGAAATATATTTATATATTCTCAATTTTATTAACAAAATATATTCGACGTCAAAAGAGATTTTATTCTTATTTTGCTATTTTCCTTTTTTTTAACCAAAGAAAAATTGAATTTATTAAAAAAAGAGAAAAAGAAAATAGAAAAGATACCAAGGGGGACTAGATCAAAATCCAAGGCAAGAGAGAAACTAGACACAACACGGTAGGGAAATCTAGACTAAGACTCCCTAAAACAAACCAGTCAAACTGAAGAAAAACAGCTAAAAAAACAAAACAAGATCAAAATGAGCCAGAGACAGAATTTGCTTTTAAATGAGTATTGTATCCAGAGACAGAAGCTAGGCTATTTTCCTTTTTTTGTTTTGCTGACGAGATTATGACAAGTACCACCCGTAAACCCATACACGCATAATGAGAATCATGGGTTTGACCTATGTAAAGATTGAAAATATCCAGCATAATAACTAGTTTTGGACTTCTGGTAATAAGCCTTACAGATTCTAAACCACTCAATGTATGTATATATTTTTGTCAAAAAAATGTATGTATGTACGTATGTATGTATTAAAATTAAATTCAATCAATATTAACATTAATATTAAATTATTGTAAAAAATTAATATTAAATTAAAATTTTTAAATGTAAAACTTATTTAATTAATTATACTAAATATTATGGAAGTTTGATAATATATATTATAAAAACATTTTATTTATTATAATTCATTCAATATGATTTATTATTGATTACTATTGTAACTAGCACCAATATATATACCCATGCTCTCTGCACGGGTTTGAAAAACCTTTGTTTGATTTTTTATAATAAGATATTTTAAATATATTTTAAATATTGGGGGATTGACACGGTTTGCTCCCGTGTTCGATTCCCTGCGGTGACAAACAGCTCTTGGCCAGTGCTAATAATTGGGTCCCAGCACGAACGCAGATTAGTTCTTCATTGTCAGCGTTGAGACACTGCGTGACTAATCACCAAAAAAAGATATTTTAAATATAGGAGTCATATAGTTCGAATTGTGACGATTAAAGTCAAAGAATTGTTTCGTTTATTTAATCATACAATTGGTGGGGTGGGTCCAAGATCAAAAAGGCAATCTCCGGTTTTCAATAGGAATTTCAAGCTTAATGGGAAATCCTTAATTCCTTTTTTTTCCAATTGAGATTGCCAACCGTAGGCGAACGAACTCGCTAGTTTCATCATCTAACTCTTGGAAAAATTTGATTGGAGGGTTTAGGGTTTATAATATTTTTAGGTTGTATATAATTATTTAGTTTTTATTGACATCATGCAATTAGTAAGCTTATTATATTATTCTAAAAGTTTTCTATTTATCTACATGTACCGAACCGGTACAATACTTTAGTACCGTACTAGTCCAAAATGCAATGTGAGGGGCTTGGAAGCGTGTTTCGCGTGAGGGTAATTTTGGAATATTTGTAGTTTAAGGGTGAGTAGGGGCCGTGTAAGAAGTATGGACCATCCTAAAATGACTCAATGGGAAAATGTAAACACAACAAAATCAAATAATCGAAGTTCACAGTCAACAAAAATGAAGAACCTAATTTTGTCCCAAAAAAATAGAAGAACCTCCCTCCCCCTCTTCTTTCACGGTGCTTTTTTCTACACCCTTCTCGTCTCGTCCTTCTTTCACGTTATTTTCCTCCTCCATCATCTTGCTCCTTTTTTGTTACTTTTTCCAACTGTAAGATAGACAGGGTCACAGGTCTGGCAGGTCACCAATTTTTCAAAATCTGGTTGAGTGATTTCTGAGTTACACAAGTTTACCCGCATGTTCGATCTAATGAGTTGCTTCGACCATTCATACAATTGTTTGAGACCCATTTGTGATCCAATCGGTCGGTGTTGGTCCAAGCTAGGTTTAATAACACGAATTATGTCTATTGGAACTTAATAAATTTCTCAATACATTGCCATATTTTCTTATGTCGGAATAACCAAAGATAGTCTCATAACCTATTTTGAGCCACTTTGAAAACCATCAAAATCACGATATTGTTATTGTAAAGTATACAACATATAGCTTCAAGTTGGATGTGAGTCTAGTTCTAGTGGTTGCAATTGCAAACACTCACTCAATGGGTTTGGCTTAGTTGACAACATAATGTGCTTGTGACTAGGAGGACCACTTTTTGATCCTTAAAAAAGCATTTGGGGTGCTTCTGCATTTGTTGATCCTGTCTTCCATGCGCCCAAGCGCTTCTACATGCATTTGGGACGCTTCTGTACCTGTTGCTTTTGTCTGCCATGCGCCCAAGCGCTTCTGCATGCGTTTGGAGCGCTTTTACATCTGATGCTGCTGATTTTCATGCACCCAAGCGCTTCTACATGCGTTTGGGGCGCTTCTGTATCTGATGTTTCTGTCTGCCATGTGCCCAAGCGCTTCTGTCGTGCGCTTGAGCGCTTTTTGCCCTGTGATTTGGTTTTAAGTTGCGATTTTTTTCCAACTTAGGGATCTTTTTGCCACTTTCTTGACCTAACTTAGAGAGACAGAGTAAGGGAGGCGCCCAAAGGACTCATACCCTTCATCTCCATTGAAGATTTAAGGATCAGGAACAAGATTTTGGAAAATCAATGTGGTCATTCTCTCCATTGAGTTTGATTTTCTACTCTCCTCTCTTTATCTATGTCTAGCTAAACCCTTTAGGGTTAGGGATGAATGAACATTGATGAATCACTATTGTAACTGGTTTTGATTGTTTTAAATGTCATATTCCCTCTTGCTTTGTGTGTTTAATCTATGTTCTTAATGCATTTCATGATTTGATCTCCCATGGAATGATTTATGGTTCATCTATGGAATGGAAGTTTTATATTTTAATGCTTTAGATTGAATGCCGTCTATTCTTAGTCTAGGAATAGCCTTGGAGTTGTTGTATCTTGCAAATTCTTGATTTTAATGCTTGTTGACAACTATGTTCACCTAAGGAATTAGGGTTTTCAGTTTTTCACAAAGGGTTATTCACCTAAGGAATTAGGGATTAATTAATGTTGTGGGTTTGATAACAAAGTAAAAGAGGGAGTTATTTTCCTTGTTAAAGCAATTTACAATAGTGTGAAGTCAATGGAAGTTCATCCCTAACTTATTTTATCATATCGTAAACTTTGCGTTTTTTGGTTCTTAATCAAAAATACAAAAACATTTTATTATCTTTACTTTAAAAGTTTTTGTTACTTTACCATATAACTAAATTTTTTTGTTCATTTATGTTCATTTAGTTGTTGTTAACGTTTATTGGTATTTGCACTCGATCCTTGAGTTCGACACTCAGTCTTACCGTTTTATTATTACTTGCGACGATTTGGTACACTTCTCAATATCGCATCAAGGACCAATGTTTGATCCTTAAAAAACACATTATTAGATGTGACTAAACCTCAACCAATGGTTAGTTTTGTTGACGGTTCAATGCAGTGACGAAGCTTGTTTAAAATTTTAGAGGGTGTCACAACTATTAACTTAAATATTATACATTTTACCACCCAGGCATAAAATTGCAGTGTATTCATCGAAAAAAGCATGGCGCGTAGCACTGTATTTTTTGGTCTAATTAGATGAAATGACAAATAAACACCACACATATACATACTACCACTGCTCACATTCGGGTTCGAACTCGGGAGTCAACGTCCTCATGTCGCTGAAATTGCTAAGGCAACAAACAGTGAGGGACGTATCAATGTGTTTACGATACGATAAACACTTTTTTATAAAATACAAAGATATATTTTAAATTAAATTGTTGTAATTATAAGAAAAATTGAAAATATTACACTATATATGGTGCTCTTGAGCCGAGAGAGGCATCACTATATACTAAAGTGTGAGGAAACAAGTTTTGTATAATAATAATAATAATTATTGTACAAGCCATAAAAAGAATGTGGACCAAATTGTAAGTGATATGGTAGCAACGGAATAAGTAGCTAACATGATAACTGAGCATTCACCTTCACCAACTTCAAATAATTGAGTAATCGTACCTAGCACACAATCACAAATTTAATACATTCTTGATTAAAATCTAAAGTAAATTTGTTCCAAATTTTTCTAGTAACAAAAATTGAATAGTTATATTACATAATATGAAGTGGACAAAAGAATAGGAATTGCAAATATATTTAGTGAATAGAGAATAATGTTTTTCATTTTTTTTTGCAAAATGTTGTAAATTACCATCCTCAAAAGGGCTCTTGGGTAATTAAGACTGAGGCTAATTGAAAGAGTAAGTTCATTTGAATATTAAGTTTGAGAGTTATTTTATGTTAAAAAATTTTTAAACAATTTAGATTCAAGGTTCCGACCTCATATATTTGAGTTGTCTTTATTTTATCTCGTAATGAGACTTATTCTCCAACATCTCCCTCAGGTTCAACTCGAAGGTCTAGTTGGGACTCAACTTGCTCACTTTTTTTTTCTTTTTGTTTTCCTGCCTTGTACATTTTTCTTGTCTTAGGGACTATAGGTCCTTTTTGTTGTTGTTAGGGCTTTTTTTTTTTAATGGGTCTGCTTTCGTACCATGTTAGCACTTAAGATTGAGTTTAATTAATGGATCGGAATTAGTTTATTATTAAGTTTGAGATAATTACTTTATGTTGTTCAAAAAGCCTACACAATTTTGACTTAAGATTCTCATTAATTTTATATAAATTTGAGTTACATTTATTTTAATTATTTATTATCTCGTGCAACTTATGTTTCTGATCTTCTTCACTATGAAACTTTTGAATCATGAGATTGGTATTTTTTTTCCTGCTTTTTGTTCTGTTTGTCGCTAGTGGTCATTTGTATAGAGGTTTTTGTGTTCCTTTAAAAACACTACATATATTATACTATATTTTTGCTGTTAAAAAAGTAAAATAAAATAGTCATTAATTTTAAAGTAAAATAACAAACTTACTGATGGCCACTGCAGGTGGGAGTGGAAACTGAAAGAGTAAAAGAAATTGATACAATGGATCAGCCTGGATCAACCCAAAATGAATGGCTCCTTTAACAATGCCTATACCAATTATTGGTAAGGCAATAAATCTAACCAATGTAATACCAACAATAATTGAAGTCAACTTTCTAAATCCTTTCAAACCTGACAATAAAAACCATCATCATTCATTCATCACATGCATTTATGAATAAACTCAACCAAAGAATCATGAATGATAAAATAAATAAAATAATTTTATTTGTTTACCTTTAATTAGGTTTGCTCCAACCAATAATGTCATTGCTGGAATGCATGCATCCCTAAAAATCAAAAGAGAAAAAAGTGACTGATCACCATGCATGAAATAAAGTACGTCATTTATACTTTATTTTTTCTTAGTAACCAAATGATGGGCAATTAAGAGTAAAAATAAGAAAAGATAACAAAAAAAATTAAAAAGGTTTTTGCGAAGGCACCGAAAATACCTACCCCAACATGTCAATAGAGTTTTGAACCACGCGTAGAGGAGCATCCTCACCAACTAATAGTTTACGAAATTGAGGTACTACACCAATTATTAAACCAACAATCTGCTTAAACACAAGGAAAATGAATTGATAAGTTTTTGTAATAAGCCAAATCACTTATCCCTTATTTATGTAAATGTTCCTCTAACAATAATGATATATACATTTTTTAAAAATTATTCTTAATTTAACAGAAAAAATATTATATATAATATGTGTGTTAAGGAATATATAGAGATTTGTATAAGTATCCCTTCACACTCAATGAAGGACCACAGTCGAAGACAAAATTGTATGCAATGTAACATCAATCACTCAAGGGAAAACCAAACTCAAACACAGAAAAGTAGCTGCACAAAAACTTCCAACTAGACAAACAACTCACCCCATCCACTATTAGAAAATAGCTTATAATTAGCGTCCAGTTGGGTTGCCATTTCTCCCTCTTCCGCTCACAAAGCTTCTAGAAAAGCAACTTAATTACTCACAATTATCTCTCTCTCTCTCTCTCTCCCCTCTTCTGCTCACCACTACGTACATATATACCATTTCTCCTTACACTACGCTAAGGCTCCATCAGAGAGAAATTTAGCTCGCCTCCCTAGGTTGTTGCTAGGGTATTGCGGTGTATAACACCACACCTTTAAATATTGATGTTCTATATTTTTTATTTCTACCGCTATGTTGCAAGATGCAATCTTATTGGATTTTGAAATATTTAATTTACATTCATATTATAGTCGAGCCCAACAGAAGTTTATTAAATTTGGTTATTGGGTAATTAATCAATTAAGTTGTTAACAACTATATAGGCACATACTGGCAAAAAAAAAAACTATATAGGCACATGATGCATCATTATAAACCTAGTTTTTCTCCATTTTCTCAGATGGGAAATAGCAAGAGCACATTCCTCATGGATAGTTTCTTTCCCTTTCTATGATTTTTCACAAGTAGTACTTCAATAATAATAAATAAGAAGCAACAAAATAAGATAATTCAATTCTTGACGTACCGTTGCAATCGTGGAAGGTATTGTTAGTACCTTCAAATTCATCTTTTCAGCTAAAATTTTCAGCTGTTTTACAATATTCTCCTTTCTTGATACCTGTTAAAGCTCAAAAAAATGGATGATCTAATATTTCACTATATTATAAATTTTGAACTGATATTCAACTACCTCAACTTGTCCATCTGGAATATTACATTCAATTTCAGTATGCTTCACTCCATCTTTAGTCTGTGATTTATCCTCAATAGTAATCGATGCTTCAATAGAAGATGAGGAAATTTTTTCTGCATCAATTTTTGTTGTAGACATTGTATTTACTATGGTGTCATCAACTTTGACTTCTTTGGAAAACTTTTGTGAACATTTGCGGATAATGTTGTACACATGAGTCCAAATATAAATGGTTACTATCTACAAAAACACAGTGAAGAAGTTCAAAATAATTAGAAATGTCAAAGTCATTTTGAAATACACGTGCTTAATTAAATTTTAGGCTAAATACCACTTTTGGTCCTTTATCTTTGCTCTAAGTTTCACTTTGGTCGTTTATCTTTTTTTTGGTCCGTTTTGGTCCTTTATCTTTCATTTGTGTCAGTTTGGTCCTTTATCTTTATTTTGTTTCACTTTGGTCCTTTATCTTTTATTTATTGTTTCATTTTGGTCCCCTTAAACAAAACATTTTGGTCGCGTATTGCATAAATTATTCAAGAAGCAAGAAATCAAAGTGTTCTTGGTGTTTTCGAGCACATTCATAGTGTTCTTCATTTTTTTGTATTTTTGTTTAAGATGACCAAAATGAAACAATAAATGAAAAATAAAGGACCAAAGTGAAACAAAATAAAGATAAAGGACCAAACTGGCACAGAAATGAAAGATAAAGGACCAAAACGGACCAAAAAAAGGTAAAGGACCAAAGTGAAACTTAGAGCAAAGATAAAGGAACAAAAGTGGTATTTAGCCTAAATTTTATATATATATATATACATGGAGCCTTGTCAAAAAAAAATATATATATATATATACATGGAGCGTATATTATGAGAGAACTTTTATAATGAGAGAGTGAGAGAAACCAATCACGGCCATAGATCAAATCATGAGCGGTTGAGATTAAAACTAAAAGTCAACGTAATAACTATCCACTTTTTAGTGACAATCACTCATGTATTGTTATACGGTCCAGATTTACTCCTCTCATCTCTCACAATAAACTCTCCTCTCACCTCATATATCCCATATATATATATATATATATATATATATATATATATATATATATATATATATATATATATATATATATATGGATAAGAATTTAATTTGCATATTTTAAGATAGTGTCATACTGCCATTGATAAAGAAGCTTGTGCTAATCCATTTTTGTAGCAAAGATCAGCATCTCCTAAAGGACTATTTTTCTCTTTACATAGTGATGGAACAATAATAATAAGTAAGTTTCCTAGATTTCCTGCACACATCAAATACAAATCATCATAATTTTTTTTTTATAAATCGAATATCATTTGCGCGCAACTGCAGAGACTAATCTCTCGAGCTGGGTAAGACCACAAGCAAAGCTCTCCCTCAAGAGATTTAACACTGTTGCATGCCCAAGGCTGGATTCGAACCAAAAACCTTGGTTAAGCTGAAAGAAACATCTACCATCTCATCCAAATGCTCTTCTTCAGTACAAATCATAAATATTGATAGACAGAGAAGATTTTTAAATGGTTTGTATTGTTTTTAAAAAAGAAAAAGAAAAATTTATTAATGTTGAGTGAGAACTTTAAATATGTAAGTGAAAATCATAACTATATACCTGCAGCACAACACCCTAACACAAGGCCACGAAGATGATCAGGTACTATAATCAGTTTCATAAGTAACCATCCAAAAATTGCCCCAATAAAAAATGTGAGAAGAACACTTAAAGGCATAAACCACCTACATATATAATTCATGACAATTAATAAGCATCTCTTTCAAGTTAAAAGCCAATTAAAATGAAGAAATTAATGGAAACAATTAATTCAATGACAAAACAAAACATGAACTTACATCATAACCAAGCTCCTTAAAGTTATGGTTTTAGCTAGACTACTACAAAGAAGAGCTGGGAGAAAGACGTAATATACCATCTACACACAAAAAAAAAATCTCATATTAATATATAGTTACTGTATGTAATATTTTGGAAAAAAATTAAAAGACCATAAATAAATGAAACTTACTGAATTCAAATTTTTCCTGGCAGTATTTCCAAGTATGTCAAATCGCTCAAGTGCAAGAAATGATCCAACAGCAGTAACCAACAACACTTTCAGATTTGGCATTAATGCAACAACGAAAAGGTTCCACAAATCCATATTTCTTACCTTTTTTTTTCTTAAGATAAACAAGTTTCAATTTAAATAGATACCGAATGGAATTAATGAAGTTAAATAGTAGTAGTAATTTTGATCTTTCTTCACTTTTAAATGTTTAACATTGTGCAAAGTAATAACGGGGTGTCTACGTTGATTTGTTATATCATGTTGGGTCATTCCTTGCGTTCCACTTGATCACTTCGACATTTGTTGATAATTAAGTGGCCGTAACTAATCATTTAAAGCCAATTTCATGAAGATAAGAAAACATTTCCTTGGCCTTTCAAACATGCTTTGTGTTATGAATAATATTAATATGGATGTCTATTGAGATATAAGAGTTACATAGTAGAAAAATATTAGAAAACACATCCAAGAGTACTTGGATGAGATGATAGGGGTCTTTTCCAATTTAACCAATGTCCTGGATTCGAATCCAGCTTTGGGCATGCAGCAGTGTTAAATCTCTTGAGGGAGAGTTATGCTGTCCATTGTGGTCTTACTCGGCTCTAGAGATTAGTCTCTGCAGTTGCGCGCAGATGATACCTGATTTATACCCAAAAAAAGAATATTAGAAAACACTCATTTATTTGGATTATTCTTTGTTATGATGAATGTAAGTTACACGACTTATGTCCTATAATGCAAATACTCTTCTTCTCTCATTCTCTTCTTCTCTTTTGTCAAACTCTTATTCATCTATCTTACTCTAACTTTGGTTAATTTTATAACACGTTATCAACACATACTCTACCAAAATGATGGTTTAATCAGCTTTGAGGCTATTTTGCAGGAATATTTTTTCTTCAACTATATTTCGGTTAATCCAACTCGTGATATCATGTTCTTTCTTATAGCTTGTATATTAACATTTTAATCTTTTTATATTTGTTGCGTAAAAAATTTATTGAGAATTTTAGCTAACACAGTTATCATGAAATGGCAAAGAAACACCACGCACGCACCGACACACACACACACACACACACGCACGCACGCGTTTGTTCATTCTTAATGAATTCCAATAGAGTTCATAGTTCAACATTGAAGCATCCCTATAGGATTGTATAAAGAATTATTTTCTTTATCATTGTTTGTGATATGGTTTTTGAATAACAAAAAGAAATTAATATTTGAGTATCCTTGTATGATTGTGCAAAGTGTGGAATTTTGTGATTTAGTATAAAATTATATAACTAGATTTGTAGAATGCTCCCAAAAAAAAAATTAACATATCCTCCTTTCACATAAATTTAAATCTCTCATATTGGTATTCACCTATGCAGTTCTAATTGTTTCCCCAAGAGGTTGAGATCCATGTGAGATACCTAGATCACATAATATTAGAGTGTGATCACCTAATATTATGAGATACCTAGATTTGTATTTGATGTGTGCAGGAAATCTAGGAAACTTACTTATTATTATTGTTCCATCACTATGTAAAGAGAAAAATAGTCCTTTAGGAGATGTTGATCTTTGCTACAAAAATGGATTAGCACAAGCTTCTTTATCAATGGCAGTACGACACTATCTTAAAATATACAAATTAAATTCTTATCGATATATATATATATATATATATATATATATATATATATATATATATATATATATATATATATATATATATATATATATATATATGGGATGTATCAGGTGAGAGGAGAGTTTATTTTGAGAGATGAGAGGAGTAAATCTAGACCGTATAACAATACATGAGTGGTTGTCATTAAAAGGTGGATAGTTATTACATTGACTTTTTGTTTTAATCTCAACCACTCATGATTTGATCTACGGCCGTGATTGGTTCCTCTCACCCTCTCATTATAAAAGTTCTCTTATAATATACGCTCCCTATATATATATATATATATATATATATATATATATATATATATAATTTAATTAAGCATGTGTATTTCAAAATGATTTTGACATTTCTGAATTATTTTGAACTTTCACTGTGTTTTTGTAGATAGTAACCATTTATATTTGGACTCATGTGTACAACATTATCCGTAAATGTTCACAAAAGTTTTCCAAAGAAGTCAAAGTTGATGACACCATAGTAAATACAATGTCTACAACAAAAATTGATGCAGAAAAAATTTCATCATCTTCTATTGGAGCATCGATTACTATTGAGGATAAATCACAGACTAAAGATGATGTGAAGCATACTGAAATTGAATGTACTATTCCAGATGGACAAGTTGAGGTAGTTGAAAATTTATAATATAGTGAAATATTAGATAATCATCCATTCTTTTATATGCCATGAATTTGTAAATTGATTTAGAAGTTATGATCATATTTACAAGAGCTTTAACAGGTATCAAGAAAGGAGAAGATCGATTACAAAACAACTGAAAATTTTAGCTGAAAAGATGAATTTGAAGGTACTAACAATACCTTCCACGATTGCAACGGTACGTCAAGAATGAATTATCTTATTTTGTTGCTTCTTATTTATTATTATTGTAGTACCACTTGTGAAAAATCATAGAAAGGGAAAGAAACTATCCATGAGGAATGTGCTCTTGCTATTTCCCCATCTGAGAAAATGGAGAAAAACTAGGTTTATAATGATGCATCATGTGCCTATATAGTTTTTTTTGACAGTATGTGCCTATATAGTTGTTAACAACTTAATTGATTAATTACCCAATAACCGACTTTAATAAACTTCTGTTGGGCTCGACCGTAGCCGAAAGCAAACAGACCAACAAGCAAGAACGATTACTGATTCCCTTACTTATACTAATCCCCAGGTTGCTATATCTAAAGCATCCGAAATGGATCCGCCTCCTTAAATATGAATGTAAATTAAATATTCCAAAATCCAATAAGATTGCATCTTGCAACACAGCGGTAGAAATAAAAAATATAGAACATCAATATTTAAAGGTGTGGTGTTATACACCGCAATACCCTAGCAACAGCCTAGGGAGGCGAGCTAAATTTCTCTCTGATGGGGCCTTAGCGTAGTGTAAGGAGAAATGGTATATATATATGTACGTAGTGGTGAGAGGGTGAGAGAGAGAGAGAGAGAGAGAGAGAGAGAGAGAGAGAGAGAGAGAGAGAGAGAGAGAGAGAGAGAGAGAGAGAGAGAGAGAGAGAGAGAGAGAGAGAGAGAGAGAGAGAGAGAGAGAGAGAGAGAGAGAGAGAGAGAGAGAGAGAGAGAGAGAGAGAGAGAGAGAGAGAGAGAGAGAGAGAGAGAGAGAGCTGTGAGTAAGTTGCTTTTCTAGAAGCTTCATGAGCGAATGAGGGAGAAATGGCAACCCAAATGAATGCTAATAAGCCATTTTCTAGTAGTGGATATGGGGGTGACTCGGGTGATTACGTACGTCTAGTTGGAAGTTTTTGTGCAGCTACTTTTCTGTGTTTGGTTTTGGTTTTCCCTTGAGTGACAGATGTTACATTGCATACAATTTTGTCTTCGATTTTGGTCCTTCATTGAGTGTGAATGAGTACTTATACAGATTTATGTGTTCCTTAATACACATATAATATAATATAATATAATATAATATATATATAATACATTTTTCTGTTAAAAAAAGAATAATTTTTAAAAAATGTATCATTATTGTTGGAGGAACAGTTACATAAATAAGGGATTTGGCTTATTACAAAAAACTTATCAGTTCATTTTCCTTGTGTTTAAGCAGATTGTTGGTGAGGATGCTCCTCTACGCGTGGTTCAAAACTCTATTGACATGTTGGGGTAGGTATTTTCGGTGCCTTCGCAAAAACCTTTTTAATTTTTTTTGTTATCTTTTCTTATTTTTACTCTTAATTTTATAACATGTTATCAACACATACTCTACCAAAATGATGGTTTAATCAACTTTGAGGCTATTTTGCAGAAATATTTTTTCTTCAACTATATTTCGGTTAATCCAACTCGTGATATCATGTTCTTTCTTATAGCTTGTATATTAACATTTTAATCTTTTTATATTTGTTGCGTAAAAATTTTATTGAGAATTTTAACTAACACAGTTATCATGTTTTTTTGTCTACTTAGATGAAATGACAAATAAACACCATGTACACACACACTACCATTGCTCACACCTGAGTTCGAACTCGAGAGATGACGTCTCCATGTCGCTGAAACTACCAAGACAACCAACAGTGATGGACAAACAATTACCATGTTTGTTCATTCTTAATGAATTCCAATAGAGTTCATAGTTCAACATTCAAGCATCCCTATAGGATTGTATAAAGAATTATTTTCTTTATCATTGTTTGTGATATGGTTTTTGAATAACAAAAAAAAACTAATATTCTAGTATCCTTGTATGATTGTGCAAAGTGTGGAATTTTGTGATTTAGTATAAAATTATATAACTAGATTTGTAGAATGCTCCAAAAAAAAAATTAACATATCCTCCTTTCACATAAATTTAAATCTCTCATATTGGTATTCACCTATGCAGTTCTAATTGCTTCCCCAAGAGGTTAAGATCCGTGTGAGATACCTAGATCACAAAATATATTCAAGTAAGTAATATGATATAGATAAATATCTAATAAAAATTGAAACCAAAGAGCTAGTGTTTAACTTATCATAAGAGTAGTGACTTAAGCCTTCCACTATAAAATATGAAATTGTGAGTTAGAATTTAATTTAGCATTAAAGCAATAGCTCAAGTTTCACAATAGTGTTCGATATAATAGTGTTTATGATTGCACAAGTCTCCTTCTCACACACACAAATATAAATAAATATATATATATATATATATATATATATATATATATATATATATATATATATCGAACACTATTATATCGAACACTATTGTGAAACTTGAGCTATTGCTTTAATGCTAAATTAAATGATATATATATATATATATATATATATATATATATATATATATGTGTGTGTGTGTGTGTGTGTGTGAGTTAGGATATATTGACATCAGGTGTCAAGCTTAATGACTTACACCAACTAATAACTCCGCGTATAAAATGAAATTTATCAATCCGACCGTTGAATAACGTTACATTACCTTTGAGATCATATAAATAAAATTTCATAAAAATCCAAAATTGTTTGGCCGGTCCGTCACACTACTTTATTTCGATGGCGAATATGTTGTTTAAAAGATAAGCAAATGCGTGTTGTTAGATAACACACCTATGAGTATCCGAATTTTTTAAAATTTGATATACATGATCACAAGGATAATATGATATTATTCAACGGTCGGATTGATAAAATTAATTGTATATAGGAAGTTATTAATTGGTGTAAGTCGCTAAGTTTGACACCTGGTGTCAATATATATATATATATATATATATATATATATATATATATATATATATATATATATTAAACAAGTCAACAAATATGGATAAATTAGATTTGGTCAACTGTGACATGGCAAAAGATGCTGATGTGGACAATGTGACTCACTCAAGAGTGGAGAAGGATGGGAATGCACTCACACTCACACAAAAAGCATGAGCAGCTTAATTCTAGATTTTTTCTCTCTCTTTTCTCTTTCTCACTCTTTACGGTTATGCAATAGATTCACCCTAGATTTGTTTTCTAGATTTTTCTTTGCATTTTTGATTCTCTGTTACTGATGTATGAGCAGTGTATGATGCTCCTCTCTTTTCGCTATATATTGAGCTATTGTACTGTTCCATTAACACATCGAATATAACAATCAATTTTCGTTCATCTTCTTCCTTATGCTCATTCCTGAGCAATTGATTTGTTGCTAAGCTCTGTTGAGTTTAGATTATGGATTATGCTAAGTTTATGATGGTATCAGAGCAATTGCTCTGAATACCTTGCCTTCATTTCATTTTCCCCCTTCTTTTCGTTCATCCTCTCCACTGTTGAAGAATGGCTCGTAACAACAATGGCGGTGGTGCTCAACCAGTACAATTGGTGGCTTCTCCAGCTCAAGATCCAACGAGCCCATACCACGTCCATCCAAGCGATGGTCCAAGTACTGTTGCGGTGACTCCGGTGCTGTGCGCAACAGGATCTAACTACCATAGTTGGGCAAGGTCGATGAGAAGAGCTTTGGGAGGCAAGAACAAGTATGACTTCGTTGATGGCACAATCGAGGTACCTGACTCTTCTCACCCTAGTTTTAAAGCATGGAGTAGATGCAACATGCTTGCTCACTCTTGGATCATGAATTCAGTAGCTGAATCCATAGGACATAGCATTGTTTTCCTTGAAAATGCTATGGATGTTTGGAAGGAGCTCAAAGAGAGGTACTCACAAGGCGATTTAATTAGAATTTCAGAATTGCAGTGTGAGATTTATGCCTTAAAACAAGGATCCTTAAGTGTGACAGAATTTTTTTGAGTTGAAAGTGTTGTGGGAGGAATTAGAAGCCTATATGCCAGAACCATGCTGTGGATGTCCTAGGAAGTGTGTGTGTAGCTCTGGGATAGAATTGGCTCAAAGTCACCATAGTTTAAGCAAGACCATCAGGTTCCTTACAGGACTTAATGAAAATTATGCCATGATAAGATCTCAGATCTTACTAATGGACCCTTTACCTAAGATCAACAAGATTTTCTCAATGGTGATACAGCATGAGAGGCAATATGCTAGCACTGATGAAACTAAGGTGATGAATGTGAATGCTGAGATAAGGAAACCTAGTCAAGGAAGAGGAAGAGGGGGATACTCATCCAACTATAACAGTAAAAATTCAGGCAAGGTGTGCACCCACTGTGGGAAAACTGGTCATACAGTTGAGGTATGCTACAAGAAACACGGTTTTCCTCCACATGCATTGGCAGAAAAACACTGCTGCAAACTCTGTATCTGCTGATGCAAAAGGCAAGGAAGAGGCAAAGGAAAGCAAGATTGGCATCTCACAGGAACAATATGACAGATTGATGAGTCTCATTCAAGATAGCAAGCTCACTCAACCTACTGCTGGTGCAAGCAAAGCAAACATGGTAACAAACACTAGTATTTATGCTGATGCATATACAGGTATATTTCCTTTAGCTTGTTCTGTTACATCCACTCACCTTGGCTCCTGGATTGTTGATTCAGGAGCTACTGATCACATTTGTTGCTCCCTCAAACATTTTAAAAGTTTTAAAGCCATTAAACCTGTCAATATCACACTCCCAAATGGTAGCACTGTCATAGCTAGATATGCTGGAACCATTGAATTTACACCATATTTTTCTGTTCATAATGTCCTGTGTGTTCCTGGTTTCAACATAAACTTGTTGTCTGTTCCCAAACTGTTGATGGCTAATATCAAAGCTGACTTTACTGTTGATGATTCTGGTCCAAAATGTTATATACAGGATTTGAAAACCAGGAAGAGGATTGGTTCGGGAGTGATGTTTGAGGGACTCATATACCTAGAGATAGAAGCAAGGAAGGTGAATGGAGCTGTTGTTCAAGAAGGAAGTGCAAATAGTGCAGATAGACTCCCTGAATCTGCTCTGTGGCATTTTAGGCTAGGACATTTATCACCTAGTAGAATGAAATTGATGAGTAATGATTTTCCTTTTTTAAAGCATGATGAAGGTTCTGTATGTGATATTTGTCACTATGCTAGGCACAAAAGACTTCCTTATAGTCTTAGTACTAGTAGAGCTACAAAACCTGATGAAATAATACATTTTGACATATGGGGTCTTGTGTCTACTTTTTCCATACATGGCCATAGATATTTCTTAACTGTGCTTGATGACTATAGTAGATATATATGGGTTATTCTTCTCAAAAACAAAGGAGAGACTAGCAGTTACCTAAAATCCTTTGTAAATATGGTTGAAAATCAGTATAACACCAAACCTAAAATCATTAGAACTGACAATGGGCCAGAGTTCTCTCTACCAGAATTTTATGCCTCAAAGGGAATAATTCACCAAACCAGTTGTGTTGAGACACCTCAACAGAATGGCAGGGTTGAGAGAAAGCACCAACATATTCTTAATGTTGGGAGAGCTCTTCTCTTTCAATCCAAATTGCCCAAACAGTTCTGGCCCTATGCTATCCTTCATGCTGCTTTTATTATAAACTGTGTCTCTAGCCCTCTTCTACAAAACAAGTCACCCTATTTTCTCATTTATGGAAAGTTACCTGATTTAGAGAAACTGAGAGTCTTTGGTAGCCTATGTTGTGCATCCACCCTTCAGTCACACAGAACCAAACTTGAGCCAAGGGGGAGAAAATGTGTTTTTCTAGGTTATAAAACAGGAGTAAAAGGGGCCATTCTTCTTGACCTGAACAACAAACAACTCTTTATATCTAGAAATGTCATTTACCATGAGAAAATCTTGCCTTACAAAGGAACTCAACCTATCTCACAATGGAATTATTTTACCCCAAATAACAGTGACAACAGTGACAGTACCTTAGAAGAACCATCCACACAGCAAGAAAATACTACCTTGACAGAAACAGAACCAGTTACTGAAGTCAGAAGATCAAGCAGAGAAACACACCAACCAGCATATCTCTCTGGTTATATATGTAGTCTCTCAACATCCACATCCAAGGCCAAGTCCTCTACCTCAGGTACTCTATATCCTATTCAAAATTTCCACTCTATGAACAATTTGTCATCTGCATAAAAACAATACTCTGTCTGTTTGAACAAAAACATAGAACCACAGTCATATGAGGAAGCATGTAAAGATGCTTGTTGGGTTGAAGCTATGAGCAAGGAATTGGATGCTTTAGAAAAAAAATGGGACTTGGGATTTGGTTGATTTACCAACTAATGTTAAACCAATTGGCAGCAAATGGGTTTATAAGGTGAAGCACAAGGCAGATGGCTCCATAGAAAGATACAAAGCAAGATTAGTAGCTAAAGGGTACAATCAAGTAGAGGGACTTGATTTTTTTGACACTTTTAGTCCTGTAGCAAAATTAACAACTGTGAGAACACTCTTAGCAATTGCTTCTATGAAGAATTGGTTTCTACATCAACTTGATGTCAACAATGCATTCTTGCATGGGGATCTCAATGAAGATGTATACATGGAAATTCCAAAAGGGGTGAATTGTACCAAGAATGCTCAAGTTTGTAAGCTCAAAAAGTCCCTATATGGGTTAAAACAAGCAAGCAGGAAGTGGTATGAAAAATTGACTCAGTTACTAATAGATGAAGGCTACAAACAATCACCATCTGATCATTCATTGTTTACTCTAAGTAGAGGTGAACATTTTACTGCATTACTGGTATATGTTGATGATGTCATTCTAGCAGGCAACTCTATTATTGAGTTTGATCGAATCAAGCATGTTCTTGATGAAGCATTCAATATCAAAGATTTGGGAACTCTCAAATACTTTCTGGGTTTAGAAGTATCTCAGTCTAAGAAGGGAATCATGATTTGTCAAAGGAAGTATTGCCTTGATTTACTCAGTGATGCTGGTCTCTTAGGATCAAAACCTGCTTTGACTCCTCTAGACTAAAATGTAAAGCTACACCAAGACTCTGGAAAAGCTTACAGTGATGTGAGTGGTTATAGGAGATTGATTGGGAGACTGCTTTATCTCACCAACACAAGACCAGATATAACCTTTGCAATACAACAATTGAGTCAACACATTAATTCACCAACTGTAACTCATTATAATGTTGCCTGTAGAGTTCTCAAATACTTGAAGAATAGTCCTGGCAGAGGACTCATATTCCCCAGGGATTCTGTTCTTCAAATCTCTGGTTTTTCTGATGCTGACTGGGCCAACTGTTTGGACACCAGGAAATCTGTGACAGGATATTGTTTTTTCATTGGTTCTTCTTTGGTTTCATGGAAGACAAAGAAATAGCAAACTGTGTCTAGGTCCTCATCTGAGGCAGAATATAGATCCCTTTCCACTGCTACATGTGAACTTCAATGGTTGTTGTATCTCCTTGCTGACTTGAACATTAAGTGTGACAGATTGCCTATACTGTTTTGTGATAATCAAAGTGCTTTACATATAGCTGCCAACCCAGTTTTTCATGAAAGAACAAAGCATCTAGAAATAGATTGCCACTTTGTGAGAGAGAAACTCCAAGATGGAATGATGAAATTGCTGCCAGTTTCTTCTAAAGAGCAACTTGCAGATTTTTTTACAAAAGCTCTCCCTCCTTCTGTTTTTACTCCTTTCATTTCCAAGCTTGGCATGATAAACATATATCATGGTCAAGCTTGCGGGGAGCTATTAAACAAGTCAACAAATATGGATAAATCAGATTTGGTCAACTGTGACATGGCAAAAGATGCTGATGTGGACAATGTGACTCACTCAAGAGTGGAGAAGGATGGGAATGCACTCACACTCACACAAAAAGCATGAGCAGCTTAATTCTAGATTTTTTCTCTCTCTTTTCTCTTTCTCACTCTTTACGGTTATGCAATAGATTCACCCTAGATTTGTTTTCTAGATTTTTCTTTGCATTTTTGATTCTCTGTTACTGATGTATGAGCAGTGGATGATACTCCTCTCTTTTCGCTATATATTGAGCTATTGTACTGTTCCATTAACACATTGAATATAACAATCAATTTTCGTTCATCTTCTTCCTTATGCTCATTCCTGTGCAATTGATTTGTTGCTAAGCTCTGTTGAGTTTAGATTATGGATTATGCTAAGTTTATGATATATATATATATACCATAAACCACTCCTAATTTAGCTAAACTCTATTAACATTTAGATCTAGCAACAACATATCCTTTGAATTATGGAGAAAGATATCTTTATATTTAAAAGCTAAATTGGGTATGAAACAAGTTTGGGGGGCATTTTTTAATGTGGCAAAATTGTAAAATATAACACCAACTTTGTTTTTTTATTTCTTCAACTAAGTTTTGTTGTCTCTTCTCTTGTGGTGTCTCTGTTTTGAGTTTGTTTTCTTGTCCTCTTGTTGTTGCCTCTGTTGCGAGCTCCCTTGTCATTATCTCTCTCGTTCAAATTCACTATAATTTGTTGGGAGGAATGCTACAACTATTCTTATAAATATTGAATTAGGATTCACAATACTGCATCATTAGTTCTATCTTTAAGGGGAATTTTTCTTTGATGGAGTTTACAAGCTCAAGGTATTGTTGAAAGATTGAAATCGCATATAAATGCCATTGATGAGATTCAAGAATGAAGGAAAGTTGTCTTCATCCAAAGTATGAGTTGTGATCACAACCAGGGTGCTTCGATATCCACAATTATTTCATGCCTACAAAACTTAAAAATAAATAAAGAATAACAATTAGTTATGACCATTTATCTATCATTAAATTCAATCAACAGCACTTGTTTTTACGGGAGACAATCCACTCCCTAAAATCTCGTGGACCCAACTTTCTTTACGCAGAAATTCTCGCTATACGGCACGTCGTTCATTTATTTCCTTATAATATACTACTTCCCTTTCTTCTCCAACCCTAATAGGCAACAACAAAAATAGGAAAACACAATTAGTATCCATTCTTCTATATAATACTTCATCCTCTTTCTCACACCAAACCAACGAAAAGCGACAATGGCATCACCAATGAACAAAACTAAACCCATTCTCCCTTGGAAAACCCGCGCTTCCATCTCTTTCCTTAATCTTTTAACGGATGCTTCACGTCGATCTAACGGTACCATTAACCGGCGTCTTCTCAAACTACTTGATCTCAAATCTTCACCCAATGCCACCCCTGTTAATGGAGTTTCCACCAAAGACGTTACTGTTGATGCCCAACGGAAACTCTGGTACCGTCTATTTACTCCCACCGCTGGAGATAATGGCCAAACTGTCTCACTTCCTGTCGTCGTATTCTTCCACGGTGGTGGCTTCACATACCTTTCTCCCGCTTCATTCGCTTATGACGCCGTTTGCCGGCGATTCTGTCGGGAAACTCCTGCTGTCGTTGTTTCCGTCAACTACCGTCTCACTCCGGAACACCGGTTCCCTTCCCAATATGACGACGGAGAAGCTATGCTCAAATTCCTCGACGAGAACAAAAATGTCCTCCCGGAAAATGCCGACATTTCAAAATGTTTCCTCGCGGGAGACAGTGCTGGCGCCAATCTAGCACACCACGTGGCAATTCGAGCTTCTCGGGCAGAGTTTCGAGAAATTCGGATCCTCGGGTTAATTTCGATCCAACCGTTTTTCGGAGGGGAGGAACGAACGGAATCAGAGATTCGACTTGAGGGATCACCAATTGTGAGTTTAGCAAGGACGGATTGGATGTGGAAAGTGTTTTTACCAGTTGGTTCGAATCGAAATCACGAAGCAGTTAATGTTACTGGGCCTAATGCGGAGGATTTGTCGGGTTTGGATTATCCGGATACACTTGTTTTTGTGGGTGGGTTTGACCCGTTACAAGATCGACAAAAGAGCTATTATGAATGGTTGAGGAAATCAGGGAAAGAAGCTCAACTTGTTGAATATCCAAATATGATTCATGCTTTTTATGTTTTCCCTGATTTGCCTGAAGCTTCTCAATTGATTGAACAAGTCAAGGATTTCATCAACAAGAGAGCCTCCAAATCTAACTAATTATTAATGTTGCTATTTTTTTGACACAAATTAATGTTGTTATTATACTATAGATTCATTAATAGTTGTTTAGTGGAGTGTGATTTACAATACTAAACATATTGGTTACTAAATCGGTAGAAAGGTAATTTACCTAAAAATTAACAAAATCCCGTGCTCCGTAAAACCAACAAATTGTAAAGCCACTAACCACAATTATATATATATATATATATATATATATATATATATATATATATATATATATATCTGTGGTTAGTGGTCACTAACCACAATTATGCATGTCTGTGGTTTAGGGGTGTTCAAAACCGAACCAACCCAATAGAAAACCGCAAACCGAACCAACCCAAACCGAAAACCGCAAAAAACCGCAAACCGCAAAATTTAATCGGTTTTATTTTCAATCAACCGTTTGGACCGCGGTTTTTGTTCCACCAACCGAACCAAACCAAACCGAACCGCAAGTAACACTAAAGCTTTATCGACTTACAATCTTACTTACTAACGTACTAGCCCAACTCCAACTAAAACTCAACTCTCACTCACTTAATAGCCCAAATCCAATTATTTCTTTGACTCACTTACAAACAATCCATTTTGTTATGCTATATTTAAGAATTACAATAAAACATTTAATTCAACTTCTTTTAAACATGACCGTAGCTGTATTAAAAGAATTAAAAGGGAGTAATTCATATACTACATATATTTGAGCAAATATTTTCTTAAAGATTTATGTTAACCGTTTTTTATGTTAGTTAATTTTAACTCCGTTTTAAATTATATTTTGTCTTGGAAAAAACCGAATCAAACCGCGGATTGGTTTGGTTTGGTTTGGTTTGGTTTTATTTAAGGAAGTCAACCGAACCAAACCAAACCGCATGTAGTTTTAACTTGCGGTTCGGTTCACTTTTTGTCTCAAAACCGAACCAAACCGCACCGCGAACACCCCTACTGTGGTTAGTGGCCACTAACCATTGGGGTACTAACATTGGTTAGGATTATAATTTGCTCTTAATCATGATGTGCATAATTTATTTAAGCTACTAATGAAGAAATTGAATTTCTAATGTACTATTCTAATGAAGACATTGAGATTTATGGTATTAACTACGGTTGCACTATTCTGTGGTTAGTGGCCACTAACCGCCACTAACCACCACTATACATATATGTGGTTAGTAGCCACTAACCACCTGTTAGCCTGCATTTTCGACTGGCTCAATTAAATGCAGTCAACGAGGTTTAGTTTGACCTTGTATTTCAAGAGACAAGAAGTAATTTCGACATTCAAAATGGGTTAAGTTATCAGGTTATATCAAGCAGATTTCGACGTTGGATTTGGTGAAGTCGAAGAAGTTGCAAGCAAAGATTTCGACAAGAGGAAGTTTGGAGGCTGGTGTCATTGTAGAATCAAGCAACCGTCGCCGAAGGCACATAGCAGTTACATTTTTAAACTTTGTACAGTTATTTTCTATTTGTATAAATAGTAGTTTCTCATAGGAAAAACAGGTCACAATTTCATTACAGAACTCTTACGCTCTAACTTCCAACACATTACAGAGAAAACGAGCAAAGAGAAGAATGTATGATCTGTGCACCAACCCTCTTTACAATTAATGCAATTTTAATTTGTTTTCTTCTTTGCTTTTCTACAATTTTTTCCTTTGTTTTATTCTCCCTCATTGAGGAAACTCGACGGTTTCGCGCGAGATCGACGGTTATCTTCTTCTTTTACTTTTAAACTGAAAGAACACAAGTAATTCTGAGAAAAACTTTAACACAAATGGTCTTAGGATTTACTAGTTGATCCTGCAAACAGAAGCAATTTCAAACTAGCGGTGTTTACCAAAATCCAAGGTAAACACCACCACATGCATATCTGTGGTTAGTAGCCACTAACCATTCGGGTACTAATTTGTGGTTATTGCCACTTACCACAAAAGTACATAACATTGGTTATGATTATAATATTTATATTATATATAAATATATATGTGGTAGTTGTAGGCGGTGGCCGTCGGCGGAGCTCCGGCGACCGGCCAACGGCGGAGTTCCGGCGACCGGTGGCAGAGCTCCGGCGACCGACGGTGGTTTCAGCGGCGGTGCTCCGGCGGGCGGCGGCAGTCACGGTGGCTCTCCGACGACCGGCCGACGGCGGCGGTATTTATTTTAATATATATATATATATATATATATATTATATCCATCAACACCCTTATTGTTTTTAAAAAAATACAACACCTTTATTTTTAAAATGACAACAACACCCTTATTTATTATCAACCATTCGATTAAATTGGATTAACAAAAAAGGGATCTAATGACTAAAATCAATTTAGTAAGAAAAACTAAGGAAAAGACTTAGTATCGTAAACTAGGGCCTCTTTAGTGTTTGCATTTTGAAAGTTATATAAAATAATTATAGTACAAGCCACATAAAGAATGTGCTCCACAGGGTAAGTGAAATTGTAGCACAAGAATAAGTTGCCATCATGATAACTGAGCATTCACCCTCACCAGCTCCAAATAATTGAGTAATTGTACCTAGAAAAATAATAAAATAAATCATGTTTATAAATAATAATAATAATAATAATAATAATAATAATAATAATAATAATAATATAGAGATGGAAATTAAACCAAAAAGTAATGAAAAATGCAATCATGTTTATAAATAATAATTATATTTCTTAAGTAAACAACTTACTCATTGCTACTGCAGGTGGAAGGGCAAATTGAAGCAATAAAATAAACTTATATAATGGATCTGAGTGGATCAAGCCAAAATGAGCAGCACCTTTAACAATGCCTATACCTATTATTGGCAAGGCAATATATCTAACCACAATAATGCCAATAATAAGTGGAAACTGCTTTCCTAATCCTTTTAAACCTGAAAATGAAGTATTTGTCATCACTCATCACATTATTAATTTTAAAATGAACCGAATCCAATAGATTGTGATATACTTCTTCCATCTTTCAAACAGTGTCACTTTTATAATGGTAAACACGACAATTTGATAAGGATAATTTAGTAACAATTATATTATCTTTCTTTTATTTATGATTTTATCTTTATATATATATATATATATATATATATATATATATATATGTGTGTGTATGTATGTGTGTGTGAGATGAGCTAAAATGACACTGATTGTGAGTTTAAGTGAAACTCATTATGAGACGTATGTATTAGGGATGACAATGGGGCGGGGCGGGACCGGGGAGTACTTCCCCGCTCCCCGTCCCCGCCTCCCATATTGTCCCTCATCCCCATCCCCACGGTTCCCGCAGGGACCCCAAGAATTCATTTAAAGTTAGCAAAAATAAGATTAAAAAACAAAAGTTTAACATTGAATATAAAAAAATATAAAGTATAGTCTTAATTTGATATTTTAATATTTAAAAAGTATAAATATAAGACTAAAAATATAAAAATTAACACAATTTAATATTTTATTAATGTTTTTATTTAAAATCACATATTAAAAGGCTAAAAAACCTATAACTTAGAATATAAGATATATCTATAATAAGAACATTTATGTAATATATTCGGGGGCGGGGGATACGAACCCCATCCCCATCCCCAAGTTGACTGCGGGGGGATTTTCTCCCCCATCCCCGTCCCCGCGGGGAAAAATTCCCCACCCACGGGGCCCCAAGCGGGGCAATCCCCGCGGGGATCCCCACTTGCGGGTAGAAATTGCCACCCCTAGTACGTATCGAGTATACAATTGAGGAGTTCATTTTATTGAGTTACCTTTTAGTAGATTTGCCCCAACCAACAATGTCATTGCAGGAATTCCTGCATCCCTGCAAATTAAGGAACTATACTTTTAGTTATATAAAATTTTATAAATTAAGGGTATCATAGAATTTTCCATTAAGATACTTACCCCACCAAGACTATAGAGTCCTGAACAACTCGGAGTGGAGCATTATTTCCAATTAACAATTTTCGAAATTGAGGGACTACACCAATTATTAAACCAACAATCTGCTAACACACAAGAAATAATGTATCTATGTGAAAAATAACTATTAAAATATAATTATTTTTTAACTTATATTTAGCTAGTGGCTAAGTTTGCTCTTGTGGATACAAGAAGGCTACAAAGAAAAATTTGAATTTTTTTGACATACCGTTCCAATTGTAGAAGGTGCAAATAGTGCCTTCAAGTTCACTTTTTCTGCTAGTATTTTCAGTTGTTTGATAATCCTATCCTTTTTTTGTACCTACAAAACTCAAAATATAATATCATTACTTTTATCCAATTTTTATTTTGACATTGTAACACATATAGCACTTTTCACTCAACACCATCTAGTAAAATGCAGAGTCTATATGAATGTAAATCATATTGTCAATTTCTCCCAACTCGATTGAACTTTTTGCACATAGGTACTACAAGAATTTCATGTCGTGGCTGCCAATTGTTAGCGTGGGCCGTGACACCCCCCACTACTTGTCGGCCTTTCTGTCGCTTGGCCCTCATTAAATGTTACAAAATTAGTTTTTTAATTTAAAATGTTAAAAAAAATTAACATAATGGATAAGTCATTAATGGTTTTTCATGTATTTATTGAGTTCTAGTTTAAATAATACAAGATTTAATTCATTAAAGTTTCATTAGATGGGAAAAATTAATGAAGATAAATATGAAATTCATCTATAATTTCATCAATAATTTTCTGATGCTAAAATTAGCGACGGATTTCAATTTTTCCGTTACTAATTTTGTATTTTTTTTGCTTTATATACTAAAACTAGTTCATGTCATAAAAAAAAGTTCACTTTACCTAATTATTCTAAACCTAAAGTAAATTTACCTTTGGTCTTTCATTAGACCTTGTACATTCAATTTCAAATTTCTTCACATGATCTGACTGTGATCCATCATTGCCTGCCAATGCTCCAGTAGAACATCTTGAAATATTTTCTGGGTCAATTTCTAATTGAGAAACTGGATTATCTTTGGAATCATCAACTTTGACTTCATTGGAAATCTTGCATGAATATATGCGGACAACATTGTATACAATTGTCCAAATGTAAATTGTTCCTAGCTGAAAAAGCAAAAACATAATGAAAAGTTTAACATAATTTAGAAATATATGATTACGATCATACTTAAACTCCAATTATATTAAGTTAGTGTCATACTGCCATTGATAGAGAAGCATAAGCTAGCCCATTTCTATTACAAATATCCCTATCTCCAAAGGGACTACTTCTTTGTGTACACACAGCTGGAACAATAATTAGAGGCAAATTTCCTAGATTTCCTGTAAACATTAAACCCAAGTCATCTTTAACATGAAATGTTTATGATTTGTATGATAATGATTTTTTTTTGTGTGTGAAATTTTGTATGATATCAATTAGATGTGTAAAGAGCTATGTAGCACCGACAATTTAGATCCAAGACGTATTGAATGTCCGATAAGTACTGACACCGACACTTGAGTATGCTAGTTACTCTACCTGCAGCACAGCACCCCAACACAAGACCTTGTAGATGATGAGGAACTCTAGTCAATTTGACAAGTAATATTCCAAGAGATGTCCCAATTATAAATGTTAGAAGAACATTCAACGGCATAAACCACCTACATAAATAATTTTATGAAAACATCTCTTCTAGGGTAGTCCAACAAAATTGATGAGTTTTTAGATAAGTAGTAGAAAATAAACTTACAACATAAACAAGCTCCTTAAAGTTATTGTTCCAGCCAAGCTGCCACAAACAAGAGCAGGAGAGAAGACAAAAAACACTACCTATATATGGAAGAATTTTTTTTATAGCAACGGTGTATATCAATTAAACCCTTAAACACATAACTCCCATAAGTTAATTTCCAAAGCAAGAATATTTGTTACACAGAAAAAAAAAAAGCAAGAATATTTGTTGCGTGGTCTGGCTTGCTGGTGTCTCGTGGGTGGAACTATTATGCTTCAGCTATGGTTTGGTTGATCTAGTATCATGGTGTTCCTTCTGCCATCCCAACCTTGTTCTGGTTGCTGAAAGTTAATGGATTGGAGTGTGTCTCTTTTTTAGTTTAGGCTACACTCTTGGTGTAGTTTATTTTTTTCCTTTTATCCTCTTACATCACTAGGTGTCTTTGCATTTAGACCAGCTTTATCTTTCTATTGTTTTTGGTGTTCTTTGGGGAGAATCTTTCTTGAACTTTTGTGCTCTCCCCCGTTATATATTATGCGATGTATTGAACTTGGTGTATTTTGCTTCCAATAGTTTTAACACACGATTGAACGCCCTCTCAAATCTTTCATAGAAGGTGGGGGAGTGTGTGTCAATGATGCTGAGCTACTTGGCCATCAATATAATAATCCCAATTGGTGGAGAGAAAAACTCTTGAGGGTGTGTTAGAAAACATAGGGGGTGTAAATAGTAACTTCATACGTTCTTGATTTTTTCAGTTGTCTTTTTTTTGAAAGTTACTAAATGAAGTTACTATTTGCACCCCCTAAAGCATGAAACTATTTCACTCAAAATAGTAGGATCGGGACTGACTTGCCCAAAACTAGTCATTAGATCTCGTGATGAACTATCCAATTATACAATTTAATTTATAGAGGGATTTTTGGATATGATTTAATGCAATTAGTATTATTACGGTTTAAATATTTGTCCATTTCACTGCGATTGCGAATATATGAAAAGAGTAAAAAAGACATAATTTTTAAGAAATAAAATAGAATTATAATAAATTTGATACGGTTGATAATAAGGATACCCCTTACCTTACAAGGGACACCCTTTAAGTAATTGAATCTAGGAACACACATTAACAAATTTAAAACTTAGGAACTAATTTTTTTATAAATTAAGATATATATATATATATATATATATATATATATATAGTATTTGAGGGGTGAAATAAAGGAAGAAAAGGGTATGAAATGAAACTTACAGTATTTAAGTTTTTTCTTGAAGTGTCTCCGAGTATGTGAAAGCGATCAAGTGCAAGGAAGGTACCAAGAGCAGTAATCAAAAGTACTTTAAGAATTGGCATTAATGCAACAACAAAAAGCTTCCACAACTCCATTTCTGTCTCGATCACTTGCAAATCTGATGCTCTATCTGTTCTTGCTCTGTCTTGTCTCTAACAAGGTTTTGGAGGATGTTTCAGGCTATAGCTAGTAGTGTGTGATACAAATACATATACATATATAGATAATTATTTTTGCGCACTATGCGAAAGGTACACGACGAAATCAAATTGGCTACCAAGTGCATGCTAGTAGCTACTCTAATTCTGTTTTTATGCTACAATATATAAGTTCTGAATAGTTTTAAACCATTCAAAAAATTTGATATTTAGAAAAAAAAATTCAATGAGTAAAAGTGATATATTAAGACATGTCTAGTTTCAATATTATATGTGCGGGCTCTATCCATCTTCAATGGAGATTGCAGAGAGTATACAATAATCATTTACTAAGAATTAGACAGCAATAGATAACTCTCCTAAGTTAAGTGGCAGGAATATTAGACCTAAAAGAAATTGGTAAATAACGAAACCTAGAGTTAATATAAATTTATATATTGATAAATATTTCCGTTAATATTATATTATATGTGTGTTGGGGCTTGTCCAAGCATAAGGCAGCTCAAGTATTTATTTAGGCCTAAAAAAATTATTTTAATATTAATAAAAGACCTTTAGAAGAATATATTTTATTATCACCTCTTTTTAGAATTTGGTTTGGGTCAAACTCAACCCTATAAAACTTGTTTGTAAGATGAAAGATGTCTCCGACTTATATATTTAGGCCATATCACATGCGACGTGGGATTCTTAACATATCTGTCCCAAATTATTTATCACTTTATTGATTATTTTAGACAAATTACGAAAAAATAATTAATTTTATATAGAAAAGAAATACTATAATTTACTTTACCAAATTTTATTTCACTAATAATATAAGAAAGATAAATTTTTTTCTTCTAAGAAAAAACAATGATTTGTGTAGCGCACATTGATGGCCTGAGTTATTGTAAACTCGGTGTAGTCGGTCCAAACTTATCTGATGATGCTGATACACATAATTTTTGTGACCAAGATACACATAATTTTTTGGTCAAAAAAAAAGATACACATAATTTTATTTTGCATGGTTGCTCATATAAGTATTGAAAAACAACAATATAAAATAAAATTATAACTATTACAATTTCCTAGTTAATTTATGGATTAAAATTTTTAAGTCAATCTATAATGTCTATCTTAATTAGCAAATGCCAAAATTAGTAAACTAGATATCATTCTCGCATTTGAATCCGAGACCTTGTAGTTGTGTTAGTTTCAAGTGGCACTTGCTACTTCCTATCTACAGACAAAAAGATATTGAAGTCATTTCAATATTAGATTTTATTCTTAACTTATGGTGTGTGTTGTGAATGTGTTATGGACTTCAAAGTGATAGAAATAAAGAAATTCCTAAATTGTAAGTGAATAATCATAATTTAAAGAATATAAAAATTTCATTAAAAAAGATTTCTATACTTTTTTTCAATTTTTTATCTCCTTTTATATTTTTGTTTTTGTTTTTCTATCTTGTACTATCTCTAGACTCTATTATAAGCATACAAGTAGTCATTTTTTGATTCAAATATAAGCAAATGTTGATTAACTCAATTCTATTCAATGTTATTATTCTAAATATGCTTATATTTAATTCTACATTTTTTACTAAGAGTCATACACATTTAAAAAAAAAAATAAGACTTTGTTTGACAAAGTCAATCCGATAGTTTATAGTTGTTAAGCTCATTGTAGGTGTTTGACATGACTAGCTTATAGCATTTTTTTACTAACTTATAATTATAGCGTTTTTGGAAACGCTACTTGAAGTAACCTTTAAGCTTATAGCTTATAGATTTTCATTTTTTCTTCCATTTTTATACTTATTGTTTTAATTAAATTCATCATTTATATTAATTGAATATTCTCTCTCATTTTTTACATTAATTACAAATGTCAATTTATGTTTATAAGCTAGTCCAAACCGCTAATTTTATCAAACACTCTAAATTCAATCCACTAGTTTATTCGCTATCAACTATCCGCTGTTAGCTAGTTTATCCATTATTCGCTTTTTTTGCCAAACAGAGTCTAAACATATATCAGCAAAATTTATTGAATTTTAAAAAAAATCGAGAATATTAAATAAACATAATTATCTCTTGAAATTAATTTTTTGCATATAAATCAATATCTAGAAGGAGTGAATTGAAACAATATTGTTCATATTTGTGTCACATTTTTCATAAAGAAAACTATGGCTACTTTTTTCCACAAAAAGTAATGTTTTGTCTAGTACTCTTTCTCTCGAAGGTGCTCCACTTGCTATTTTATTCAATGTTCTTTCATTTTTACCGCACATGTTACATCAACATATATAGTCTCTTCTTCCTCTTCTATTCTTTCCACTATCCCACACCATTCAAATTATTCTCCTTATGTCAATCCCTTAATTATATTCTAGGTTGTTGAGCTTATTTTTAACTAGTTACATATGAAACTGCTCAAATATATCATTTGTTATAAGGCCAAATTACTTTCAAAATATATATATAGAGTCAAGTTTAGGTGAGTTGGGCTCCTGGGCTCATCAAAGTCAGGGCAGACCTTACGACTCTTTAAATGCTTATAGAGGTACTTACAGGTCACCCCACCAAAGAGGTCCTCGTATTGGCAGTGGAAGTTGAACTCACGCCCTTGTGGGAAATTAGCCAATTCCTTACCAACTAAGTCAACCTTCATTGACAATATATATATACCCCCAAATGAAATTGTGTTGTGACGACGAATTATTTTCATGTACGTTTGAGTGGAGTCTTGTTCACCTGCCCTTAAAAAACATTAAAATTTGAGATTTTTAGATTAGTGGAAAGATATGAAATAGACTTATGTGTGTTAGACTGTTAGACTATCGATTATTGCATGGTGTACCTGTCCAAAGGTGATTTTTGTATGTTCTAATTGAAATTAACATGGGGAATGGAGTTGTTGGAGAATGCATTTGTAACTTCATTACAAATCAAAAATAATATATATAGTCACCCCTAAAAAAGGTATAGCAACTATAAAGGTTTTCCTCCTTAATTACAAACTCTCAAATATTAGTTGAAGAAGTGATAATTAGCAATTAGTTAAGTTTGGTAAGCCAACTAGGCACTGACTCAATCGCCACTCATATTTAAAAAAAAAACAAAGGCTAAATGGCGATTAGTTGAGTTGAGTGCAGGATGAGCTGGTTGATTTGAAACTTAAACAGAGGAAGAAATTGTAAGCACTAGTGGGGATACCAGTTACATATAATTTGTACTACTTCTTTTAGATATGCACCCAATTAATGCAAATAAAGTGTCTACTTTTAGTCAATATAACAATAACAAAACCATGACTCAATTAATATTTTCACAAGTGACGAGAGGGAGCAATCTGGTGGCGGCATTTACCGTGTGCTATGCATGTTGGAATATGATGACAAAAAACTGTTAAAACTTGGTAGTGATCAAGTGACAACTGAATGCTAGCCGTTGTGTGAGTGTTGTTGTTCACCGTTGATGTTCAAATGTGTTGGAACATTTCTCATCCACAGCCTAAGATCATCATATTCTCTAAGAGGATCACATAAGCATTAAATACACTACTCAGATTGTTTAGAAATTATGGAAACATAGACAAGCCAATCACCTTAATCTAACAACCAAACTATCAATAGCTTCCTCGCCCGGTTATTGGCAATCACTAAAAGAGAATCTTTCTTCTTTTTCTCCAATCCATTTACAGATGATTTTTGACTTCTGAAAGGCACAATTCGACTATTTGTGTTTTCGGGATTCACCAAATTTCCCTGGTATTCGATAGCTGAAAGATACTTGGAGAGACCGAAGCAAAAGGTGCTAGTCCCATAAGCCTCTTTAATCACTATGAGGTGCCAAAATGCACACAGTAAAATACAAAACGCACCAGAATCTCTGTGAGGACTTTCGACAAACAGTATGAGTGCAACTTTATGTTGAGCTTGATTAAGGAGCAAAAGAGAAAGTAGAGCAACCATAGAAGTACCACACACAAGTTTGAGCCTCGACTAAGTAAAAAACATGTAGTAAGCCCATGGTGGCTTTGGTGGTGGCCGAAAGAGGATCAGACCAATAGGCAGATGAAACGCCAAACCCAGCTTGAGAAATGATAAAACAAATCTCCATGAGCGCATAGGCGCACAAGGTTTTTTCAAAACAGTGGTGTATTTTGGAGGAGGTCGTGGCGGTGCAGTCAAGGGCGCGATGGAGGATCGTGGCGGAAGAAGAAGATCTCGCGAAAGAGTCGCCGAGAAGAGTGGTGGAGGGATCGTGGTGGAATGAGTAGATTTCGCAGTCACAGTGTTGATTTGGGGAAAGGGTTTAGGGATATGGTAATGGTGGTTGCTCATAAAGGTAGATGAGAAGAGAGGTGGAGTGAATGGTAAAGGAGATGCAATGGACATAGATCGATGGAGGTTGGGTTGCTACTTGTTGGTATGTGGGTGGGGGGGGGGGGGGGGGGGGAGGGGATTCCAGTGAGGGTTATAAGGAGATGGGGAGAGGGGTTTGGTGGTTAGGGAAGGATGGGTTAAAGTGGGGTTGAAGGAAAAGCGGCGGAGGAGAATAGCGGCAAACCCCAACCGGTGGGGGGAAGGAGAGCCTCCATGGCAGAGGGGCGGGAGCCTCCTTGGTGGAGGGGAAGGCTATTAGGAAGTTAGTTTTAGAAGGTAGTTTAAATTAGTTTTTATTGTTGTAACAACCTTTCATAGTTGGTTAGTTAGTTAGATTTTTACATTTACTTCACTAGAAGGTGCACTATATATAGTGATTACCTCTTCATATTGTAATAAATTTTTACTTCACAATTCATTTTAGATGAAATTCATATTCTATTCAAATATAGAATTTTGTAACTCTTAATATGGTATCAAGAACCTCTAGCTTCCGCATTCCTCTCTCCTCAGTGATTCCTCCGTCGTCTTCTCACAAATTTCTCATTCTGCTTCGTGATTCATGAACAATGTATTCATCGTGGTATCATAAGTTTCTTTTCAAAATTTCTTCTTGCGTGTGTTCAAGAAGTTCATTGAAGTTTCTTCCTCGATCATCCCTCGAGCCAGCTTCATCATCTTTGTTGTGTTTTTGTCTCTTGTTTCTTCACGGTCCAACTATGTAGTCATGGAAGAACTAATGAAACAACATTTTTCCCCAAAAGAAGCCATGTTTCACTTTCTTTATCCCTTCTTGCATGTGTTCAAGAAGTTCATTGAAGTTTATTCGTCGATCATCCTTCGAGCCAACTTCGTCATTGTTGTGTTTGTCTCTTGTTTCTTCCTAGTCAAGCTGTATAGCTATGGAAGAACGAATGGACCAGCAAATGAAATCTTTTTCATCTCATGTATCTAACAATCCAATTTTTTTGCCGGAACTGTTGTTCATTTTTGCAAATTAAAAATCCGTTCAACATTTGGTTGTGCTTTGTCCATCATCGGCACTACCATGGGAATGGTCTTTCAGATATGTTTGGTACATTTGAGGATTTGCTCCTACTATTCTTAGCCCTTTCTCCTTTCCATAGAATTCAAGGTTTGCTATGTTTGGTAAGGAATTCATCGTTTGGTTGTATTTCATCTTGTTTTCTTGTTGGATTTTTGGATTGATTTATTGGATCCACATTTTTGTTTGGAGTGTTTTGAAGACTACTCTATGTTCTTTCGTCAACAAGTGGTTTTTTGCAAGTTCTCGGTTGCCGTCGACATAGTAGCACTGTTGTTTGGCTTTGTAGAATAAGATTTCATTTTCCTAAGTTTCCCAACGTGTGTACAATAGGTGCTGAATGGAGTTTATATTCATGTGACTTGTGTATTTGGATCTATGGTTGACTGATAATGTAAGATACATGAAACCTTTGTTTTAGCATTTCATCTCCAAGTTGGGAGATCTTGACATCTCTCTTCCAACTTGAGGGGGAGTATTAGGAAATTGGTTTTAGAAGGTAGTTTAAATTAGTTTTTATTGTTGTAACAACATTTAATAGTTGGTTAGTTAGTTAGTTAGTTAGATTTTTACATTTACTTCACTAGAAGGTGCACTATATATAGTGATTACCTCTTCATATTATAATAAATTTTTACTTCACAATTCATTTTAGATGAAATTCATATTCTATTCAAATATAGAATTTTGTAACTCTTAATAAAGGCCTCCACTAACCCTAGGGTTGGGAGGAGATATGACGATCCTAGAGAGAAGTTAGAGAAGTCTCTCATCGCGCTCTACAATTTTTCAAGTTATGTTCATTACCGTTAAGTCATTCTACGTTCATCGTTGATGTTGTTGCCTGCCTAGTTTGTTGGTACTAATCAATGTCATGCTTGGTGGATGGGGTGTCGTGTAGCATTATTTTTTTTTGTTACCATGTTATTGGTGTGTAGTTTCCACTGGCTTTGCCGATGACTAATCTACGCCGGGGAATTTGGCTGGCCACGACACGAGTACCTGACTTTGTGGCTCGTGTGGTTCTCCCTTCCCAACATAGTTTTTTCCCACACTCAAGATTCGAACCCGAGAAATGGAAACTCATAACTTTTTCTTTATTTCTCCCCCCTAATAAACTCAAAATTCAATTTCTAAGTCTATATTTCCTTTATTTCGTTTCTTGAGTTTTTGGTGCTTGAAAAACTCGTTTAATTCATCCCTTGTTAAAAAATTCAAAATTCTTATGCGGGAGATGTTTATAATTCATCGGCTTAAAGGTATGTTTCGTTCCTGCAAATATCACAATAATCCAGTTTCGTCCCTGCAAAAAAAAAGTTTCAAAATTTACCTTGCAAATACCAAATGCTTCTAGTTTAGTCTCTGCCGTTTGTTTCGACGTTAATAGTTGGTGACGTGGCGCTGCCAACATGGCAAAGTGGGACAGCTGTCGTTACTAAAAAAATTAATTTCTAGCATGGATGAGTATTGAACCTAGGACCTCAATGTGACAAACACTTCCAATTACCACTACACCACATCAATTGTTGTGAACTTTAACCCAACTATTGATATATATTCAAAGGGCAAACGCGTCTTCAACCTTCAACCTTCGAATCTACAAACGAAACCCACAACTACAGAGAAGACAACAACAACAACAGATTCACAATCTTCAAATTTCCAAATGAAATTAATTCAGATTTCCAAACGAAATTAACCCAGATTCCAAACGAAATTTTCAAACGAAATTATCCCAAATTTCCAAACGAAATTTTCTGATTCGAAACTAATTAAAAAGAAAATCTTCAGATTCGAAATTAATTCAAATAAAGATTTGTGAATTATCCAAATTGAAGAGTTATCCAATAATTATCAAACGAAATTGAAGAGAAGACAACAACAACAACAACAACAGTTGGGTTCTTAAACGAAATTGAAGAGTTATATCAAACGAAGATTTGTGATTCATAGTTTAGGTTTTTTGTCCTTCTAGTTTAGTCCAGATCTTGTTTTTAGATACTTATCCAAATTGAAGATTATGTGCGATTTGTGAATTAGGTTAAACAATCTTATTGATGATGTTGATGAAGAGAGTGAAAGGCTTAGTTAATGGGAGAGGTTGCAGGCTTGCAGTAGGTAGCTAGAAGGTGAAGACTTGCGGTAGGTTGCGATACAATATAATATAGATCAATAGTTGCATTAAAACTCACAGTAGTTGATGTGGTGTAGTGGTAATTGACATTGATTGTCACATTGCCATGGTGGCGGTGCAACATTGCCATGGTGGCGGTGCAATATTATAAACATCATTATAAATATTTGTAATGTATACCTGACTTACTTTCGTGAAGTTACTTTCGTTCTCGACACCTTCTGCTTGCGTGAAGTTACTTTCGTACATTCGATCCAGAGAAATCGACTTCGATTCTTTGTTCTTCATCTTGTTTTGCACGCAGATTTTGATTCTCCTCCATCCCATTGATGATTTTTGGTCTCGCTGAGTAAAGAGGTTTGTTTGATTTTCAATTTTCTTCCTACAAATCTCGTTGGTGATTTCTTAATGATTTAAGATAAACTGGTTTATATTGTTTTTATTTTCTTTTTCGTTTGTTTTTTATCACTGGTTTTTGAAGTTATTGCTGAATGGAACTCGCATAGTGATTAGTTTGGCAGAGGTTAAGGTGATTTATTTATCATATCAGGATTGATTTTTTTTTTATTGCACTTTAGGTGTATGATAAAATGTCTGCTGCCACTATTAGTTACTAAACATGAAGTTTGCACGTGATGTTGTTCTTATTTTATGATTAAGGATAAGTTTTTCCCCATTATTACCACAAGTAAATACATAACCTTTTAGTATTTATGATTTATACAACTTCCTTTATTACATTTTTGCTTAGTGTTCTGCATGTGTTTCTTGATATTACAGTCTATTTATGTAAAATTTGAAGCAGCCAGACAATCTTGTAATTCTAAGTGTCTTTTAAGTTGGTATTTAGAGAATGGAGAGAAAGAAATATTTTTGAATTGTTATTAAAAGGTTTCAATTGGAATCAGCTTGTGTTTGTGAAGGTAGGCTCCAATTTTGTCCAAACTAATTGCAGAAGATCCTTATCATGATTTGTGAAGATCCTTTTTAGTTCTATCTAGTATATTTGTTTTAAAAAGTTGCTTTTAGTATCTTCAATGTTATGATTTTACCAAATTGCATAATGTCAATGTTTGGAATAGCTGGCCTGTTGTTGGCTTGGAGTAAAGGCGCAGATTGTTGAGATTGATTCTAATGATGCTGTGAGGATGGTAAATGATGGCATTCCTATAGTGTGCATCCTAATCATAACCTTGTATATTTCATATAATTCTTCTTTATTTTCTTACTTTAATCTTCATTGTCACACACACTCCATTTTATTTGGTTTTGTTCATATCACATAATATAATAATCTTTTTATTATATTTATCTTGTCTTGATACCAATTATTTTGTGGCTACGGGGTGAATGCAGAAAATTGTGATATTTTAAAAACAGTTAAAGCAATTTTTTTTGTAGTTGATAATGGTTTTCTTCTAAAAAAAACAGTTTTTCTGCAACTCAGTCAAAACTGGTTCATGCAAAAACCGGTTTGCATCCAGTTTGGGTGAAGGAAACCGGTTTTAAAACGAAAATCGGTTCAGAACCAACCTAAACCGGATTGTGGTAAAACACGGTTTTTGCGGAACAGTTTTTAGAACCAAAACCAGTTTGCCCATCTGGTTCAGTTTGGCGCAGTTTTTGCACCATGCACACCCCTAATTACAATCAAACTCCTCATTGTTTTACGACACGAGAATTATGAGGGAGTAAAGATGACTGACTTACCAATTCTCATTTTATTCATTCAACTCACTATGACATATATTGTGCTCGATTTTCCCATTTTATTCTCATTTTCTATTTTCCCATTTTATCTTTATTTCTCAATCTCCTTCCTTATTTTTTCCTATTATTGTGCTTGATTTTTTCTCATTTATTTGACCTAACCTAAATCATGTATATTTGATTGTGTTGAGTCTTTGAACGCATCGTAAACCAAACACCCCATCCCTAGTGAGACTACTACTATTATGGATGGGTAAACAGTCATTTTTGTCCATGAATGTGTGAAGCGATGTCATTATAGTTCCTGAAAATGTATCGAAATTACAAACAGATCCTTAAGTGTGTCTTTAATGAGTTATTTTGGTCCTCAAATGTGTTTTTTGTTAGTCATTTTGGTCCACAAATTTGTTTTTTAAGTCAATTTAGTCTCTAAAATTACAAAAAAAGGACATACTTGCAATTTTGATACATTCAGGGACTATAATGATAGCGCCTCACACAATAAGGGACCAAAATGAGTATTTGCCCTATTATGTACACTTGCCATAAGTGGTCTACAATAGACTCTACATTGATGAATGGTTGGATCTTGCGGTTCCCTTAGATCTTACCATGCACTCTCAAACACCCAACAACAACTTCCCAGCCTTTCACCACCACTCTCTCTCACTCTCACTGGACTTCTCCAGCTATCTCCACGGACGAGACATCCGCCAAGTTCTGTAGTACCTTCTCCTCTGCCATCTTCGCCATCTCCCTCTTCTTCTGCCATCTCCCAGTGAACCTCTCTTGGCTTCCATCTCAACACTATACGCGATGCTCTGGCGATGAGCAGTGAGGCATCAACATCGAAATCTCGGTGAGAACTGTTTCTAAACTATGCCACCGCTGCGTCACGTCACATATTCATCGCAACTCGATCAGAATTGAACATTTTCATCAAAAGCAGCCCTTAATCGTGCGCGCAAACCCTAGCATTTTCTGTTCGATTTACAGCCAAGTTGATCAACGTTTTCAACAATTTGTTTTGGTAATACTAATGTTATTCTCCTTTTTTAATTTTTGCTGCATTTTTCTGCCATTATTATATTTAAGAATTCAATGGATATTTAAAGATCAATGTGGATTAATTGTGTTTATACTCATGATGTTCCTTGAAAGTTTCTTTTTACATTTTGTTTGTAATACAAGTGTGGTCAGCTTTCTGTTTTGTTGCAGTTTTATTTTACTGCTCATTATCTGTTTGATGGAAAGTCAACTTCTTCCTTGAGCAATAGAGGTGTTGGTAGTGTTTGAATATGACTAAATCAGTTAGTTTGAGAATGTGAATATGAAATCTAACTTGCTTGCATGAGAACTTTCATAGGAGCTGTTTGATAAAAAGCTCAAGTGGCTGAGCTTTGTTGGTAACTATGATTATGATGGGTCTCCTAACGATTAAGAAATGGGTATATGATCTTAGTTTGTTGGTGTTCTGACACTATACTCATCGTGGGGATGGGTAATAAGTTGATTGAGTTTATTTTCCATGATGAGGTATTAATTTTTGTTGGATAACCTTGTATATAGCTAGGGTCTCTTAATTTAAGTTGCGTCCAAATTGTATGAAAAAAGTGCTTGAGCTAACTTATTCTTTTTTTTTTTTGAAAAAATGAGCTATCTTATTCTTGAAACTTATCTGTTTGGTGAATGAAAACGAATGCTAGAAGTTTATGTTACTTGAAGTGCGTTAAATTTCATGCTTAAATGCATCAAGAAGGGAAAGGGAGTATGTAAATCCAAAATGGTTCTTGTGTTTTAACCTTGGGGTTGCAAGAGTTTGGCATGGCCGTTGTAGCTGATACTGTACTCGGTTTAATGAAATGGTCTGATTGATAGTTATTATTGTCTTTCTTCATTTTCTGCAGAAGTTTCTTTTATAATTCAATGACTTAGTTCCTCTTGTAGATTTAATAAAATTGAATTGGCAATTAATTCCTTCCTTTGTTTTTCTTTTGTTCTTTGAAGTCATTTTGGCATCATACAAAACAGAAAACATGAATGAAGAGTCTAATTCTAAAGGAAAGGATATGGATCTCTTGCATCAATTGGAGGATATCCTTGAATCTGATGCTCTGATGTAAGGTTTAGTGATTTCATACACAAACTAATACTGTACTTACCCTGATTGTTGATTCTGATACTTCTGAGTTTTGTGGCATTTGGTAGTGAACTATTGCTTCATTCCAATTCAACAAATTTGAAAGGTGTCTTTGATATAATTCGAGATGAAATAAGGAAAATGATAATCAAATTGTATTTCCATTTACTCTTTGGTTTGTCTACTTTTGATTCTCGGTAGTTATTTCTGTTCAGTTCACTAGTACAAATTTCATGAGTCATGACAATATTATCTCCGAATGCCCCATTTTACCTGTCATACGTTCCGTGTCCTATTTTATGGCTTTACATACACATTGCAAGAATGAGTTTTGTTTTGACTTATTTCTATATAATTTTCTTTTCTCATTTTATAACTTGCTACTTGATGTTTTGAGATAAAACATATTGTTCATCAAGTCGATGAACTACGGCTAAACTTGTAGCGTGGAAGTTGTAGTATGTTGTTACATACATGGTATTTTATTGACCTTCTGTTTGTTCACAATATGGAAAGACCTTTTATACCCTTCTTTTATAAATGTTCTTGTCTGTAACGTTTTATTTTCTTTAGTTTGTGTTGAGGCCACAATGTACTTATGTGTCTTTAACCAGTATTTCTGTTACTCAATACACTATCTTCCCTTTAGCTTTAAGATTTTCACACTGGATGTTTAATAGTAACAATTTTAGTTTGTGTAAAAACTTATACTGATTTTTTCAGTAAATCTTTGTGATCATTCTTAAAAACTCTGAATATACAAAAATATTGTAAGATATACATTGATTTTTAGAATAACAGCTTGTTAGAAATGCCTTGGTTTAGGTAAATCTTGATTCTTTGTTGCTTAATTTAACTATATTATTTACCTCTTGTAAATTTGTTTTCCCTTATGGTTTTGGATACAGTGATGAGCTGGGTTTTATTCATCCATCCCAGTTTTCCCTGTTAAACAAAGAATCAGGCATTTCGGCTAATTTATCTGATGAAGCAACAATCCATGATTCAGCAGACAGGATAGCAAGCTCTGAGGAATGTTCTAAACAGGAGAACCTATGCTTCTGGAACAGAGATCATAAATTGGGAATATCAACTCATGTTCTTCTACCATTATATAGAGCTGCTAAACATGCTTTTATGACTACATTTAAACAGTACAAGACGTGTGGCAATAAATCTGACGAAGTTGGAATTTGTTTTCCTGCCTCAGCATCCTGTGACCATCTTGAAATGATACTTTTGAGACACAGCAGGTCTCTTCTGTTGCTAAGCTGTGATTTTATGACCGCTTGGAATTGCAGGTTATCCTCTTATCTGTTGATATTTGTTTTATACTTTATTAAAACTTGTAAGTCAACATCACAAGGTGTAGGTTCCCATAAATTTTTTTCAGCTGCTAAAAATAATTGATTTGTTGATTGCATTTTCCTCCATTCAAGTGTCCAGATGGCCTTTTATTTGGTAATAAAACTGTTGACCTTAAGCCATATTGTTTGTCATTTTTTGTGATTGAAATTTGAAACAGATATTAGGTTGTCTAGATTTGATCGAATAAGTGATGGGTCAATTCTTGTGTGATTATGTATTCTGTTTTGGAGTCAAAAGTGTATAAAAATACGTATTTAGGTGTTTCTTGAATTATATTTTTTTTGTAACTTTATTTTACTGATAGGTTTTCAGAAATAGTTTGGTGTTTTGAGTTTAATTTTGTATACTATTCTGTTTTCTATGATTTTGAGAGCATAAATATATTTAAAATGACATTCAAGAATTATAAGGCAAGAAAACATACAAAAATGGAGAAAATGTGCTAGGAGTTTGAGATTTGTTTGGTGCATATTGCAGAAAGTTATTAGTGTCCAAGAAGAAGAGGGTCTCAGTGTTTGTAGATGAACTTCTGCTATCTCAGCTTGTGCTCTCATATTCACCCAAAAGCGAGCAAGCCTGGAATCATAGGTATTTATGTTACACTTTCTTCTTGTGGCTTTGTTCCCATCACTAAAAAGATTGATGTTTTCTAGAGGAGCACAATATGTTTGAATCTTGAGTATCAGTTGATCCTAAGGTTTTTGAGCATGAATAGCCATCTAATGCATAGAAGTATTTTATCCAGGCGGTGGGTGATAAAGTCAATCTCTGCTAACTGTTCAAATTTCAAAGAGATTTTGGGAAAAGAATCTGAGCTGGTGGAAAAAATAGCTGAGGTCTAAATTCAATACAGGAACTACATAAGCTTTTACATTAGAAATTTTATGTTCATATAAGTGATGGGCTGGCTTACACAAGTGAAGGATAATTCTTGCTTGTCTTTTGCGTTGTTCTGTGACCTAGTAACACACACATCGCAACATAGGCATATATATATATATATAAATATATATAATTTTACCTTTGTTTTTGATACCTTTGATGTTTCGGTTCATTTTGCATTTCAAATATTGAATAGTCTACAACACCACATCCCACAGAAGGGAAAAGTTTAGAGGGCAAACAAACAATAGATCTGCTGATGATTTTACTTTATTTATATAAATGCTTCACTTTGTGGTCAGAGATTAGGGGCTACATATCAAATGAACCTGCATATATTTTTTTTTGTTATACACTCATTTCCCTCTTTTTAACTCCCTTCATTTTCAGAGGTCAAAGATGAATTATCGTGCTTGGAATCACCGTTGCTGGTTAATCTCATACATGACTGAAGAACAGGTACTCATTACAAGGTGTAATAATCTCAACATGAAACATTACCTTACTTGTCAATGATTTGACTTGATGAATGGTTCTCATGAAGTCTATAACTTTAAGATGTGCTTATTTAGGTGCTGTCTGAGTTGAAGAGATCCAGAAGTTGGGCTGCACTGCATGTTGCTGATAATTGTTGTTTTCATTATCGCAGAGTAAGTTTTGATTTAGTAGTTTGAACCTAATAAAGATGGTTATACTTTCCATGATTTATACGCAAGAAGAGATACTTTGATATTCCATTGTTTTGCTTGGGTTCTGTACTTTTTGACAATCATATTTTCCATCATATTGCAGCGGCTACTAAAGAAGCTTATGGATGACCAAAATTTTGTGGAAGAAGCTGCATCTTATGGTCATAAACCTGATATTGTCCAAGCCTTGAAGGTAGCATTCATGTATATTTCATTCGTTGTACATGATCTGATAGACTCTTTATTTTCGGCCAGACCATTGATTGTTTTCTAGTAGACATATCAGTAGTGTATGTTGCAACTGTTTATGATCAGCCTTTTGGTTTTTTGTTGTTTATCTGCTTGTTGCCAGAAAATTTAGTAAAATGAGTGAAGCAGGACACTAAAATTTGTTAGTGGTCTTTCAGGTTTTTGAGATCTCTGAGGTCCATATATTGGGGGAATTTGATACAAAGCATTAAAATTTCATCATAAATCTGCCCGAAATATAATATTTTTACTAAATGACCGATTTGTTATGCTTTATTGTATAAGTCATTGTTGCTTTTGAAAACATTTAATTGAAAACCAAAAGTCAAAATAATGTTGGAACCCTTCAACATCTGTGAGCTGCTCCAGACAAGTGGAGCTCATTTATTGAGCACCCTTCAACATCTTGATGATACTGAATTACTGATTGAGTGATTGTGGATTTTACTTTCTAATTTGCAGTCTTTTGTTATTGCCTATGTGCTTTCTGTTTTAAATGATAGTTTTGATAGTCAGAGTTTATGTCCAGAGTCCGGACATGCCTTTGAAAAGGTTTATCAATGAAATGTTCAATGTGCTAATTAGTTTACAAAAAGATTTGGTAGCATATGTCTCCTTCACAGAAACTTAGAAAGGGAAACAAGGACTGTACAGGTTGACTAAAGGAATTGACATTATTGTATCCTCTTGGTCATTTTTGCTACCTTGTATTTTAATATTCACAAGTTTAGCTCTTGAAACTATGTGATGGTTATGGTTTTGACAGGACGAACTTGATTGGAATGAAACATTGATAAAGCGTTATGTGGGCAGAGAGGTAGGTGGCCTTTGTATGTTTTTTATTTTATCATATTCACCATCATTAGTAGACTAAGTAACACAAGAATCCGTTATAAATAATCTCTTCAGTCATCACCACCTATGGGATTTTGACATTCTGGAAATTCAAGGCATAATTTTCTCATCTTATAATGTCGATTTTATATCCTTTAGGATTTGCTTAAACAGAAAAGTACTAATTCTGTGCTCTCTTTTATATGTTATAATGGTATAGTGGTGGTGGTTACTGTCTCTAATTATCTGCTCTTGTTTCAATTATTTTTTTCTCTCCCCTTTCTAAAAATTGATGTCTTTGCATTTAATGATTGCATTACTATGTTATTTTATGGCAAGAGTCATCAGGTGATAGCTAAATAGTACAATGCTCAATGGATATACTATTTTTAATAACTAAATCAGAATCTTTGTTGTTTGAACACTTTAGTGTTATGTACTATTGCCCATGTATCAAACTAGCACGGCCATGTTACCCAGAAAATAGCTATACAACTATACTAATGCAGGTTCTTAATCTGCACTCAAGGGGCTCATCCAATTTCTATGTGCAAGCCGAAATTGTATTTATGCTTCCCCAAATGCAAGTGGTGTTTTCTTAAATCTCAATGTTGCTCATTTTGAACAGGCTCTATGGCTTCATCGTCGCTTCCTTTCCATGTACTGGATAAATCATTTCTTAACCGATTCCGGCGATGGGTCCTACCATTCCAAGGAGGCAACTGGCATGTATCATGACTTAGGCTCCTTTATGCAGAATGAATTATGTCTCCTTCACACCTCAACTTTCGTTGATGACGATTTTGGGGATTTACAAGCACAAGCCACACATGCTGCTAGTTTCATACTGTGGTTGAAAGTGGTATGTGAATTCTTTTCCGTTAGACTTTCCATTTTGAGACTATTTAGCTGAATTGCTTGCTCATGCTGTTTAACATATGTTATGTGCATCAGCAAGTGCCCAAGTCTCTTGAAAATGAGCTCCTCGAGAAGATAAGAGATGTAGATTTGAAGACTTTGCTAGATAAGGCATGCCCAGAGAGATCCTCGCTATTCAATTACTTTATGAGCTAGAGCTATGTGTGAGAGTAAATCTTATTGTTAATTCTAAACAATTTTATGCTTGACACATGATGTAATCTTAAAGTTGATAAATTAGTTACGCAGTTATTTACCATGGGGGACGAGTGCTAAGGAATATGATTACTTTCTCAAAAATAATACTCCCTTGGCTTTTTCTTCTGTAAAGTTCTTGTCTTATATCAGTCTAAATAGACATAGCATTGAATTTGAGTTGGCCAACAATTATTTACATGTTCAGAAGTTTTATCTCTACTAAGTCTTTAGAAACCAGGGTGCTACAATTAATTTATTTTTTGATTATTTAACAATATATAGTACATAAATAATCATATTGTAATACAAAATAAATAAATAAATAAATACAAATGAAACGTTAGAACTTAGTTTTTTATTATTTTGATATCTTACATGGAAGAGTTCACAAATGAAAAGATTTAAACTTTCCAAGAAGTGATTTGTATAAATAATCATACTGTAATACAAAATAAATACAATAGCCAAAGAAAAGAAAAATGAAAAAACAGCAAAAAGAAATCAATGTTTTTTTTTTTTGTGAAAAGCACAAGGAAATGTAGCCAACAGATACATTATTAAAGCATAGCTGATAATATGAAACGAGAAACAACCATAATACAAGAGGCATAAAGAAAGTGTCACATGACAGAGTAATGATAATGAATAACATAATGTTCTTAGACAGTGTAGTGCCCATTTACTGCATCAATATCCAAACCCCTTAACTTGGCAAACGATTCCACTCTTCCTTTCAGAGTGTGAAGCTCTCTCAACCTTGTTAACTCTGCTCTCCTTTTAGCCTCTTCTGCCATTGTATTTATTTCTCTATAATTGTGCTTCTCTGGAAAGGTTTTTGACTCAGCAGAGTGAAGGCCATGCAATGTTCTTTGCTCAGCAGCCCATGCAGCCTCACGAGCCTCCTTACCAAAATCATTTTTGTTGGTAAATGCAGTCTGTCCAACAAGCAACAAGAACTCATATGAAGTTATAATATATTATGATGTGTCAATATGATGAACTATGATTAACTGTTTATGTTAAATTTGTTTATATTGTTCGCATAATCTACCCTCGATCCACTTTATAAGCGACAAGACAGTTTTTGGTTCTTTGAATAACTGATGTATCTGGAATATAGACCAGATACATCATCAGTTATTCAATGAATCAAAAACTGCATGTCTTTTATAAAGTGAACCGAAGGTAGTAGTTATTAAACTCATAAGGTATTTGATATACTTTAGATGTAAGTCTATCATATGCATTTCCTACACTAAATTCTACCACAAGTTCGGTGATAGTACTCACTCTTTGGTTTACCACCAGATTCCAAGCCCTTCCACTCAATCCATAACGAACAGCAAACTTTAAAGGATCAAGAAAAACATAAGTAACAGTATTGAACAACCAAATGACACCTGTCCAACCCCAACCTATACTTCTGATTCCAGCAATTTTCCAAGTGGCAGTGGCAGATATAACAGTAGCAACCTAAAAAACAATAAAATCAAACAGTGAGCTGAAGAGTTTTCACATAGGAAGTCCACTTGATTTTATAATTTTGAACAATGCAAGAAGGTTGTAGAAAAAGAAAAAGCAGTACCAGCTGGGCAATTATAAAGGCACAAACAAGCAAAGAACCAGGTCTTTCTGCATAAGACCAACCCCTTGAACGTGTTACAAAGATTAAAGCTTGACTAATTGTACTGACTTGAAGATAAACAGCAGAAGCCAACATCTCTTTAATTTCATCAGTGTCAGGAGCATGTAGATTGGGTCGGAAATGTCTCACGCCAAAATGGTCCTAGATCAGATACACCGGTTATTCAATAAACTTAAAACTTCAAATTTTTCTTATAAATAGGATCAGAGTAATATGAAGAAAAAAACACACAAAAATTGTGGACTCTAAGATGAATGAAGATCCTTACAGGAAAGAAATTTGTTTCGTAAACTATTGCGTAGAAGACCACTGTCATTAGAGCTAGATAGCTACCAAGAATAACTCCAGTTGCAAATATTTCACTAAGTTTCCAGCTATCAGGAATTGGAGAAGGCTTAACTCTATCTTTAGATATTGTCATTATGGTACCTATAAGGATGCTGATAAGTTAGAGAACAAGAAATAAAATGTTTCATATAAAGACCAACAAATTTTAAGGTGCCAGAAAGTAGCTTATATTACCATCATTGAGAATGGCAATGATAAGAACCATGAAGGGGGGGAAGTCAAAACTCCATAAGCTATTAAGTAACATGAAACCAAGCTGAAAAATTATAAACAAGTTGAAGATGAGAAAAAGATTGATAATCAAGTTCATTGTTGGATGCAAATGTATATACATTTGCACAAAAAAGCTTACCACAATACGAATAGTGATAGATACAGCATATATCTGCAACGGAAAAGAAAGCGAAAATTATGAAATGTTGTCACGCTTAGAAAAATCAGAAATTTAAACCTTGTTAGACATGGAATTACTGTGTAGTTCTTCATTCTCTGGAAAATCGCACGGCTAGTTAAAACTGCACTTATGATCACACTCAACCCAGGTTCTGTGAGTACTATATCAGCAGCACTTCTAGCAGCATCTGTAGAATCTGCTACAGCAATACCTATATCAGCTATCTTTAGAGCAGGTGCATCATTCACACCATCACCAGTCATTCCACAAATGTGCTTTCTAGCTTGTAATCTCTTCACAATCTCATACTTGTGCTCTGAAAGAAGCATATATATGTTATCAAAAATTGGATATAAATAAGATATCAACTAAGTCACTGGAAAAGCTAGTATATATTGCGCACCAATAACACGGTAACAAAAAAAAAGAGCTCTTCTATGTGATCAGATAAATGCTTGCTTGCTTGCTTACCAGGAAAGACACCAGCAAAACCATCAGCATTCTCAATGAGATCATCAATGGAGATAGCACCTAATACATCTTTACTTTCACCAAGAAGTGATGAAGAAGGATACATGTTAGTCCCCATCCCTAGACGCCTTCCGGTTTCTTTACCTATTGCAAGTTGATCACCTGAAAGATTTTTGTAGCATGAGTATCTGTCCACACTGTTTTACTTCTTTAACTCTTACAGTACCCAAAAATGACCGTTAAATAGTAATGACACATACCAGTGATCATTTTGACGCTAACACCAAGATCGAGAGCTCTTCTAATTGTTTCCGCACTATCATGGCGAGGCGGGTCGAAAAGAGGGAGAAGTCCAACAAACTTCCATGGTCCTCCTGGACTGTCCTTATTTCCCTCAGGTACTTCCTATATTGAGAAAAACACATGTTACTAAAAACAAAAATATACTCGGTAATACACTTACAAGATGCTAAGATCCACTGAGATTCATCTCTTGTCGCTTCGATTTGTCCAGTAATACACATAGAAGATGATCAAGAATTAAGAAAAGGAATTAAACCTGTCTAGCGACTCCAAGAGAACGAAGTCCGCGTTCTGCAAACTTGTCGATAATTGCATGAACTCTCTGTCCAATTTCTGCTTTGTTATGTGCAAGATTGAGAATCTACACAGTATATCAGATAAGTAAATAATGATCATTCAAATGATATGGTTCTTAAAAAGTGAGAATGGATTATGTAGTACCTGCTCTGGTGCACCTTTGCTAACCCTGTGCATATTACCATTAGCATCAATGTATGTAAGTGCAGTTCTTTTATCAGTTGGATTGAATGGAAGGAAGTGAACTTCTTTTATTCCATTTCGCGCCTTGCAAACCAAAAAGAACCATTAGTAGACTAACCAAATTTCAACTACATAAGATGTTGGAAACTTACTTTAAAGGATTCAACATTTAGAGGTAGAGAAAATTTTTCTGTTATGTCAGTATAGGATACTACTTTAAGCTATCATCTACCAAATTGATACTACAAAAAGAATTTGCAAAAATCAGTTGTACCTCTTTTGGGTCTGCCAACATTGAAACGATTGCACAATCAATTGCATCTTGATTCTCTAGCCTTGATGCCCTTGCGGCCATAAGTACAACCATATCCTTGTCAACACCTTTGGCAAAAATCTGACAGACATTGATGATTGTTAGAAGAAGAAAAACGAGAGAAAATTTACCATACTTTCCATATATAGAGTTATAGACAAATACATAGACATATGCACAAATATTCATATCAATTTATATGTGCCAAAATTGTAATATTCAGTTTTATGTTAGGAAGAATATATATATAAGATGAAAACCTCAATCATATTCTTGTCAACTGAAAGCTTGTTAAGAGTTAATGTGCCTGTTTTGTCACTACATAACACATCCATTCCAGCCATTTCTTCAATGGCAGTCATTCTTTTTGTTATAGCACCCTGCAACAAGATTTGTGATCAAAACTTGACAATAAAAAATTCTTATTATTATTGGAATTAATGTATTAATTGTAGGATTGCAAACCTGCTGAGATAACCTATGTGAACCAATAGCCATAGTAACAGAAAGTACAGTTGGCATTGCAATAGGAATCCCACCAATAAGTAGCACAAGAAGGTTATCAATACCAACTCTGTATCCCCTATGATAGACTCCATATATCACAATGATTTCAATAATCATCCCAATAGCAATTGAGCATATGCAGAAATTCCCAATAGATGTTAGAACCTGTAACAATCATGTGATGTCACTAACCATTGCCTTCACAATATAAAGTAAACTCTCTCGAATCCTATTTATAAGAGAAAAACGTCAGTTTTAAGTTCATCGAACTACTGATGTATCTGGTCTATATTAAACTGCATTTTTCTCTTATAAATAGGACAAGACGGAGTAGATGTTTTTTACACGAGAGAAAAATATTCATTCACATAAGATTAAGGAGGTAACAAATATTGTATATGAACCTTTTGGAAATGTCCAACATGTGTTGTATTTTCAACAAGATGAGCTGCTTTCCCAAAAAATGTGTGAACTCCAGTTGCAATAACTACAGCTTCAATTTCTCCTTGTTTGCAAGTTGAACCTGAATATACTCCATCTCCAGCATGTTTTGTCACAGGAAGTGATTCTCCAGTAAGTGCAGACTAAAATACATAAAAGCATATTTGATGATTAAGAATTGTATTAGTATGAATGAATGCCACATTGGAGTGTTGCTAAACGTAAATGAAGTGTGATTAAAAATATTATATTGTTTTACCTGATCAATTTTCAAAGGATCTCCTTCGAGAAGACGTGCATCGGCAGGAATGATATCACCTAGCTTGATGCTAACTATGTCTCCAGGGACCAACACTGAAGCATCTTCTTCGCTCCATTTTCCATCGCGGAGTACCTATACATGTAAATATAATTAGAAGCTATGGAGCACCATAGACATGGAAACCAAACACGAAAGAGACATGTACACCTAAACACCAGTTTTAATTTAAAAAATGGAAGTATTTGAAGTGTCACTGTCAGTGTCCGATCTGACACGTGTTGAACACTGGACACGTCTTCGACCTAAAGTATCGGTGCTACAGAGATTATAAGTCAAAAGAACTATGAAAAAGACAAGACAACAAAGACATTGGAAGAGAAACATGAAATGAAATGAAATCAGAAACATTGGAAACTGATGTTAAATTAATAATCAACGAAGAGAAGAAGAACCTTTGCTTTTGGGGCCAATCTTGCCATAAGGGCAGCAGCTGCATTACCAGCATTATTCTCTTCTATGAAACTAATGGTAGAGTTTATAACTAGCAAAATAATTATGCCAACAAAATCTTGATAATCAGAAGATTTATCCTGCAGAAACAAAGTAGTTCTTATATTAAATTTGCTTGAGCATGAGTTCTCAGAAAAGAAAATTTTGACTTATTAATATTGAAACATGACTTTTCAATTTAAACATGTTACAATAACTAGAACTCTTGCAATATTTGTAACTTACAAGTTAAACTAGCAATAGGGTTATTAGAAAAAAGAGTTTCTTCCAAGTTAAATTTACCCCTCCATGTGCCATGGCAATGGCCATGATAGCTGCAGCTTCCATAACCCATGATAGAGGATTCCACATAAATCCCAAAAATTTCAGTATTTTACTTTCCTGTATATGAAATAAAATTACAGAAACCATTATATATAGATAAACCTGAGAAACAATTTGATGTTAGGAGATAAGAAACTATAAGCATTGAAGTTTGGCTTTTAACCTTCTTTTCTTCAAGTTTGTTGTATCCAAACAAGTCTAGTCTCTCTTGCACTTTCTCAGAGCTTAAACCTTCTCTTGTGCATTTAAGACTATCAAAAACCTCCTCAAGAGGAATATTCTCCTACATAGCACAAATTACAAGTTTAACAAATGTGTCTAATAATGCTCTTTACCTTACTAATTATCACACACACACACACACACACACACATATATATATATATATAATATTATGTTTTCAGTTCCAAATACTGAAGATGGAATGAATTAATGCTAGGCAGACACTGAGACACACCATGCTATATATATATATATATAAATAAATAAATAAAACTTATCATATAGTACAATTGAGCAAGCCAGGAATGAATTTTGCACTATTTATTTAACATACCAGATCAACAGCTTCCTTTATAACAGCATCAAGTGACATGGTAGCCTCTACCATTTTCTTTCTTTTCTGAATCACAGCAAGAGAATATACACTTTTTTGAGCTCTAAATCAAAATTAGAATCATTTAAATGCAGATTAATAAATAAAATTAAATATAGTTAAAGATAACAAAAAGTAGCATCCATAAACTCACACACACAAAAAAAATATACAGACTAACAATATCGATTTTGCTAGTTGTGCTAGGCCTTAAAGATAAACCATAGATACTAAGTCTAAACCTAAAAATGTTTATGAAATAACTAATATATTGGTTTTATCTATAATCCTAATAAAGTTGTGAACATTAAACCAAATTTAATTACCTAAAGAAAGGTTTGATAGTCTCTACAAATCCTCAAAACACTCTTTCAAACTGAAATGGTTCTCCTTAGCATAAGGGATGATAATGTGAAAATTTCAGGAGATGACAGCTTAAGAATGGCACACGCAGATATATGTATATAAAGAGAGAGAAAAAGAGAACAATGCACCAAATGTTCTAAGAATAACAAGAATGACAAAAACTATAAGAATCTACAAAGCTAGAAAAGAGACACACATTTGTGCATGTAAGAATCCGCCGGCCAGCTACTGCAATGGCTGTAGTAAACAAAGCTCCAGAATTAGTATGCAGATAATTCTTTATATAATATATATCTGCTATATATTTAATAACCTTAGAATCCAAAGTTCCTTAACATGTTGCTAAATTAATTAATTAATATTCCAACCGTACTTGTTATTCTGTGATATGTACTTTGTGAGTGACAAACATACCTATAACAATTTAAATACCATTTGATCCGGTCACTACAATCCAATTTCCAAATTCAAGTTTTATTCTTGAGCTAATGTGTGGTTACTAGTAGTGTTGCTTAGGTAACTCTAATTTTAGTTTTAATTCTTGGCATATATGTCTATATTTGATTTCTTTGCGGCACAAAATAATACTAATATTATTAAACGGTTTATTTTTTTTACCGCATTATTAAACAGTTTATTTCTCCTTCTGTTCCTAAACTTTAGTACTTTTAACTATCTATACATAAATTAAGGAATTACTAATTTGTCTAAGTTAAGTACTAAAATACTCTCTTTTGTAGTATTGATTATTGCAAATTTCTATATAACTTCTTGAGATAATTGCGGTCAGAATAAAAAGGGCATTGGGACTCTACATCTTGAATCTTTAAAACACTCAATGAATATAAAAGGGTATATTTGGAAAAATTTGATCCATATACAATGAGTTTTTAAAAAACAATTGTTTTGGAACAAGAATATAAAGATGGTTCAAATATCTGTTACCCCCTGTAAATGTTGTCATTATTCATTTACCCCCCGCAAAAAAAAAACCTTACAAAGTATAAAACTATCCAGTTACCTCCCTCTTTTAGGGGGTAAATGGATAATGGCAACAGTTTTGCAGGGAGGTAACTAGATAATGTTATATTTTGCAAGGTGTTTTTTAAATATTTTTTTTGCAGGGGGTAAATGGATAATGGCAACATTTGTAGGGGATAACATATATTTAAGCCTATAAAGAAAAAAGTAACAAAGTGTAGAAATGAAGGTATATGAAATATGAGAAACTATTCAACTTAACTTTCTATGGTCAAAGGTGTCAAATGTAAAAGTTAGTTTGTAATAATTAGTTACACCATAGTTAGTTAGTTACACTAATTAGTTGTTCTTATCATTGGCTATGTAAGCCTTATGTACCATTGATGTAATTAATTCAATCCTATCATCAATACAATTTCATATATTCAGGTTTCTTATATAAAAACAACTAATTCAGCCGCCTATCTACCCAATTTCTCTCTCCTCTTATCCTTCTTCCTAGCCATTTATCGAAGAGGGTGATTTTGGTTCATTTTTTGGCCTGAAATCACCCATCTGCGTCACTTTCTTTCTCTTTTTCATTTAAATAAGTGGTTACCACATAGATCTGGTTTTGGTTTTGTGTTTTTCCTTGATTGTGTTGTCCGAGTGTAGCGTTGTTTTGTTCATCATTTTGGTGTGGTGTTGTTTGCTTTCCCGTCTTGTTGTGGTGTTCGTTTGATTCACATTGACAGATCAACTTCGATCAATTACAAATTCAACCAATGATTTGGGCGGCAACGTTGCAAATATGAAGGCATGTCACTTTGATTTTGCCATATTTGTAATCATTTTGCCGATTTATGCTATTAACCCGTGTACTGTGAGTTTATTCACATATTCATTCTTTTGATTTTAGTGATATTGAATATGTATTGTTTTCGATGTATTATCCAAGTTTGAATGAACGAATATCTTTTTTAGTAAAAAAACAACTAATTCATCCATTCTTATATAGCTAAGGATAAGAACAACTAACTTATGTAACTATCTATCTGGTGTAACTAATTTTGTACAACTAAATTTTCCACTTAATAAAAGGTAAGGTATTTATTCAAAATACCAGAAAAGGGAAAGGAAAAAGGGTTGGTTAGATCAATCCTAATTGCCACCCCTAAACTCACATACGCAAGTAGAGATCCTGAGTTCGAAACCAAGTAATCACAAAAAATATCCAGTCTAACATCTAATTGTGTTAGGCCTTACAGTTACAAATACATCTGACAATGTTTAAGACAGAACTTCTTCACAACCTATTTTGTATCTTCTCCAAAATACTTTCCTGTTGAAACTCATCTTACAAGGTGTGCAAGCAATATTACTGAGAAACTTATAAGGAATGCATTATTAAAAGTTTTTATCATAAGAAGTTGATTTCATTAAATAGAATCCTTGACTCTTGTATATATTGTTCAGCTTTAAGATATGCATGGTTGAAGTATATATTGTGTATTGTTTCTGCTCAGAGACATGGTACGTATTATGGTTGAAGAGTCCTATACAAACACATGTATTGAGTGCAAATATTTTCTAGCCCTGGCATTGTAGTTCTCTTCCTTAGGATTTTTTATTGCCTTATCAAATGCTGACCAAAAATAAACAAAAAAATACTTGCAATTAATTTGATATTTTTGATGTTTGACTTAAACAAAATTTTGGTCTTAAACAAAAAGTGCATAAACAACAAACTAAGATGCCGCTTTTTAAATTAATGCATAAACAACAATAATGTACGTTACATAGAATCACAATGCATGAGGAAGGCATGACCTAAGATGATCAATATGTGATAAAACCAGGTTCATTCAACCTTATCGAAAATAACAGACTGGCATGCGTTTATTGTATGCAACCACATATAATATAATATTATACTAATAAAGTTGATACGTTATTAGGGCTAGGGATGGATAAAGCATTTCTTTGGGAATATTACAGAACATATAAATATTCAAGCTAAAAATATTTAAGTTTAATGTATAATAATAATATTGTTTTTTGCTTTTTTTTTTTTTTATAAACATGATATCCCCGCTCGCAATTATGGATACTAATCTCTTGAGTTGAGTAGGATCACATGAACGACAAAACTCATCTTCAAGAGTTTTAACGTTATTACATTTCTAGACTTGAATCCAAACTCAAAACCCTTATAAAGTTGGAAGACATTGCTATCTTCTCACCCCAAGCGTCCTTGGGGTGTATAGTTAAGAGTATACAGGTACATGTTTTCTACAATTTATTTAGGATACTTGTTTGCAATCCACTACGACAATTTGTAACACTTTCCTTTCTTCAAATGTTTTTGAATTTTTCTCATTTTTACTCTCGTAAAATTGAAATAATAGTTAGGCCAAGTTTGTATTAAGAAACTTTTTCACATGTACTTCTTAAGAAGTTATCCTAAGTGGTTCTAGAGTTTTATATGGACAAAGTTTTTTTGACACAACATAAATAAGAAAGTTAGTGTTTTAATTGGATTTTGTTAAATAACTTGAATATTATTTTAATGTGATAAATTATTGGTGTATCTATAGACCTCCAAAGGGATATATAGAATAGGATGAAGCTGAGCAATATTTCATTCCAATTGGAAGAAATGATAATTCCAATATGTTCCCTTTCCAACTGTGTGAAGTACAAAAAAGAAAAATGAACAAGATGGTAAGTGGTTTCTAGTTGGTGCCTAAACCTAGGTAGGAAAAAAAATCATGCAATGATACAATCAATGTAACATAACACTTCCAAATAATGCAATTATTCCTATCCCTCCCATTAAGAATTCCTCCATTTTATGTTGTATGCTAATGTTCTTTATGCAAGAAACATACAGAAATAGACAACATTCAAAAAAGTCAAAAGCTTACAAAAAAACACACAACTTCAATTAAATGGTTTCCCTCTAGTACCAATAATTGAATTATTAAAAATGTAGAGTTGATTTCAGTTGGAAAAGACATGGGAGATGACTTTCAAAAATTACTTAGAACTTATCCATGGCTTTATAGTACCTATATATAACAAGTTGCCAGCAAAATAATCACTACTGAGATGAAAGACTCTTTAGAAACTAAACAATAATCGCGTTCAACTGATCCATACTTGGGTGCAAATGGTTAATGCACTCCAATTTAAAGGGGCAGACTCGGCTAGTACCCGAATTCGATCTCTAGCGATGGAACAAACTGAAACCAGACTTTACTTACCTCCTGACCGAACTCCGAATTATTCAGGGCCCCCTTTCCCCTGGACACCGGAGCGGGTCAAAGACCTCTAGACCAAAAAAACAATAATCGCGTTAAGTGTATTTTACTAATTAACATGTATATACATAATAGGAAGTAGTATATCATTAGCAATACCTATACCTAATTATAATTGAAAAACCAGTTCAAAGGAATCACTAGGTATATGAATTCAGATTGCTTTTTAAGGATGTCATCAAGGGAATAAACGACAATGTAACTACCAAAAGAATAAAAAAAAGATGACTAAATGAATTTGAAAAAATAGTCTAGTAATTATTGCCATAAGAATCCAAATGTCTGAGAATCCCATTAAGCTTAATTCTTAACATCTTTTTTCATCTAAAATGAAATAGCATTAAAAAAAAAATTGTCATGAACAACCAGGCCAAAATTATCTCCAAGGAAACTCTTCATGCACAGCTAGCTGTCTAGCTCCCTATTCCTAATCCAAAACTTTTCCCTTGGACAGCTGGAGTGGACCACAGATGTATATACACAATGTTGAGATTGTGATGTTAGTTTGCAGAGGGTGTTTTCTCATTTCCACACCCTTTCCTGTTGCATACATTTCTAAAGGGATAGTTCAGGTTCCCACATTTTTTACAATTCCAGCTACCTTCAGGAACACTTGTATTTGGTTGACTTTGGCCCTTCAGTCAAACATCAAAAAACAAAAATTCAACAACACAACACAATAATTGTTTAGCAGTATCATAAGGGGGCTTTTGTATTTGAGGCTAATAGGATTATAAATTATAAAATAGAAAATATGATGAAATGAAGGTTAAATACTGAGTAAAGTTTAATCTTAGGAAATAATGACTTCTTACATGCACAAAAAAAACTTCATATAGCTAAGATGATCATCAGAGCAAATGAAAAACACAAATGAAAAGACTTACAGGTCTGGCAGCTCCACAGTGTTTCATGTTGCAAGAGGTTCTAAAGGCAAAGTTAACATTGTCACATTTAGGACAGATCCAATCCCCTTCAGATAAACCATCAGGCCCTGCATACACAATTCAAATTAGGAGGATAATTTTATTATTCTTTTCTTTGTTGACATATGAAGATATTTAAGTCATGTTAATGCAAAGGTCCATATTTTCATTTTCTCCCCATAAGCTATATTATATCTGCTAAGCCGAGTTAATAATTTTCATTGACTGCTGATCTAGCCTTTGGCATAGAAAAGCAGATCCTCAGAAATCTTATGAGGACAGAGAACTGAGTAATCACAAGTATTGTAATTAATGGAGCAACATAATAGAGGTTTGAATGAAATATGACAGAGGACATAAAGAAAGTTACTGTCATGATCTAAAATACAAGCAAGAACCACTTACGACAAAAGACCAGAAATACATTAGATGACCAAAAACAAAAGGAATAAGAGAATAGAGGTTTCAATGAAAAGAGAATCAAGAAGTAAAAAAAAATCATCTAAATACCTCCTCGACGTTTCCGAGATGCAAAATTATCTGTTATTAATCCTGTGTCCCATGGAGGAGGACCTTGAAAGCCATAACCATAAGGATTGATTGTAGGCCTTGGACTATAAGGAATACCTGATTCAACAATAACTTGGTTATTATTTATAGGTACAAAAAATAGATGCGTTGAAAATTTGAAATGCTGAGCATCATGATGTCATGTGTAAAATTAATGGTTCAATACTGTTACAACTTACAGCAACCTTTTTATCTTATATTTAGTAATTAGAATCTTATCTTATGCCAGATAGGTTTCTTGGCAAGCATGACATTCTACTTGAATTTATATTAGCGTGCATGAGTAATGCTTATAATATCAAATAAAGGAGGAAAAGAGGGGGAAAACCAGCTTATAAAGAAGTTACAGATATAGTTGCTGAGATTAAGAGAGTACCTCCAAAACTTCCAGGTGGGAATGAAGGTACCGGACTATATGACACACGAGGCCTAGGATAGAGACCATAATCATACCGTAGAGGAGAATGTGGTATGGGTGATCCAAAACTCCTTGGCATACCATATAGTTGAGGAGGAGCCCCAACACCTCCATAGTAGAAGTGAGGATGATCATTTCTATATGGGCTCATAACTTGGGTCGGCTGTAGAAACCAAGCAGTTAAGCACTCGCCAAAATCATAAGTTATATAGCATATAACAAAAAAAATTAAAGTTTTCTTCATTTTGTTATATAGTCTTTATCAACCATCAACAATGCAAAGAAATATTACAAACGTGTTGGGAGTTCATGTTGCAAGAAAAAGAAAGATACGTGTTCTTTTGTGACTTCGCCAAAATGAAAAGTCAGCAAACAAGACACGAATAAGAAACAAGAAATGAAATATGATCCACATTTACGTCTTAAAAAAAACCACTTTTTTTTCTTTTGCTTCTATAGGCCAACTATTTGTACATTGTACAGGGTTTTGCTCATTGGATGCCTTTTTATAAATCAATTTGTCCATTCACAAAAGAAAAGCTCCAAATGAAATCTAATTCAACCAAAGAAGCACTTACCGGATTGAAAGATGGTCTTGGAGCACCACAATGTCCCCGATTGCAAACAGTTCTAAATGAAAAGTTTAGGTTCCCACAATTAGGGCAAGTCCAGTCTCCATCTTTATGTGAAACTGATCATCAGAAACAAATATCCTCTTGATTAGCATTTTAATTTAAAATTCAATCAAGCACACTAAATTACAAATGCCTGTGAAAAAAGTAATTTTTTCCACCTATTATAAACCCTTTCACAGTAAGTGTTTTCAACATCCTCACCACTAAAGAAAATCCCCTATGCATAACCATTCTCATTTTAAATGCAAAGCAGGTAATTAGAAACAATAAAACTAGATTCAAAATTTCCCCATCACTACAAATGTGAAGCAATTCACAAAGTACATAAACTCAAATTAAAAGGCTATAAAAAGATTCAGAGTTTTAAATTGCAACCTGCAACGACACTTGCAGCCATGATATTGAAATTTCAAAAGCATCTGCAATTATATTTATCAACAACTATTCCCAATTTTAAAGATTATAAACATAACTGCAACCGCGATCATTTTAAAACAGTGCTTAAAACTCAAAATCCTAAAAAGATTATTGCATTTAGATTTTAAAAATAAAATAAAATTGAGCTACTTGATCCAGAAAATATCAAGAACTAGAAAGTAGATGAAATTTACCGTCATTTCGAGACCTTTTTGATCCAAAAGAATCACGATTACCGTCCTGAAAGGAAAAGAATCAAGCTTTGAACTCAGAAAACGACAAATAGAAGAGAGTAACAGGTAAAATTGCATGGAAGTGGAAGTAAACTCACCTTGGAAGAAGCCATTACAAGGTTTCAGAGAGAGAGAGAGATAGAGTGAAGTAGAGAGAGAGAGAGAGAGAGAGAGTACAAAACAACTGGAGGACGCGGTGTTCATATTATTTGATTTTTACAAACCAGCTGGAATGGCCCGATAGGACTGGACCGGGTTTGCTAAAACCGGTTCATCCATTTAAGTTGTGGTTTAATCCTTGTATTCGAATTGGTTCAACCCTATGACATAGCCCTGATACTCCAAAATAGGCCACGTATGTATGTCAATCTGATACCGATACGTATGACACGTATCCTGGGAGTATCCTGAGATGTCTCTTAAATGACCCAAAAGTTGGAAGCTATGTTATTTTAAGTAGTGAATAGTAGGCAATTCTATATAAAGCCTAAACTTACCGTATCCCGTATTCGGGCTTCATAGGTTCAACCCATATCGGCGGTTTTATTATTGCTCTGATGTCCGGAGGCTTTGAATAATTCGGACTTCGGCCTGAATAATTCAGACTTCGGCCGGGAGGTAAGTAAAGTCGGACTCCAATTTGTTCCATCACTGGGGATTGAACCCGGGTATTAGTCGAGTCCGCCTCTTTATATGAAGTGCATTAACCACTCGCACCTAAGTTTGGAGTTGTTTTATTTGTCTTTTGATAAGATTTAATTTGTTTTTTAATCATTCATTTAGGCTTGTTTTTACGGATTAAAGAATAAGTGATTTTGTTGTTAAATAATTTAGAAATTAGTTTTTAGAAATCTTTAAGAAAACAATAAGTTTTTGGTCAAAAAAAGAAAACGATCAGTTGTTTTGTATTTGTGCAACGTACTGAAAATCACTTGTTTTAAAAAACATTCTTTAAAAATGATTTTTATGAGAAGCTACTCAAAATAGAATCACATTTTAATGATAAAAATGATTTTTTTAAGAAAATGATTTTTCAGAAAAGCTGAAGCAAACACAATTGAGATCACTAAAAATAATTTTTTAGTTAAGGTTTAGAAATTTAATTCTCACGTTTGTTTTAAGTTTAAGATTTTATTATTAGGTATAAATATTCCCAGTAATAAAATAACCATCATTTTTCCATGATTTTATTCTTAACAAAAAGAGTCACTTCATGAAAGTGGGAAAAAACATGTATAATACCCAAAATCCAACTTTTATAAATAATTCTCAAGAATGTTAATTGTATTTTGGCAAAGGCTTATATTTTACAAACTAATTGGGAATAAGATACCGACATTATTATCCCGAGAAAGTTATTGCCCGGAATAATTTTTACAACCATGAAACAAAAGCACCTTAAAATTTGATCACAACAGTGTTAAATCTTTTGAGTAAGGATATCTAGTTTATACAAAAAAAAACACCTTAAAATATGATCAAATCTGAGTTTTTTCAGTTTAGATTAGATTGGTTATTTGGTTTTAAATTCTCTATAAACTTCTATGTTATATTAAATTTAAGAAAATTGTATATTATTTTATTGATAACTTTTATTCTTGAAAATTCAATTTTAAATAAAAGATTGAGTCTATCCTACATCGGCCAACCTTAGCTCAGTGTCCATCTGCACCAAGAATAATATGTGGACACCTCAATGTTTTTGGGGGCTTAGGATTGAGAAGAAGTAGGCCAGCTAACATTGTTATGCTTGGTAAGCATGTTTGGGAGATGATCCATTATTCACATAAACTTTGCGTGGGTTACTATTTTATTTACTCTACCCAAATTATTAAAATCAGTCAATTAACCACTAATAAAAATTTCAAAATAATTTTTTTTATCTCTTAAAAAATGAGAAACCTTAAAAAGATAAATAAGTGTCCCTGATATATAGAAACATAAAATTTATATATTTTTTGTAGATAATTTTAATTTTTTTTTTGACAAAAAGATAATTTTAATTTTTAAAGACTACTATAAATCTACTGTCTACCTTCTACTCTAAAAATAATCTATTCAACCACTCAAAAATTTCAAACTAACTATTTACACTCTTAGATACACAAGAAGACTTAATGACTATTCAAACTACTGATAAAAATTAAAAAAACACATGACAAATATTTGTCACTGATACTTAAAAAAAGAACAAGTAACTGTCTCTGATATATAAAAAAAACAAGGGACAAAGGACTTTTATAAATATATTATTTAACCACCAACAAATATTCCAAATAATTAATTTGTCTCTTAGAAAAAAAAGGAGAAAACTTAATGAATGTTTAAACTACTGATAAATATTCAACAAACATAACTAATTGTCATTGAAAAACACGGGATTAATTATGGTATCTGATATATAGATAAACACAACTTTATAAATTTTAAAGACTTTTATAAATATATTATCTATCTTCCATACTATCTACTATAATCTACTATTTTCCAAAATAATTTTTTACACTCTTAGAAAAAACGAGATGACTTAACGACTATTCAAGTTATCGATAAATATTAAAAAAATAGTTGATAAATATTTGTCATTGATACATAAAAAGGGCAAATAATTGTCCCTGATATATAAAAAACACATAATCTATATATTTTGTAGATAAATTTAATTTATAAAGACTATTATAAATCTACTATCTACTATCTATTAAAAATAATTTATTCAACAACCGAAAAAATTTCAAACTAATATCTACTACAAATAGTTGTCCCTGATATATAAGTAAACACGGTTTGTCAGTGATATTTGTTTTTCAGTTTTGATGGGAAACATTATATGTTGTCGTTATGAAAAATTATACTTTTATATTTTTGGTTTTCTAACTGTATTTATTTTTATATATTCGAGCTTATTAATTTCTGAGTTAATCCATTCATATAAAGAATACGAGAATACCCGTGCGTATTCACGGGTAAACTGTTAGTAAACACTGATACAAAAATTCAAATTGAATTGAAAAAAAAAATGAAAACACAAAATCAAATAAAATCTAGAATGGGCCCAGGAAATGATTGGCAGTAGTATCATAATTCAACAATTGTTCACAAAACAGCAAAGACTCCATCTCCGATTTCATTGAGGTTGAGCTTGACGTGTCAAGGACACCGACTCGGCTTATTTTCCTTTTCGGCTCCAACGAACATGGCTCCGGCGAGCGCTGCTTAGCCGTAACCAAAACCGGCTCGCTAACATCAGACTTCAGAGTCAGTGCCAATCAAATGCGGAAAATTGACCTTAGCTTTAGAGCCGCGCATTTTAAAAGCGGCTCGATCATAAGCCAAAGCTGCATCCTCAGCCGATTCATAAGTCCCAAGCCACACTCTCGCGCCGTTCTTTTTCGGATCTCTTATTTCAGCCGCAAACTTTCCCCACCGCCTGCGTCTAACTCCTTTGTATCTCTGCCAACGCGGTGGCGCGTGACTCACACGTGCTGTTTCAGCTGCACTGTCGGTGGATGAAGTGGGAGAGCCTTGGTTGATCACCGGAGCAACGCCGTGAGATGTAGCGGAAACGGCCATGAGAGCATTGAAGTCATGGTGGTGGTGGTCGTCGAGGAGATAGCGTTGAATGGATTCAAGAAAAGCAAGATCGCATTCATATTCAAGAGTAGTAGTAGTTTTATCCATTGTTGTTACTTCGAACCCAACAACCTTAAACTGTGTCTTTTTTTTGACAATAACCTTAAACTGTGTTTTAGTGAGTCTTGAAGTTGTAGTGGAAATGGAATGTGTCATGTCATGTGTGTGTCTTTAATAGTGGTTGGTTTTTCTGTGTCATTATTCTGGGACCATGTTTCTCTGTTTCCTTGAAGCATCTTGAGTTTTCAAGCACGTGTTACAATGAATGTTTAAAATAATTAAAGCATGGGATATTAATATTATACTAAGGCATGTATTATTCTGTATCTGGAAGGATAAGATTCTTCAGGATTACTTTATTTGTGTATGACCATTAATTATTTGGAATTTAACCACGTGCATGTTATAGTAATGGTTTTATTGAGTTTTCTTTTGATTAAACGGGAAAGAGATAATGGTTTAGTTGATTAATTGAAAAACAAAGGAAACAGTTTATATTTTCTTACTACTGAAAGGGAGATCATTGTTTGAAAGAGAAGTGAGAAAGAGAGAAACGTGAGTTTGAGGAAAAGCAAAATCAACAAACCAAGGAAAGAATGTAAGAATTATTTCTAGTAGGATGGAGGGAAGGTCAAATAATGAGTTGTCAATGTTTTTTTAGTGAACTTATAATTATTATGATGAGGCTTCAGAGAAACAACAACCCACGTCAATACAATATAGTACTAGTATTCAAATAACAAAAACCACGTTGGTCAAAAGTCAGACAAAAGTTCCTAAAGAAAAAGATGATTATTAAACTTAAAAATGCAACACGTGCATATAAAAATGTTGGTCCAATTGTTAAGAATTTAACACCTACGGGTTTAAATTCTGATGTCAATGCAACTAATTTGTTTTTTTTTTTTATTACAAAAGGGGTCTATTTCATTTCATTAAAAATAAGAGAAGAAATATATGCCGGAATATCAAATAAAGTTTGAGAAGAAACCGATAACAAGGCTATCCCTGCTAGAGTATGAGACACCTTGTTAGTTTCTCTCTCAGTAGAGAACTCCACATGAGAGTTGATACTAAAAAAACCAAAAGCCTCCCTACGAGAATGCAAAATACAACCATAATCAGATACAATAGTGGAGCACTTATTAAAATCATCTACTACCACTTTGGCATCAAGCTAAAAAAAAACATCTTTGTAGTGAAGTTCATGAACCCACTCCAATCACCGGTTGAAAACTATGAAGCTCAGACGCAATAAAAACCCATGCTCATCTCGAATACATAGCCCAAAACCCACCTTGTTGCCACCAATGTCGAACGCCGCTTCTACATTACATTTCACAAAACCCTAGTCGGGAGGTTTCTGCTAGCCTACAACTGCTCTAATATGCAACAGAACTGATGCAGAAGTTAATTTGTTAGTGAGTAATATGTAAGTATATTTGTAAGCATGTGAGGCTTTTTCCTAACTACTTCAGAGAGTGTTAGAATTAGACGTGAGAGAATATTTGACTAAATTAGAATTGTCTTAAGGCAATGCATAACGTAAAGGAGAATGTAAAATGTTTCAAAAATAAGAGGTTGATTGATTGTCATTGTCTAAAACATTTACAAGCTAGGTATTTATATACAATGGTTTCTATATTTGCCACGATCACTAGCCTACGGCTAATTAACTACTCGTCTAAAAAAATAACATACTTTAAGCTTAAGATGTGCTAAAAACCCTAAAAAATCATCCCACAAGCAACTTATGACACATTTCATTGGAAGTAACCACTCTTTTCTATATTCTATAGGCCTGAACATTTCATTGACCGTTTCCACACTCCACTTGCAATCTTCAATGTAACTTCACAAATGCTTGGCTTACTTGCTTCCAAATAATATCGATTATGCTAGCGAAAGTATTCTCGGCTAATGGATCCTCCGCTACAGATTCCTTAGGTGAGTTGAGCACGTTCTGCTAAGGTGACTGTTATGGTGAGTCTTTTGACCATATACACCCCCTTCTTTCACATCTATTCGCACCACACAAAAGCCCAATATCAAAGGGCCCAATCCAAACATCAAGGGCTCAGATCGAATCGCAAGATCGGATGGTCCTAATTCGTTGAAACAAACCCCATCACACTCTATAAATACAACATTCATTGCCTCATTAATGGTAAGCATTCTCACATTTATTACTTTGCTAAGACTACTCCACTGACTTTAGCATCGGAGTCACTTTGCAGGTACAACACCAGCTAGGATCGGATACAGTCATTGACTAAGGACATCAACCACTAACTACCTCGGACCACCCTTCAAGGTCGGAAGTACAGTGCAGAACATTGGCGACCACAGCGGGAGGTCTCAAACCAAGATCTTCTCCCCTCACCTTGATCAATGACGACTCGAAATCTTCGTTCGAAGGCAAACAGCCTCGCGGCGGGTATCCCCCCCGAGCCGATCCTGAGACCGGTCATCCCTCACTTGGCCGAACCTCAGCCAACCCCGGAAGGATTCGTACAAGACCTTCCAGACTCCACTCAAAGCACAAGTTCAAAATTAAATTCTGAACTTCGTTTTAGTCACCGGAAGCTCCGCAAGGAACCATGTACCTCCTCAAAATCCACTTTCTGTCCCGGCCGATGCTGCCCAACAGCTCGTCTTACTGTTGAACCGACATGAAGCGGCAAACCAAGAGAGGAGTTACCGATTTACGGATCTTGAAGGACAGGTGGCGGAGCTCCGAGCCCAGAATATTCCGGATCAAGTCTCACCCGACCCGGATTCCCCCGAAAGAAGAAATCCGTCCCGAAAGCGCCACCGATCTCCACCCAGAAGACGACATTACCATCGCTCTCCTCCTCATCGGCTCGGAAGAAATGTTTCATGTTCGCCTCCAACCAAAGTGTACGTCGGAAGGGAAGAGGCTGATTATTCACCCTGAGTTCATTCTTCTCTAGCGTCCTCTTCTCCTATACAACGATCGAGGAGTAGAGAATATTCACCTCGAGGATATCGCCCTCATGACCGCAGGTACCCGCACCATCGGTACCGATCTCCACCACAGACTCAAACGACCAAGCGCAAAGGCCCTTTTACGGAAAAGATCGGCCGCTACCCGATACTCAGATATCTCGAAAAACCACCAGAAGGCTTGAAGACCTATGACGGGACAGGCGACCCGGACAGACATTTAAGTTATTTTGACACAGTGATGCAGTATCGGAACGTTCCCGTAGAAATGAAATGCCGAATTTTCCCCCTAACATTGGAAAAAATAGCCTTAGAATGGTTTGAGACCCTCGAATCAAACACAATCTCCTCCTGGGACCACTGTTGTGTGAAAACAATATGTGCATGTATACACAATCGTAACAAGTAATAAAGAGTAAGTAGAGATCGTTCCCACGAGGATTGTTGAGTTCTTTTCTATATTTAATTAGCAAGTAAGCTAGTAAGTAAAACAAAGTAAAATAACAAGTTGTAGAACTTAGTTTTATCAACAAACAGTAATTAAGATAAATGATTACTAGAAATCCAGAATGAGAGTAAATTGAGAATGCTTTCACTATGCAAATTCATAATAATGCTCAAAATGCTATGCTAAGTGCTGCAGCACTAGGTGCTGCAGCACTAGGTGCTGCCGCAATTGTGCATTATTCCTAATGCTTAACACTAGGCTTTAGTCCTCCCAAATTATTCCTAATTCAGAAAGGATTATTTCCATAGGCTACTGGAGAACAAGCAGCTTTACACCTAAGTGTTGTACCTCATGGCTTATGCCTCTCCTATTCCTAGGACTCAAGCAAGGAACAACTATATTCCTATAGTGCAACATACCATGTCATCTTGTGAGATATAAATACAAACCATTCCTGTGAATGTATTTCTACTTAGATTAGACGGCCAACCCTAAGCTAAGATGGATGTAGTAAAACACACAAGATAAAGTGCTCAACACAATAACATAAGCATCAAGAACATTAAGACTTCATTACATAGATCTAAACATCCCAACTAAGAGTATTTAGCTCATGATGAGCAAACAACACAAGAAATACAACTCAAACATAAATGTTAAAGCCATAATACCGAAAATACAAGGAAGAAAGATACTAATTAAGAAGAGGTAGACTGAAGATTGGCTCAAAGAACAGTAGCATGGAGGTTCAGATTAGCTCCCAAATCCACAAAAATCTCCAAGTAAATCAACTTGTGTATTGCTGCAGCATCACTCCCAGCAACAGAATTTCTACCTTTTATTGTGAAAATGGAGCTTGGAACGAAAATGGAGAGAAAGGCTATGTCTAACCCTAGCCTCCTTTCTGAACCAGCCTCCCAAATGAGGAAGATGAGCTCCCTTTTATAGAGCTAGGGTTTAGTGATCCAAGAAATGTCATTTGGAGGCTCTTTTTGTCATTATGTGTGCCTAGGAGTACAAGTGACCACATAGATGGAATATTCTGATCTGAGCATATGACAGCCTGGTACCAGCAGCAAGGCCCTAAAATCCGCGTGCACCATAAAAGCACAAAATGGGGCACCAAAGTGCCAAATGACTCCAAACCATAATTAAATCTTCTTTTACACTAAACAACATATTTTAACTAATTAAAGACAATATTACTTTAGAACTCACAACAATTTAAGCTTCAAATAAGAGGTAATAACAATCATAAATGATTGTTATCAACCACCTGGCCAAATTATCCTCAGCTAATTTTTCCCATTCCAAAAGCAAACCAAAAAACAAAAATGTCTTAGCGTCCATCATCCAAGAGAACTCCGAATCTTTAAGACAATATATAGAAAGATTTAACAAGGAAGCAGTTCAAGTTCGGAACCTTGATGATGCCTTCCGAGTTTACTTCATGGGGATGGGGCTGCGCCCCGGAAGCCCATTCAAAAAACACATAAACACATGGGAGCCAGAGAACCTCCAAGATTTCCTCCAGCTATCCCAATGCTTTATCAATGAAGAAGAAAGCGCCATGATCGGTAAAAAATCACCACTGACCGAACCATCTAGACCCCAAAATGAAGAACCCTTGGTAAGTTCATGATGAGCAAAGTTCCTCATCCTGCCGTGTGAATCAATCTACAACTGTATCATTGGAAGACCGACTTTGGGAAGGCTCGGAGCAATAACCTCCACCACTCACTTAAAAATGAAATTCCACTCCCTCTGCAACAAGGTGATCACCTTAAACTCAGATCTTGAATCCGCCTCAAGATGTTTCTTCCTGTGGACAAAAGCAGAAAAAAAGGCTCAAGATAAGGAAGGGGTTCCACCTGAGATAACCAAAAAAGAAGAAGTTACAGGAAGATCAGCCGAAGTCAACTTAACTGATTTGGATGCAAGATACGACCTAGACAGCTCGGAAGAAGAAGATGATGATGAGTTGGCCAAAGAACTCAAAAAGAAAATGAGAAGACTGATAACTCTATTTTATATAGAGTTATTTATACAACTAAACCTAAATAAATTGTTGAAATCAAGTATAAATTAAGTAAATATCATAGAAGAAATTAGATAAACAACATTAAAGGATAAAGCAAGTGGTCATTCACAATATTAAGCATGATGTCTAGATATTGGTATGTTTGATATGTTTGTGAGTATTTTCAGATAAAACATCTACATTGGAAGAACACAATACACAAAGTAAAAGATTTCATCCAAATCATCCAGTGCACCTGCACTTGATGCAGCTGCATTGCATGCAGCTGCACCATTCTGCGAATGGTAGAAAAAGGCCAACACCGGAAGCACCTCAAACCAAAAGAAGGCAAAAGCACCTCCAAATGACATTATAGCTGATCCACAATCACATGGGGCACATGGAAACTTTATAAAGGAGGCGCCCACAATGGATGACCACTTGAAGAAATCATTTCATGAACCATATGGCAAGCTCTAATTGGACCACTCTTGATATTTGAGTATGAAACTCAAATTGCTTTTTCAAAGGCTGAAAAGTAACCATGGTTTGGTTAACTCAAATCAGCAAGGAAACCTCAACATGAAGGAAACCTCCAAGGCTATAAATAGAACTCAATTTCCTCACTTGAAAAATATATCATATATCATATAATCCTTTTTATGTTCTTTTTAGTTTAGTTTTTCGTAGTTTCAAAGTTTTATTTTCTTTATTGTTTAAATTAGTTGTTAGTTTGTAAGAAGGTGAGGAAGGAATTGACGACTTCTCCCTTCACTTCTTCATAGAGTTAGCTAGTGCAAGGAATCAGTGCATCTGCACTGCTTGGCAAACTTATGCAACAGTTCTTCAATCGGTGTAATCTCTACCCTATTGTTTTCTCTTGTAATTTACTTTACTTCAACATGTTTTATTTCATCTTTATTTGCCTTGCAATGCCTATGATGAGCTAAACTTCTTTAGTTGAGATGTTCTAACCTTATAATGATCTTTTGAGAAAGTTATTGTGTTTTTATATGGTGTATGCATTTTGGTTCTTGTGTTATACTACATCCATCTTATTTTAAGGTTGATCGCTTAGAATAAGTAGAGTTATATTCACAGACATGGTTTATAACTAGAAATCAAGAACTAATAAGGGTGAGTGTTTAATAAAGCCTTTGTTAACTTGTTTAATAAAGAAAGCTTGTTAATTCCTTGTTAAGTCCTAGACATAGGATAACATAGTCCTTAGGGTGATACAGTGGGTACTTCAAAGGCAGGAGTGAACTTATTTAGCATGCCTAGACATAGGAACCATGATGATGTTCACTCTTTCCAATCACCCTCTGTTGGAGCTTGTCCTGTATCAAGAACACATTATCAGTCAAGGATATGTGATAGTTGGGATCTTGATACAGGCAACCCACAGAGATGATGTTGACATGAAATTTTGGAATACACAAGACATTTGTCAATGTTAAGGAAGAATTAACAACTACTTGGCCACAAGCAATAACAGGGACTTTTAAATTGTTAGGGAGGGTGACAAAAGTGTTGTGCAGTTTTGTGTATGAAGAAAAGAGGGATAAATCTGTGCAAATGTGTGCTGTGGCACCTGAATCAATTATCCATTTATGTAAATCAAATAGAAAGTTGCAAAAACAAGCAAAATTTGCAAAATGTAGCATACCCAATTCAACAGAAGCTTGAGGGTTGAGGGATGCCTTTGCCATTTGAGCCTGCATATACTCAATAAGCTGCTGATATTGTTGAGTGTTGACAGCATTTTCACTGGTGCTTCCTGCAGTGACTTGCATCACTTGTTGTTGATTCTGAGATTGCTTGGACTTCTTGAAACCCGGTGGATAGCCATTCAATTTGAAACACTTTTCCTTGATGTGGCCTGACATCCCACAATGAGAACATTGAGGCCTATCCCGTTTTGCTCCTTTGGATTGAGAATTGACTGCAAATGTGAGTTGAGATGGTGTCTCAGTGGTGGTAAGGCCAATTTCCCGTTGCTTTTCTTCTTGAATGATAAGGGAGAAAACCTTGTTGATATCAGGAATTGGGTCCATCAAAAGAATTTGTCCTCTGGTATGGCTAAAAGAGTCATTCAACCCCATCAAGAAAATCATCACATGCTGGCGTTTGAGGGAATTGACCAAGGCAGTGGAACCACCACAAGTGCAAGTGCTGGTGGGTGTGTGTTCTGCAAGCAAATCCCACAATCCCTTGAATTTACTAAAATATGCACTTACAGAAAGAGTACCTTGGGTACACTTGAGAACCTCTTTGTTCATTTGGAAGATTCTGGGCCCATTGCTTTGCTGAAATCGATTCTTGAGCTCTTGCCATATGGCAGCAGCTAAATCGGAGTAGATCACGCTGCAATGAAGTTCCTTTGCAATGGAATTGAGGATCCAGGAAGTCGTCATATGGTTGCTTCGAATCCAAGCTGCGAGGTCAGCAAAATCCTCTTTCGGTTTGGGAAGGTACCATCTACAAACCCTAATTTGTTCTTGGCTCCAAGCGCGATTGTCATTGCCCTAAACCAAGAACCATAATTCGTGCCAGAATCAGACAACACATGTGAGACGAGAACAGCGCCAGGATTATCAAAAGGGTGAATGTAATACGGACTCGTGGTGGAAGTTGTGTCTGCCATGGAAGCAAAAACACATGCACAACGAGGAAAAAACGGAGAGATGAACGATTGATAAGCTCCACGCAAAGATCAATCGAAGATGATGAAGAAGAAATGAATCTACGCGAAGAATCGGAGACGCAGAGAAGTAATTGCGACTGATACCATGTTATCTTTGATGATATTCATCGGTTCAGACATTATGGAAAAGGAATTTGGGAACTTTCTTGGAGAATCAATACACACAATCAAGAGAGAAGATGAAGAAATCTGATTTCATTGTATTGAATAGAAAGTTACCATTGAGATAGATTTACAATAGAGCTTATATAGCTCAACCAGGGAAAAACTGTAAAGACCAATTAAACTAAATCAAACTGATTCAGTTACTAAAACTAACCAATCAGCCTAACCAACTAACTGACTATAGTTCAAAAAGAAACTAACCAAAGTTACAAAGTTCAAACTAATATAAAGTCAATAATCAGTTTAATAAAAATTGTGTTGTGTTCTTTTTAAATAAATAATCACTTATAACATTGGAGTTTTTAAGTATTTGTTTTTTATCTCTGCATTTATGTTTTAATATGTATATATATATATATATATATTAGTTGGACAATTTCATAGGATCTACGTTTCGTGCTATGTACTCGTGCTTTATGAACATATGACTCCTCACCGTTTCTACCTAGGATTACCAAAGTAGTCTTTATAAAGCCAAAATTAATCATCCTAATCACAAGAAAATACCAAAGCGGAAACGTACCTGAACTCGTGGTGTTGATTCGGTATGGGGTTTGGCCTTCTAGGTCAACAGTACTCACTCTGAGAGAACCCTTTAGCTTTCTCTCTGTATCTTACTGATAATGGGATGTCAGATAAGAACGACTCTATAAAGTGTTGTAGTGTAGTATGACCTGGGGACCATAACCTCCTTATTTATAGAACCCTAATTAGGGCTATCTATTGGTATTTCTAATTTAGCCCATCACAAAATTAGAACTACCCTTTAGTCTCTACACATTAAAGGCCCACATCCTATTAGATACTCAAAAACCTATATTAGCTTAACCTTATTAGATCACTTTATTGGGCTTAATCTTAAGTTACAGTCCAAAGTACATAATTATTAACATATAAGGTGAATGTTGGATTAATGATCCATACATTTGTTGGGAAAAAATTGAGGATATGTACGTCCTCTTGGATTTGAGGGTCTTTGATAGGTTCGATTTTTTTTTTGTTAGTTCTGAATGTAATGAAGGATTTTAGGGTTTCATTTTTCCTTTTTTTATTAGGAAAGAGTTGGGGCAAAATTGTTATTATTTATTGATTAGGGTTTGATTAAAATAGTTAATTAAGGTAGAGTAGGTTCTGATTAGGGAAAAATAGAGCTTTAATTGAAGTCTTGGACGTAGGTTAGGCTATAAGTCCCCATCACTCCAATACACGCACTTTCTTGTGTGAAGTTGATGTTAACGTGAATTTGATATATAGGAGTTGTTAGAACACGACACACTATTAGTGTTAGTGGAACATGTGTTGTGGTTATACACACAACATTCCCCCTTAATGCTCTCTTTCTCCTTTGCCTCCTTAATTTCTGTTTCTCTTTTCCTTGTTTCCGTTTCACCTAGGGTCCCACCTTTCCCTTTAATCATTTCTCATGTAACCATATCTTTCATTTTATTTTTTCTTGTGTCTTTGGTTCCCTTAACATAGGGTCCAATGAAAGTAAAAAAATTATAAATCAATAGAAGACCAACCATATAGAAATAATCCACACGAAGTCAGGTTCCTCGACCTAGATTAATCACTGTCAACCCAGTGTAAACTACGCGCCAAACACAATGTGACAAAAAATAAATATAATGGGAACTACACGCAACTTTCTTGTGTGAAGTTGACGCTGAGTAAGTAATTGATAGTTGCATATTTTGTACTATTATAGGGTGGAAGCTTCATGCAAAAATGGGTGCATCTGCGTGATAGTGATGACATGGCTTCTTAAAATATTGATGTTCACATCACCAACATGAGCTGTGAAACCCCTTTATAATGGCTATTTCTTCTTTGTCTCCTGAATTTGTGTTTCTCTTTTCCTTGTTTCTATTTCACCTGGGGTCCCACCTTTCCCTTTCATCATTTCTCATATAACCATATCCATCATTTTCATGTGTACGTAACTTCCTTTTTGTCTATATATATATATATATATATATATATATATATATATATATATACACACACATGTATGATCTTATTTTCTTTCAATTTAGTGTCACAAATACAAACAATGCATGGCCACCCAAAACTTTCTTTTATTTTTCCTTGTGTCTTCGGTTCCCTTAGCCTTAGGGTCCAATACTGAAAGTAAATTTAATGATGAAAATAGTAAGATTTACATTGTATACATGGGATCACTTCCTGAAGGAGGAATGTATTCACCAACCTCTCACCATCTTAGCATGTTGGAACAAGTTACAAACAATGCAGAAAATCATTTGGTTCGAAGTTATAAGAGAAGTTTTAATGGTTTTGCTGCCAAACTCACTAATCAACAAAGAGAAAAGATTGCTAGCATGAAAGGTGTGGTCTCTGTTTTTCCAAGTGAAAAATTCTCTCTTAAAACGACAAGATCTTGGGACTTCATGGGGTTCTCTAGAACAATCAAAAGAGAGAAAAGAATTGAGAGTGATGTCATCATTGAGTCATTGACACTGGAATTTGGCCAGAATCTGAAAGTTTCAACGATGAAGGTACTTAACATCATTATCTCACATGCATCATAATATTTACTCGCATTATTACCCTACTTTACCATAATAAATTGTGATTCTTACATGTGCAATCAATTTTTACCTCTTTTCTTTTATGTAGATTAATTTTTTTTAGTTATAGACGCCTGAAATGCACGAAGTGAGATTTAAAAGAGTTATTATCTACAACATTGTTATATATATAGTGGTGTCCGTGTAGGATATTGTTGAGAAATACAAATAGATATTTTATTAAAAAAATGATTTTTTTATAGAGAAATATATACAACATTTGATGCACATATATAATTGAGGGTTCATTTGATTTTTTGTGTGTAAATATCGAATATTTTATGCACGCAACCGCAGAGACTAATCTCTCAAGCTGAGTAGACCAACAATGGGACGTAAATTTTTCCTCAAATGTTTTAACGATGTTACATTTTCAAGACTAGATTGAAGGTTCATTTGATTTTCAAAAATGAAATTAAAATTAAAAGAGAGAAAAGAAATTTACATCAAAGTAGACAAATAATGTTTTAACAACAGGAGAGGGGAACAGGGATGTGATCAGTGGCGGATCCAAAAAAAATTATTGATGGGGGAAAGAAAATAATCAATAAAGTTTTTACAACAAAAAATATTATAAATTTTACAGAATAAATAATTTGATGATAAAAACAACGAATATGATATATTTAGTTTTAGATGGACAAAATTAGAAGAACAAAGATGTAAGACTAGTACAATTTACTTTCTCTTTAATCTTCTATAATTTTTTGTCATTATTTTGTTACAAAATTTATTTTATGGGGGCACCATCTATATTTTTATGGGGCAAAAAAAAATTATTTAGTGTATTGAATATAAAAAAAAAAACTAGTTGGTGAGGGCAATTTCCTTCACCCCTAACACATGCATCTGCCACCGAATGTGATAATCTTCTCAATGTTGAAATTTGAGCTACGTCACTCTGTTATTTTGGATTTTCAAGTAAACAAAGACTTTCGTATAATCAGGAATGGATCTCCTCCAATCACTTTACTGTGTAATGAAATCTTAGCTACACATTAAATAAGACAAAGAAAGAACGAGAAATAAAAAGAAATTGAAGGGTGGAAATTTAATACTACACAATATCTAGTAAAAAGTTCATTGGAGAGAAGTGCTCTCTCGTGTAACCATGTTTCGCGTGCATGTCGCTAATTATACAAAAGAGAATATTTCTGGCATGTGCATGCTTTATCAATGTTCTTCTAAACACATTTTCAAAAGATATCCACAAAGTAAAGATTTTGAAGATCTTCTTACAAATATTTTTTGAATGAATATTGGGCCCCTGTAATCTATTCCAATAGCTTTCAAGTTTCAACTAAGAATTCATGTGTGCAAAATCTGAATTTCCTAAATAGCTAGATTTGTTACGGGATGTATAGTAGAGAATTTATGGAGATGTAAAACAATTTTTCAAAACTATTTTACAGAACAATTTTTAAAAACTAAACTAAAACACATTCAAAAAAATAGTTGGGTGGATTGGAATTATCTGAAGGGTATGATGTTGAAGATGGGCTTTGATCAGAGATGGGTTAGATGGATATCCATGTGTTTGGAAACCGTTAGCTACTCTATTATGGTGAATGATGAAAAAGTTGGACCCATTACTCCGGGGAGAGGATTGAGACAGGGTGACCCACTGTCACCTTATTTGTTCATCATTTGTGCGGAAGGTCTCACAACTTTACTAAAAAAGCAAAGAGTAGAGGGGATTTACATGGTGTGAAAGTGTGTAGGGGGGCCCCATCCCTTACCCACCTCCTTTTTGCTGATGATTGTTTCCTTTTTTGCAGGGCTGATGAGAGAGAGAGTAGACAGCTTCAAGAGATCCTTAAAACATATGAAGTTGCGTCTGGTCAGGCTATTAATATGGCCAAGTCGGAGATATTTTTTAGTAGGAACACTGGTGGTGACATGAAAGAGTTAATTACCACTATTCTGGGTGTGACTGAGTGTATTGGGACCGGGAAATATCTGGGGTTGCCATCTATGATAGGGAGAAATAAGAAGCAAATGTTTGGGTATCTAAGGGATAGAATGTGGAGGAGACTGCAACATTGGTCAGGTAAGCATTTGTCTAAAGCAGGGAGAGAAGTACTTGTGAAATCAGTAGCTCAATCAATACCAACTTATTGTAAGAGTGTTTTCTTACTGCCAACAACGTTGGGGGAGGAGTTGGAGAGAATGATAAACTCTTTTTGGTGGGGTAGTAACCAGAACTCAAGAAGGGGTGTTCATTGGTTGAATTGGGACAAGCTGACGGTGAGGAAGGAACATGGAGGCATGGGTTTTCGTCATTTCTATGGTTTCAATTTGGCATTGCTAGGGAAGCAGGCGTGGAAGATTATCACCCATGCGGATACTATTGTGGGACGTGTCTTTAAAGCAAAATATTTTCCGAACAGTGATTTTATGGGGGCTCGCTTGGGCCATAGTCCCAGTTATGTTTGGCGTAGTATCTACTCTTCCCGGGTGGTGGTAAATGTGGGATCTCAATGGCGTTTAGGAGACGGTAGGAATGCATCTATTTGGAGGGACCCGTGGTTGAAAGGGAGGAAAGATCATTTTGTTCGGTCCACTATGGTAGTTGGAACGGAGGATATGAGAGTGAGCGATTTGAGGGATGAAGCTAATGGGGGTTGGAATGATATTTTGGTGGATTCCTTGTTCAACAATCAAGAAGCAAATCTTATTAAGAGGATTCCATTGTATAATGCCCAGGGAGAAGACAAATTATTTTGGTGGCGAAGTCGTAATAGTGTGTATTCTGTAAGGTCGGCGTATTATGGGATCATGGAGGACATTATTGACAATAGTGATCTTAGGAGAGAAGGAAATTGGATGCTAATTTGGCGTCTTAAGATTCCCCACAAAGTGAATTTGTTACTTTGGAGAGTGGCGAGGGGATGCTTACCCACTAGAATGAATTTGAGACGCAAGCACATTCCATGTGAGGAACAATGTCCAATGTGTAGTGAGGGGAGTGAGGTTGATATGCATTTATTTTTTAAATGTGGTGAAGCTCAAGCCATATGGAAACGTAGTCGCATGCTACCTACCGTCATTGCTTGTAGCGATCACCACAATGTTTTTACTGATTGTTTCTTTGCTCTTTTTGACAGTTGGACAGATTCAAAAAGGAAGGAGGCAGCCATGAACTTTTGGGCAATATGGAAGAGACGCAACGACAAAGTATGGGAGGGTACAATGAAGCCGACAGCTTTATCTCACCAGTATGCGCATGACTATCTTCACGAGTGGGAATTGGCGAGACAACATCCAACCCGTAGCAACAACACAACTGCTGGTGTTGCGGTTCCTTACCCGCGATGGCACAAACCGGCGCCAGGTACTTTGAAGTGCAACGTTGATGCTGCGTTGTTTGATCAGGATAGCAAGTTTGGTATTGGCATTTGCATTAGAGATGAGAATGGAGTCTTTATGGAAGGAAAAACAATGTGGTTTGAAGGAATTCCGGAACCCCAAGAAGCTGAAGCGATGGGTCTATGGCAGGCATTGAAGTGGTTGATGGAGTTAGGCTTGGAGGCAATGGCCATTGAGATGGATTGCATCTCTGTGGTCAATGCGGTGAACAGAGCAACATTCCTCAATACTGATTTTGATGTCATTATTTCTCTTTGCAATAATTTACTATCTATTGTTCCAAGCTATAAGATAAGCTTTATTAGGAGGCAAGCAAATCTTGTTGCTCATTCTCTTGCAAGGGCATCAAGAAACTATGCTAGCTCCCAAGTTCATTATTATAGTCCATCTTGTATTACAAACATTATTGAAAGTGAAATGATATGAGTTTATTTGCGTCAAAAAAAAATAGTTGTTTAAATCAACAATTCTCATTTTTGTTAAGGTTAAAAGTTTAATGACATCACATTGAATTACACCACTTAAATAGAGTAAATTTGAGATTTATATCACCTTGAAGACATTCAGTTGTTTAAGAAAACAATTTTTTGAAAATATTTTACAGAACACTTTTAAAGACTAATAAAAAACCAAAACACATTAAAACAACTGTGTATATGAAGTACTCATTCTTTTTGTATTGATCATCAGGTTACAGTGATATTCCAAAAAAGTGGAGGGGAGTATGTGAAGGTGGTGAATATTTCAGGTGCAACAAGAAAATCATAGGAGCGAGATGGTATCTTAGTGAGGATATTGAAGATCGTAGTGCAAGAGACTTTACAGGTCATGGAACACACGTAGCTTCAACAGTAGCTGGAAGAGAAGTCAAAGATGTAAGTTTTTATGGTTTTGCAAAAGGAATTGCAAGAGGTGGAGTTCCATCTGCAAGAATTGCTGCATATAAAGTTAGTGATCATGAAGCATGTGATTGTTTTGATATATTATCTGCATTTGATGATTCTATTGCTGATGCAGTTGATATAATCACAATCTCTATTGCTTCTTATGGAGTCTTTGATTTTGTTAAACATCCTATTGCTATTGGTTCTTTTCATGCTATGGAAAAAGGTATACTTACTGTTCATGCTGTAGGAAATGAAGGTCCTCGTTTATGTTACTAAGCCAAATGCTTAGCAACTATTACTAAAGGGTAAGGTGGTAAAATCCATGATTAAAAATAGGAAAAAAAAAACTGATTACCCAATCACATGTTTTCCTCCATAATTATAGGGATCAATTATTAGTAATTAAAATTTAAACTGAATAGAGAGAGAAACGTATTACCAAAACCTCAAAATCACCAAAACCCCCAAACGCATCAGGTTCTTTGTTACCCAGAACAAAAAACTCAAGTTTCTGCGTGAAGGTTTTTGCTACCTCTCTCAGGTTTCTTCGTTACCCAGATACTGGTTTTTCGTCAAGCAGAAAACGCAATCGGTTTCTCTACCCATCTTCTTTCTCAGCTTTTTGCGTTTTCGTTTGTCTACCCATCTTCTTTCTCAGGTTTTTGCGTTTTCGTTTTCGTTTTTTCATGGCGGAATCTTGCGTTTTTTTCCTTTTTTCGTGTTTTTCCACCTAGAACGCTGAAAAACGAGATCGATAACGCAACCATGAATCGAAACGAGTTCGAAGACACGACTGTCGTCTCTAACCACTTCGCAATCTGAAAAAGGTTAGTTTTTTGTGCTTCAAATATTGTAAGTAACTGATAAAAGATTGTTGGATAGGGGTTTTTTGTTTTTACGCACTAAGAATTTATAGGTAACGACACCTAACCAACGTTGTTCAATACAGTATACATGTGGTTAGTGATAGATTAAGTTTGGAATAAGTTTGGAAATTGAAATGATTATCTATATGAGTGTGTTATTTTTCCTTGAAATAAGTTTGGAAATTGAATTGAAATGATTTCTTATTTGTCTATAAATTTATTTTGATTCAATTTTGTTGGCCAGGTTTGATTTTTGAACAAATTTTATAATTTGTGGGGTGGGGTTTCAAAATTGTATTTGCTTGTAGATTAAATTAATATATTATCATGTTATGTTTCATACGGGAAATTCTAGTATTTTGGAAGTAACATTGATGATATAATTATCAAGGAGATAATTGAAATTCTCCCAGAGTTGGATTTCCAGCACCAGATATTGAAATTCAACAACTTTAATTTTTTTGGTAGATTAATTCAAATTCTCCCAGAGTTGGATTTCCAAAATGTTAGTTTTTTGTGACAATATTGTAATTCTCCCAGAGTTGGATTTCCAAAAGGTTAGTTTTTTGTGCTTCAAATATTGTAAGTAACTAATAAAAGATTGTTGGATAGGGGTTTTCTGTTTTTACGCACTAAGAATTTGTAGGTAACGGCACCTAACCAACGTTGTTCAATATTGCGGTATTGCGGTTAGTGATTGATGAACCAAAATACAGTATACATGTGGTTAGTGATAGATTAACCAAAATACACTATTCATGTGGTTAGTGGTTTATAGATATGAAGACTAGAGAAATATGGAGATCAAAATTAGAAGAAACTAATACTACCTAACACTTGGTGAAAAATTTAGTGGTTTTTAGTACTTTTGAGATGGCCATATTTTTCTTTTACATTTCAGTACTGTTAAGCAATTTTATCAAATACTATATCCTCAGTTTATATTTGGCAAATAAGAACTTGGCAAAATCTTATGATCATTGCATGAAGTACATGAAGTACTCCATTAATTTGTAGTCTTCATTCCTACAATCAAATAGTCTACGAGTGACAAATCATGCTTCCATAAGTATAAGTTAGTAAACTTATACTAAGTATGTGGTTAGGTGAAAACTATCTGTGTTGTGTAATTCTAAGGTTAGAAAGCAACTGATAAATGTTCTCTAATTTTGTGATTATTATCGCTTTCTATTTACCAAAAACGGTACATCGATCTCCTCTCCAATTTTTAAACATTTATTGCTTTCTATTAATTGCTTATTCTGGTTCCTTTTATTTTCAGTGAAGATGGCAAAAAGGAACAAAAAGGAGGTTAGGAGTGCTAGGGAAGCTAAACCTACGAGGTACAGACATAAATGTAAACCACTGATAGTTCACACAATGCTGAATGGAGTAACCAGTTCTCGGAAAGAATTGTTGCAGTCAACCGGGTTTGGATCCCTTACGCTCATATGCAAATGGAGGAGGATTCCCGGGGAGTTCGTGAAATGGGTGTCTGAGAACTTTGAACCCGATCAAAGTCAATTGCGACTGAGCAAATACGAAGCACTACCTGTAATGTTGGAAGTCAATTGCTTGTAATTTAATTTAATATATTATCATGTTATGTTTCATACTGATGAGGGAAATGCTAGTATTTTGGAAGTAACATTGATGATATAATTATGAAGGAGATAATTGAAATTCTTCCAGAGTTGGATTTCCAGCACCAGATATTGAAATTCAACAACTTTAATTTTTTTTGGTAGATTAATTCAAATTCTCCCAGAGTTGGATTTCCAAAAGGTTAGTTTTTTGCGACAATATTGAAATTCTCCCAGAGTTGGATTTCCAAAAGGTTAGTTTTTTGTGCTTCAAATATTGTAAGTAACTGATAAAAGATTGTTGGATAGGGGTTTTCTGTTTTTACGCACTAAGAATTTGTAGGTAACGGCACCTAACCAACGTTGTTCAATATTGCGGTTAGTGATTGATTAACCAAAATACAGTATACATGTGGTTTAGACTATAATGTCGTTTTGATCTTCATCCTAGACATGACAATCCTGAACTGCAAAATAAAGCAAAAAAAGGCATGATAAGTACGGAACAATGGTTAGTTTTGTTTATTTGTAGTAAATTCAGAATTTTTTTCATTATACATGTTACTAAAAATATATTTATTTTTTTTAAGCAATGTTACTAAAAATATAGGAAACCAAAATCACGAATTAAAGAAAATAGTATCAATAATAATTTAAGCACCTGGAACAATGATGTCGGTTTGCTCTTCATCCTGACCCCGAATTTCAGAAATTATGTGGCCGTCAGAAATGTTACTAAATTCTACAAATTACAGAAAATACAATCAATAATAATTTAAATACGGACACAAAGTCACATAACTTCGGCTAGTTTACTACTATCCATAGAATTGAAGAATTCTGGATATTCATATAAAATAGGAAATTGATTGTTATACTAATCACATAATTCGGATTAGTTGTCTCTAGCCACCTAATTATTGAGCTTCGGTTATTCATATAAAATAGGAAATTGGTTCATATAGTTGGTCATAGGGTGGCAATGAACCGAACCAACTCGAACATAGTTCGAAATTCGACTCGACAAATAGCTCGTTGAACTTGGTTCATGAACCAAATGAGTTGAACTTGAGCTGAAGATTGAGCTCGTTAAATAAATGAGCCGAACTTGAGCTAGGTGTAGTTCGACTCGTCTCGTTCATGAACCGATTCGATAACTATATATATATATATATATATATATAATATTTTACCATTTTTTATTTCAACATGATCTCTCATTTTTCATGTTATGCATTTTGTGTTTTTAGAGCAAAGTTTTTGTTTAATGGTTGGTACAATTTGTTTAGGAATAATTATTACATCATTATACTATTCTGAAATTGTTTTATTATTATGCTTATTTTTTTTATTATTAAACTCATGATATAGGTAAACAAAAATGTTATAATTATATTTATGTTTTCAATTTGGTAATTATTTCATTCAAAAACTACTAGTAAATTGCTATTTGAGAATATCAAAATCTAGAATTTTCAGTTTTTTAACATTTTATCCAGCGAGCCGAGCTAACGAGCTGCTCGCGAGCTTGAACCGAGCCGAGTAGAGCTGTAAAAAAAGGTTCATGTCGAACTCGAGTCGAGCTACGAGCTGAGGCTATTCTTATCGAGTCGAGCCGAGCTGAACCAAGTTCGACTCAGCTCGACTCATTTCCAGCCCTAGTTGCTCCTTATACTAAACATATAATTATAGAACATTTGTTGCTAAAGCTCTAACCACCTAATTATAGAACTCTGGTTATTAGTATAAACCGTGTGAACCAAAGCATTTTAATTTTATAGTCACTATTTTAATATGTTTAGTAAACATATAATTATAGTGTTTATAGTGTTTAATAACCATAAAAGTGAACAGCAATGGTTAGTATAAACATGCGTTCATATATAGTCGTGATTAAGAAAAGACTTACGAGCAAGTAACTGTGTAAAACTGATATTCTTCTCATGTTCATCAACCCCGTGGTGAGCCATCACGGCGTAACCGAATAGCGTGCTTCAATGACTTGCTGCAACCGTGTGCGTTGATTTAATGCAAAAAGGTGCAACGTTAAAAAAAAATGGACTGATCAAAGAGGAAGAAAGGAAGAATAAAGCGTGAATGATATAAAACGCAGAAAGAAAGAAAGTGCAGAATTAAGTGTGAAAGATGGAAGAGGGAAAGAAAGAACGCAGGAGCAAAATTAAGCGTGAAAGAAGGAAGAGGGAAGGCTGCCGGAAAAAAAAAGGAAGGGAGAAATAATAGGAAAAAATTAAACGTGACATTAAATGTGGTGCCTTAAAAATAGGAATTATTTTCATTGGTAATTATATTTAATTATTTAATTATTAGGCAGAATATTAATGAGTACCAAAATACCCTCCTTAAATAACAATCATTGGATGCATTTTAATTAAAATATTGAGCATCCAATGGCTCACATTAATTTAGTAACTATTACTAAGCAAAATGCTTAGTGATGTAAGCCGTAGCACTCGTTTATATACTGTTGGTAGTGGAGCAGCACCTTGGTTATTTTCTGTTGCAGCAACTACTATTGATAGAAAATGCATTGATAAAATCATCCTTGGGAATGGAAAGACTTCAATTGGAAAATCAGTGAATACTGTTTCTTCAAATGGTACTTAATTTTCCATAGCTGTTCATAATATTCATGGTGATGATAAATATTGCAGTGTTGAGTTATCTATGAGTTGTCTGTGTGTTGATAAAGAAATGGTGGAGGGAAAGATTGTTATGTGTGGAGGTAATGGCGGTGCAATGTATGGTTTTGATGCAGCAGCTTTTGAAAATGGTGCAGTTGGTTCAATTACACAGAATGATGGAACACTTTATAATTAATGATGTGGCTATGGTGACTTACTCACCTTCAGTTAATTTGGATTCACATGACTTTGATTTGGTTAAGTCATATATAAATTCTACAAAAGATCCTAAAGCTGAGATTTTAAAGAGTGAGGAGATATTTGAAGATATTAATGCTCCTAAAATTGCTAGTTTCTCTTCTCGTGGACCAAATCCTTTAATTCCAGAAATTTTGAAACCAGATATAAGTGCACCAGGAATAGATATTTTAGCTGCATATTCACCTGAAATATCACCTTCACTTTATCATTCAAGAGATACAAGAAGGGTTAGATATAGTATAATGAGTGGAACTTCTATGGCATGTCCACATGTTGCTGCTATAGCTACATATGTGAAAACATTTCATCCTAATTGGTCACCTGCAGCTATTAAATCAGCAATTATGACAACAGCTAAAAAAGTATATGGTTCTTATGATTTAGCTGATGAGTTTTCTTATGGTTCTGGATTTGTTAATCCATTACAAGCTATTGATCCTGGACTTATTTATGATATTTCTACAGAAGATCATTTACAAATGCTTTGTAATTATGGTTATGATGCTGAATCAGTTAAACTAATAAGTGGAGGGAATTTAACATGTCATGGAGCTTCTAATAGGTCTTTGGTGAAAGACTTAAATTATCCAGCATTGGTAATAACAGTGGAGCCTTTGAAGACTTTCAATGTTGAGATTCATAGAACTGTTACAAATGTTGGATTTCCTAACTCAACTTATAAGGCTACAATCTCTCCAAATTCCAAAATTAATATTACAGTGAAGCCTGAGATTTTGGAATTTAAGTCATTGAATGAGAAACAATCATTTGTTGTTAATGTTGTTGGAGGACCAAAACCTAATCAAACTGCTATTTCCTCCTCACTTTTTTGGTCTGATGGCATTCATTTTGATAAGATCTAACAGGATCTTTAAGGTTTAGGATCTTGAAAAATGGCAAATCAACAATTTCTCACAACAAACTCATGAATAAAACTCAATAACACAAAAGGAAAAGACGCAACACTTACGTAAAGAGAAGAAATACCGAATGTGGAGAAGCTAGAAATGGAAGTGGAGAAGGAAGTCCACCACTTCTTCCTTGGGAAGATGATAAGGACAACACTATCCTTGAGCTCTCCTAGCCTCAAGGTTGTGTGCTCAAGGTTCTCATCTCAAGAAACCTTGGAGAATCTATGATGAACCTCACCACACTAGCAATGGAGTCTAGCCTCTCACCTCTCTCTTAGGTCTCACGGCTCTCTCTCAACAATTGCTCAAATGTGAAAAGTGATTTCAGTCATCATCAAAATTCTAAAATTACACTAGGGTTCCAAGTATTTATATTTGTGGACTTATGGATCCTAGGCCCACAACTAAAGTCCAAAAGAAAGACAAAACAAGGCCCAAGGCCACAAACTAAGCTACTAGACCATAGCCACTTAACTAATGCCAACATGGCTCAATTAAAAGTGTCTTACAATTTATTGAAAGAAAAATAAAGCATGGGAAACACTAGAGTTGGTTTTTATCTTCGTGATCTTCATCCAAGCACCATGCATGTGGGCTCACATCATACTCCCCCTCTTGAATTTCACTTGTCCCCAAGTGAACTCCCCCTCTTGGAAACCTACATCAAAGATGGATAAAAATCATTTATTTTGAAAAACAAAAAACAACTAAACTAATGCTAGAATTTCTTAGGCTCCACCGGGATCAAAAGGAAAGTGAGTGACCCCAAATAAAAGCTTTATCATGAAAAATCCAAGCACAAGTTTTAGCACAAACCAAAGCATGGTAAACTTCCAAGCAAAATAAAAAGACCTAGAGAAAGGAATGGAGAAAAGAGGGAAAGTATTATACCTTTGCAACTTAAAAATACTAAGCACATTCTCCATTACCTTGGCCTTACCAAATAATTGTGCACCTTTGGAAGTACCATCAATATTAGAGTTGTCTACCACAATTACACTTGTAAAACTCTTTTCCTCATGTACCTCACAATTCTCATGTATAGAGGCAATATGGTGCTCTTCATTCTTTGCAAGTGCCTCAAGTGCAACATCACATTCACTCACCTTATAAGAGGAATCAACAAAACTAGAAGAAAAATTAGCATTAGTGGTCAAGCAAACAAAATCATTAAAAGATGGGAGTTTGGATGACTCTCCCAACAATGGTTCAAGTTCCTCCCTACTTCCAATTTTTGGAATCTCTTTAGAAGTTTCCATCATTCGAGGCTCTCGGCCAACCCTAGTTGCTACATCCTCCTCATTGATTTTAACATTCATTTCCTTTGCTTCTTCCTCTATTTTATTCTTCAAAGCAATTTGGTCCTTAAGCATTTCATGAAGGCTAAGAGAAGTAAGATGAATTTCCAAATTTTCATGCCTAAAAGAGTACTTGTTAGCATATCCATCATAGATTGCTTTCTTATCAAGTTGCCATGGCCTACCTAAGATTAGGTGGGCGGTCTCTATAGGTACAACATCACATAAGACTATGTCTTTGTACTTATGGGTGGAAAAGCTAACAAACACTTTTTTATTCACAATAATTGTTTCTTTATCTTTATGCAACTTGAGCTTATATGGTGTTGGATGGTCAAAGGTGTGAAGGTTGAGTTTTGTAACTAAACGAGTGCTAGCCATATTAACACAACTCTCACCAACCACTTGCAAACAACATATACTATTTTGAACACGACATCTTGCATGGAACAAAGAATAAGTAATAGCAATAGGAGTAGAAGTAGAGATTTTCTCCTTACCATTTGGCACCATGGCCGAAGCTTTATCATCTTCAAAGTTAGATTGAAAAGCTTCTTCCATGTTTGCATTCGTATCCCTCACTCTATGTCTCCTTTCATGTTCTTTCTCCTCAATATACTTATCTCTTCTATACCTCCTTTGATCCTCATCATACATATATTTTCTATACCTTCTTACAAAATACTCACGAGGGGAATCATATCTCTTGGGAGAAAGATGTCTTCTTGGTGAAACATGTCTCGTTGGGCTTCCTTTGTACCATTCATCCATCTTTCAAGTGAAATGTGGTACCTACAAGAAGAGTTAGAAAATAACAAAAATTTACAGCCACCAATAAGTCCTCACAAGTGTATTTAGCTCACCAAATGTCACTCCACTCGTGTTTAGGCTTTTTAGGAAAAATACTCTCCACTCAATGATTTTTTGGACACACAAGTGTAAAATAGGGCCACTCAAATCACTCTATTCTCCAATGATCTCTTAGGAGTGAACCTCAAAAGCCTCTTCCCAACCTTGACGTTGATATTACTATAGATTCTCAAGGAGAGAGTATTGCCAATCACCAAGAATGCCAAAAAATGGGAAAGAAACTACTATGACAAACTTCCGAATTTTGAAGACAAAAATCAAAAGCAAAAAAAATAAAAAAAAATTAACAAAGCTAAACCAAATATAGAGTATTTAAAGACAAATTTAAACTAATAAAAAGAGACTCAACAATAATGGTAGCAATGCACCAAAGAAATTGCAACAAAATGAGCAAATAAGCCTCCAAGGGCAAAATGGTCCAAATGTCCCCAAAAGATTTTGAGAAAATTTCTCAATGATCCAAATAATGTTTACTAACAATGGCAATTTTTCAGGAATTTTTGGAATTTTTTTTTATGCTCCCGTGATTAGGTTGATGCCTTTGTTTTTCTTTTTTTTTTTTTGCTATTTTTCAGTATTTCCTTTTTTTTGAATATTTTTTTTTTCAATGTCTCAAATAATACTAGATTTTGAGACAAACAACCTGGCTTTTGAATCACTGAAAAAAGAGCTATATTGAATCCAGAAACACAATTTGAAAATTTGAACAAATACTTTTGGATCAAACTGCAGAAAATGAAGAACACTTCATCAAGAACACCAAGAACAACATTGATTTCTTGAAACAGGATTATCTCAACGAATACCCAACCAAATCAGACAAATGAATAGTCCATTTCGTGCGAAATTTCACAAGGAATTCGAATTTATCATCAATTTGCACAAAAAAGTTGAAGAGCTTGCACAGAATGCGAAAATTCAAAAAAAACGTGTTTTAGGGTTTGTAAATTGGGCAAATGCTCAAAACTCAACCAAAATTCATGAAACAACTTGAAATAGGAGCGAAATTACTGCAGTAAATGATTCCAAGCAACAAATTTCATCAAAAACGATCCACAATAGACAACAAAATGGAAACTTTAAGAACAACTTTTACTCTTTTTTGAACTCGAAAGTGATGAAATCTTGCTCAAATTTCGTGAAACAAGTGTGTAGTATGTTTCGAATCACAATAGAAACAAGTTGCAATCAAGAATTACTCAAGAAACTCAACCAAAAACAAAATCGAATTGGACAACAAAAAGAAAAAAAAACGTGAACAGTAACAAAAGTGTGAGAAAAAATATTGCCAAAATTATTTTAGCTCTGAATACCACTTGATAAGATCTAACAGGATCTTTAAGGTTTAGGATCTTGAAAAATGGCAAATCAACAATTTCTCACAACAAACTCATGAATAAAACTCAATAACACAAAAGGAAAAGACGCAACACTTACGTAAAGAGAAGAAATACCGAATGTGGAGAAGCTAGAAATGGAAGTGGAGAAGGAAGTCCACCACTTCTTTCTTGGGAAGATGATAAGGACAACACTATCCTTGAGCTCTCCTAGCCTCAAGGTTGTGTGCTCAAGGTTCTCATCTCAAGAAACCTTGGAGAATCTATGATGAACCTCACCACACTAGCAATGGAGTCTAGCCTCTCACCTCTCTCTTAGGTCTCACGGCTCTCTCTCAACAATTGCTCAAATGTGAAAAGTGATTTCAGTCATCATCAAAATTCTAAGATTACACTAGGGTTCCAAGTATTTATATTTGTGGACTTATGGATCCTAGGCCCACAACTAAAGTCCAAAAGAAAGACAAAACAAGGCCCAAGGCCACAAACTAAGCTACTAGACCATAGCCACTTAACTAATGCCAACATGGCTCAATTAAAAGTGTCTTACAATTTATTGAAAGAAAAATAAAGCATGGGAAACACTAGAGTTGGTTTTTATCTTCGTGATCTTCATCCAAGCACCATGCATGTGGGCTCACATCATATGGGCTCACATCACATTTTGTAAAGAGTCCAATTATTGTGATGTGATCATAACATTCAAAAAGATGAGATTGAAATAAAATATGAATATTCAGTTTGAATAAATTGGTGATGATTTTTATACTATTAATAATAATATTAGCAAAAAGTATTAAAAAAATCTTTCAAACTTGTTAATATTGAATTTTTCTTATAAACTAAGTATCATTTACGTGCAACAACAGAGACTAATCCCTCGAGTCGGGTAGGATTACAATGGGCGTCAAAGCCCTCCCTTAAGAGATTTAACACTGTTACATGCTCAAGGCTTGAAGAGACGTATATTATCTCATCCAGGTGCTCAATTGAGATTGCTAATATTGATTTGAATGTAAGATTATGTGTTAATTTAGGTCTCACTTTTTCTATTTTTTTTCATTTCCTATATGCCAATATCAATTCCATCCAATAGTTATGGTATGTCTGGTTTTAGCTTAGAGAATGAGGGGGCCATTGCAAACATGAAAACAACTTCATTCTAATTGGGGAAATTGCGGCTAAACACAAAGATGTGAGCCTTTTCCCTTGTTATTTTTCCATTTGACAAATATAAATACTTTAATTTCTTTGTAATAATGTTAATTTTATTACTAAGTTCAAATCTCTATTTTAGGCTTAAATATATGTTTTGCCCCTGCAAATATCACCATAATCCAGTTATACCCCTGTAAAAATAAAAACTTTAAAATTACCCTTGCAAATATAAATCGCTTACGGTTATGCCCCTCGGTCAGTTTCTCATCCAAAAAAATAATTTAAATAAGGTTTAAATATATGTTTTACCCCTGCAAATATCACCATAATCCAGTTATGCCCCTGCAAATATCACTATAATCCAGTTATGCCCCTGTCAAAATCTTTAATTTTTCTATTATGCTGATATTTGCAGGGGCATAACTGGATTATGGTGATATTTGCAGGGGCAGAACATATATTTAAACCTTATTTAAATTATTTTTTTGGATGGGAAGCTGACCGAGGGGCATAACCGTAAGCGATTTATATTTGCAAGGGTAATTTTAAAGTTTTTATTTTTACAGGGGTATAATTGGATTATGGTGATATTTATAGGGGCAGAATACATATTTAAGCCTCTATTTTTTTTTGACAAGAATTTAAGCCTCTATTTTATACTCTTACAATTGCCTCGTTTTTTTAAAAGATAAAATTTCAATGGTTTAATTATTTGTAGGTCCTTGAACTATTTGAAAACTTTTAAATATGTACTGGACCAAAAAAAAGATATAATTAAGTCCATGAACAAATAGAATTTTTTTAATTAGGTACTTATATATGTTATATTATAATTAGTCTGTTAGTCAATGTTGATAGGACATTGATAATTTGTAAACAAGTCTCTAGACTAATTAACAATCACTAAATAGGTCCCTATTTACTAGTTGTATACACGTGTGTACGCACAGATCGCACCATGTCGCTTGCTGCATCTGATTCTGAAATTAAATTTGTATAATAAAAGTAAAGATTTACATATAATGTTTCCTCATTTTAACTCAAAAAAATATTTATTTAAAGAAAGTAAATATTAGTTTTTATATATATATATATATATATATAAAGAAGAAATACAAAATTAAACATATCAATAACATATAACTTTTTACCCTCGAAACTTATAAGCAAGACAATCATTTATAAAAAACAAAGGCATTCATGAAGACAAATCAAATAAAAAATAATTATATATGACAATAGATAATATTTTCTCATGGTACTTAAAAACAAAATAGTCATTTACAAATGAAAAATATAAAAATTAATTATACCAAAAACATATTATGTTTTTTCATTTTTTTTACAAAAATATTTTCTTATTTTCTTAGATAATGTTTTCTCGTTGGAATTGCTTGAATTCAATGAATTATACTGTCAATAGTCAATATTTCCTCGTCGAGACTCAAAAGCTAATATTTTTTATAAAAAAACAAAATATAAAAAATAGGTATTCCTACATGTGTAACGTTTCTATACCAACATGTAATATTTTCTCCTTATAATTCAAAAGTAAAATGCAAAATTATAAAAGTCAGAATAAAAGTAATTATTCCTACAAAAGATAATGTTTTCTTGTCGGAACTCAAAAGCAAAACAATAATTTATAAAAATAAAATAAACATTTAAAAATATAAAATTGAAAACTACGACGGTATTTTGTCACTGTGTTTGCTAATAAGAAGAGAGAAGAAAGAAGAATGAAACAAATTCCGAGTCTACTATAGAATACAATTAGCGGTATACCCGTGCATACGCACACTACAAGAAAATCGCTCATTTGCAATGGCAATTTCCGTCGCAAATGTACCTTTTCCCTTCGCAAATTTGCATTTGCCACGGAATTTGCGACAGCCAAAATGTCGTGGCAAAAGCGCTCGTCGCAAAGCGTTTGCGACGAAATTCCCCGTCGCAAATCCCTCCGTCGCAAGTTCGTCGCAAATTTCCGTGGCAAAGTCGTCGCAAACTCTGACAGTTTTCAGTCGTAAATCCGTGGCAAATCCGTCGCAAATTTCCGTGGCAAAGTCGTCACAAAGTCTGACAGCTTTTTGTCGTAAATCCGTGGCAAATTATTTGAAAATTTATAAATAGATGTTGAAATTTCCGTCGCAAATGTTAAAAATTCCATGGCAAATTCAGTAACTACCAAAAAAAATTCCGTCGCAAATTCTAGCAATATTTGACATTTACATTGTCATTCCTATTTGCAATACTTCCCTACCAATTCAATTCAGACTCCAATCCACCAATTCAAACATACATAAACTACACTAATGTTAAAAGTGACAAACATACAAAATATCAAAAGTCAAAACATATCACTAAGTTAGTTAAAAGTGTCAAACATACCAAATATCAAAATATATCAAAACATACCACTAGTTTATGTCAAACATACATAAACTACACTAATGTCCAGTAAACTCAAAATCTTCAAGTCCAACTTTGAACAATGTACCTAACAAATCAAAAACGATAATGATTACTAATTAATTCATAACACTAATATATTTTGCACATTAATTAAAACATAGATTACCTAGATCTCGTCAATAACCCTTATCATAAACTGGTCTTCGTGATCTCCACATTCTCCATCATCTGCATCTTCGTTCTCGTCCTGCTGGGCGAGCTGACCCTGCTGGGCGGGCTGGTCCTGCTCGGGCGGATGCCAATCAGGTGGAGGCATTGGAATCCCATAATGGTTAAATACGTACTCAATTAGTTGTTGCTGTTGTGCAAACCGCTCTGCAAATTGTTGTGACATTTGTTGGATGATCCTACGGGTCTCAGGAGACAGGCTCGTGCTCGTCGAAGCTCCAGAGTCTACCATATTGTCAATTATGCCTCCTGTCCCATACACACCACGACTCTTATAGAGCCTTCTAGCAGCCTGCTCCCACAACAAACGCTTCAACTTAGCCAACTCATCGGGGTCTACTGGTATATCTGACTGAGACAACAGTCGCTGAAACTGCTCCTATCAAATGCACAAGTTATAATCATAATCAAAATAAATGAGACATTTTTTCAGACACATTCCTAATAACATAGACAGAAATGTCTTTAACATTGAAATGACTCATATCTATTTGCAATACAATATCCTGCAAATTCAATACAAACACACCAATTATAACCAAACACACCAACTATAAGTTCAATAAACTAAGTGAGACCAATTATAACCGATTCAACAACATCCAAACATACCAATTCAATTCACATAAACTAACCTATATTTCCAATTCACATAACCAACTATAAGTTCAATAAACTAAGTGAGACAAATTATAACCGATTCAACAACTTCAAACACACCAATTCAATTCACATAAACTAACTTATATTTCCAATTCACATAACCAACTATAAGTTCAATAAACTAAGTGAGACAAATTATAACCGATTCAACAACTTCAAACACACCAATTCAATTCACATAAACTAACTTATATTTCCAATTCACATAACCAACTATAAGTTCAATAAGCTAAGTGGGACCAATTTCGTCATGTTCTTCATTGTTTGATTAAGTTAGAAATTAATTACCCTAAACAAATAAATATAAAAAGCCAAAAATATAAAAGTATCATTTTTCATTACAACATATAAGGTCTCTCGTCGGAACTTAAATATCAGTGCGGTTATATCCCCTATTTTTTTATATATTAGTGTAGTTATCCCATGTTTTTTTATATATCAGTGCAGTTATTCCATGTTGTTTTATATATATCAATGCAATTACCCTGTGTTTTTTTATATATCGATCAGTACAGTTATTCCGTGTTTTTTTATATATCAGTACAGTTATCCCGTGTTTTTTATATATCAGTGCAATTATTCCGTGTGTTTTAAATAATAATCAGTAGCTTACATAGTGTTTAAATCTTCTTTTTTTATACTAGATTTATAGTAGTCTTTAAAAATTATAATTATCAACAAATATATCACAAGTTTTTCTATATCAAACACAATTATTTGTCCTTTTTTCCAGGTATTAGTAACAAATATTTGTCGCGTGTTTGTTTTATATTTATCGGTAATTTGAATAGTCATTAAGTATTATCATTTAGTAGATTATTGCACTTAATTAGTGAATTTAGGTGTTTTAGAAAATGAAAAATCCCAATAGAAAATGAAGGAAAAAACACTGAGAAAAGCCCTAAGATCATAAACTTGAACCAAAATCATAAACATTTTCTCTTGTAAAATGGAACATGTTTTATTTTTTGTATCCCGGAAAAATGAAGTGAATGGTTGAAAGATGGAGAAAGAATTGGTAAAGGAGAGGGAAAAAGAGAGGAAGAGAGGGAACCTAGAGAGATTTCATGTTTATTTTGAATTTTGAGAAAGAGAGGGAAAAGAAAAAATGAGAATATTTTAAATTTGAATAGAGGTGAGAGTGTAAAAATAGAGGGAAGAGATTATTTTGTAGTGAGTTTTTTATCCTAAAAGTTGCTTATGTTGTTATGGGTAAATATGTAATTTTGCTAGTGGTTATTTTGATTAGAGTTATAATAATAATAATAATAATAATAATAATAATAATAATAATAATAATAATAATAGTAATAATAATAGTAATAATAACAACAAAAATTAGAGTTATAATAAATAAATAATTAGTTATAATAATTAGAGTTATAATAATTGATGTATAGAGAAATAGAATATTTTGAGTTGAACATTTAAGTTCTACCTTAGTAAAGAGCACTTGCCTCAATATAAAGTGCTTTAGAAATGGAGTAAAACTAACTTAATTACCCCCAACAAAGTTAATTATATTACATCAAAGACGCTGATTTAATTGATGATCTTCGAGCTGATTTGATGATCTTCGAGCTCCCTCCGTCTGAGCTACAGGAAACCCAAATCAAAGACGCTGTAAGAACCCAAATGGTTGTGTTTTTCTTTTCCTATCCCCTTTGTTTTTTCGATTTCGTTTTTTGCCCTTTTAAGCAAAACTTTTACCAAAAAACAAATGCTTTCAACGCAGGCTTGTGTGAACTGAGTTCACATATGAATAAAAATAAATAAGATACCGATGTAAGCTGAGTTTACATACGTTTACGTGAAGTGAGTTCACATATACATTCAGAAATAAATTATGCACGAACCTGGACTAAATTCGTTTATGTGAGATATAATGAAGAATTGGAAGGTGTAAAACACTTTAGGGCTTTCGGTGAAGGAATAAAAGGGAAGAAAGCAAAATAGGTCAACAGATGGGTGACAGTTTTATGGTGTACTTGGATCACTGGGAATGCAGGCTTGTTCAAAGGGGATGTCATACAAATAAAAAATGTGTTGAATTTAGTTAAAAATATTTTTTTGGAGTTAGGGTGTTAGTAAGACAGATAGTTTATCCTGCAAATCTGTAACAGATTAGCGAAACAATCCTGTTACCTATTTGAATTGTATAATATGATCTCTTTATTTTTGTAATTATTGGAGTACCCTTAATTAGTACTACTGATAAATCCATTTTGCTTATAAAAAAATCACATACATTATGTAAACTCAATTTAAGGGATATAGAGACAATAAACAGAAAGAAAGTATTCAAAACTATTACGTAACTTGCAGTGTTGGGTGAACTGCATGGTCCAGTCCAGAACAAAAATGAATAGCATTTTTGTCCTTTAATTATTTTTTTGACCAAAGGCAACTTATGCATTTCTTTCATAATCAAAGTTGCAATACAGGTTGGAATATAATCAAAAACATGGGAGCTAGCATAATGCCTTGAAGCTCTGGCTAAAGTATGAGTCACAAGGTTTGATTGCCTCCTGATAAAAATAACAACATAGTTTTCTAAAGTAGAGAGTAAAGTTTGACAAGTTCTTAAAATAGAGCCATATTCAGTTACAAAATTACACACTCCTCAAATGTCATCTACTACCGCTTTGCAATCCATCTAAATGGTGGCTCGTTGGATATCTAATTCTTGTAACTAAGTGACTGCTTCTAGTAAACCCAATGCTTCCGCTTCCTGTGGTGTTGGCCTACTGGTAATGCACACGGATTTGACCCTGGCGAAAGCCCCCTCCTCATCCCGTATACTAGGGGTGGGAATAGGCCAGACCGTCCCAGCCTATTCCCACCTATATCGTATACAAAGACCAAAGCTGAATCGTCCATCTTCGAAAATAGTTGCATCAACATTGCATGTCACTGTATTAGCTGCTGGACGAGACCAAGTAACAGCCCCACTGCTGCTGCGCGAGTTTGCCGAAGGAACCTTTGGGGGCGTTTCGCCTGAAGCCAGCGGAACATTCAGCTTACAAATAAGCATCCAATCACCTGCAATACGAAATTCAGTGGTGTCTATAAGATCGTTCATAGCTGCATAATAAGCGGACTTCACCGAATACAATCCATTACGACTTCGGTTCCACACCAAGGCATCCTCCATGTCTCTGCAACAAAGTGACAAACCCGGAACATGATTCTGATCCTCAGTGCTAAAGAGTTGTTCCACGAGCTGTGTACTTCAATTTCCATCAACAGTGTTAAAAAGATTCCTCACTGTTAAAGCCTCAGTACCTGTCTGTGTATTCCGATTCTGTCCTTTAAATTTTTTTACCAACATAAAACATCTGTAATTCGATCGTGCATGAACCAAATAAATGCATATCTGCTTCTTTTTTTTTTCCATGCAGAAGATATTCCTTCCTTCCTTTTGATAACAATTTTCTCTTAATAAATAATAATTTTTTAAAAATTAAAATTGATTTAATCAGCTTATAAAAAATATATACTACTCAGAACAAGCTCACGCGCGCCATGTCTGAAGAAAACAAGTATATTAAGTTGTACATTCATGACCCTGGGGGAACATTTTATTTTATCTACCTAAATTAAACTAACATGTCATGCACGTTTATAACCTTCAATTTTTAAGTTGTCATGCATGTTTATAACCTTCAATCCCGTCAAAAAGTTTCAAAATTCAAGATTTTTCTTTTTAAGTTCACACAAGATTCATAATTAATAATTAATATAATAATAGCAAAAACAGTAAAAGAAACCAATAAAAATTTCAGCACGTGACACAAACTCTCCACATGGAGAATTAACAAGGTTCGTAGAACCTTCGAAAATCAATGAAAATAATTGAATACTATTTGGTTTTCTGATGCACTATCAATCGAATATTATTACGTATTCAAGTGCCTTTTTGACCATTATATAAAGATATTAAACATAACAGAAACAATATATACCTAACAATACAAAAAGAGAAAACCAAAATTAAGAAATCCTCGACATTTACGAAGTTAATCAAACAAACGTGTACGAGATTATGAATACTCATGGTTGGAACACCAATGTGAATGGCTTTGATCACTTTGAACCAGACACAACGATGTTGTTTCAAGAAGCAGCTGAAGATTTCTCCCAAAGTTCAAGCTTTCGGAGCATTTTCCTATCGAAGGAATGGTCAGAATTTCCTTTGAAGGAGGACGATTCGGACGACATGCTCATCTACGGCGCGTTGCGTGAGGCTGCTACCACCACCGGATGGTCGCCCGGTAATGGTAATGGAGTGGACAGTGTCAAAGTGGCAGTGAAAGTGGAGAGTAAAGCTGAAAATAGTGCCACTGCAGCAGCACGTAGTAGTCACGCGCCAAAAATAAAAGCATGGGGTTACCATGGAGTGAGGAGAAGGCCTTGGGGAAAGTATGCTGCTGAGATAAGGGATCCTAGTAGGAATGGTGCTAGGGTGTGGTTGGGGACTTATAAAACTGCTGAAGATGCTGCTTTGGCATATGATCGAGCCGCATTTAAAATGCGCGGCTCGAAAGCTAAGTTGAATTTTCCACACTTGATCGGCTGAGCCGTTTAGTGTCACACCTAAAAAGTCCTAAAATCAAGTCGGACTTGTGGCGGGTTTGCATGCATGAATGACTCAATTTTTGTGATAACTTTCCATCCAACTGCTTATATTGTGGTATATAGCATAAGTGTGATGATAATTTGCAGTGTTTTCTAATATGAACAAATAATATTTTTTTCCCTTCATAGTGATGAGAGTGGCTCCTGGAAGAAGGGGTTGATGGGAGAAAAGGCAATAAATTTTCTTTCCCATTTCATTATTCTGAGTTGTAAATTTAAGACAATGCTAATGGAAACTTCTATGGATTTAGTGTCAAGTTGCTCTTGATACATTACATTTGCCTATAATAGCCTACTGAATATTCTAACTGTCTGGATATAAAGGAAATCTAATGTGCAAAATATAGATTCTATAGGTTTTTATGCTAGAATTGTGACTTGCTTAAGTACCTCTATGTTAGGGTTTAGGAGCTGTTGAAAAGAGGGCACACAAATAACAATTTTGATTAGAGGCTAAAAACTAACTACAAAACAAAAGAGTTCCTTTCTTTAATCATTTGTTTGCCTTCATTCAAATTATATAGGACTGTGTCCAGATAAAATTAAAACTAATACAACTGTCATAGTACGAGGAAAGTGGATCCACGGTAGATCCTTTACTACTACAGAAAAATACTTTTAGGAGCGCTTCTTTTGGCTTTTTGTAGCGCTTTCAAGTGCGGCTTATCAATGGATTGCTAAAGGCACAATAACAAACAACACTGCTTTTGAAGCGCTCCTGAATGTTAGGAATCAACAGTGCTTCAAACGAAAGCGATGCCCATTCTCCTAGATTAGGCAGCGCTTTTTACTGAAAGTGCTTCTTATTTTATTACATTAAGCAGTGATTTATACCTGAAGTGCTACTCTTTCCCTTTTTTGGTACGTTCGCCAGCGCTTTCATAAGAAGCGCTGCTAATTATCTTTTTTTTTTACAGGTTCAACGTATTAGTGTTCTCTCTGTTACACATTAAGAATATTAAGAACATTCAAGGTTAGGGATTCAAGGACATTTATGCTCCCTCTCTTGAAGCTTCTAACCCTGAGTGTTTAAGTGTTATCCCTAACCTTGTCTCCAAAGATATGAATGATACACTGATGGCCCCTGTTCTGGAACCTGAAATCAAAAGAGCAATTTTCTCCTTGGGTTCTCTAAAAGCCCCTGGTCCGATGCTTTAAATGGTGAATTCTATCAAAAAAACTGGGAGATTATAAAAGATGTTGATGTTATTGGAGTCATCTCCTCTTTCTTCTCTTCAGGATCTATAGGTGATTGCATTAATGACACCCTGGTTGCCCTTATTCCTAAGATCCCTCACCCAGAATCTATTGGTCAACTTCGTCATATTAGTTGTTGCTATTTTATCTACAAGGTTATTTCTAAGATTGTGGTGAGCAGGTTGAAGCCTCTCCTTAACTCTCTCATTTCCCCTCAGCAAAGTGCCTATGTAGGGGGGAGGCTTATTCAGGATAACCTTGTGGTTGCTTAGGAAGCATTTCATTTTCTTAAGAAGAAACAAGTGACCTCTAAGTTGGGATATGAAATAAATTTGGATGTGAACAAAGCCTATGACAAGGTGGATTGGAACTTTCTTAAGGAAGTATTACTTGCTTTTGGTTTCAGTAGCTCTTGGGTGTCTCTAGTCATGTCCTTAGTTGAGTCAATTAAATATGTTTACCAAGTAAATGGTTCTAGGATTCGTGTCATCATTCCAGGGAAGGGTCTGAAACAATGGGACCCTCTCTCCCCCTATCTGTTCATTCTTGTTTTTGATGTCTTGTCTAGGCTAATTACTAGGGCATGCTCTAATAGGAACATTCTGGGACTAAGTCTAGCTCCTGGATCTCCTTTCTAACCCGTTTATTTGTAGACGATGCAATTGTTTTTGGTAGGGCTACAAGAGAGGAAATCTATCAACAAGTTACTATTCTTAATAGCTTCACTGCAGTGTCTGGATAGAGAATTCATCTCCAAAAATCATGGCTAATTTGTGGGAAGAGTGTTCCTCTCACCCTCAAAGCTACTCTTTTTGATATTCTTCAAATTCCCCTATGGGATTCTCTAGGGAAATATCTGGGAATTCCCCTAGAGGTTGCTAAAGCAACGATTTCCAATGATAAAGACATTTATAATTGAAAATGCAAATTACAAAAACACCCTCCGTTTTGGTGGACTTTTCCCCGCTTAAATGACCTCATTTTGACAGATTATGTATCCTACCTCTATATATAAAAGATGATTTTTGATTACATTGTTTCTTTGTAAAATGATCAGGGACATTTGCTGATCAATTCATAAGTACGAAAAGACTATTGTTGCTCTTTATTTTATTCAAACTGTTTACTATTTTTTGAAAAATATTTAATGAATGTGCAATGGAAAATGGATTGTAAATTAATGCGTGCAATGGGAATTGGATAGGTTTGCTAATGCAACGATTTTCAATGATAAAGACATTTATAATTGAAAATGCAAATTATAAAAACACACTTCGTTTTGGCGGACTTTTCCTCGCCTAAATGACCTCATTTTGGCGGAATCTGTATCCTACTTTTAGATAAAAGATATAATAAATAGTTCCTAAACTTATTTAAATCATCAAGTTAGTCACTTAAATACTCTCGATATATGAGAGATAATAATAGTTGGGAGACTAATTTGATAGATTTAAAATAGTTTAAAGAGTCTCAAAATAGTCTCTACATCACATTTAATTGCACTACTTAAATAGAGGTAAAGTTGAGATTCATCATCCAATACATGTTAAAAATGATGCTTTTTTTTACCAAATTAAAAATGATGCTTGTTTCTCACATTTAATAACAAAACATTTTTTTTGTTAATTAGTTTACCTCAAGGTTATATTTTTTTATCTGCTTAAAAAATGATAAATAAATACTGCACATCGGTGGAATCAATCCGTTGGAGTCAATTTTGAAGCTAAAGTTAGTACTTTAGGGTGTGTCTGGTTCAAAAAGAAAATGAGAAGAAAGAAAGGTAAGGGAATGGAAAGAAAAAGAGTAGAAAATGGGATGTTTCTCTTTCCTTGTTTGGTAGGAGATAAAATAAGAGGTAAGAAAAGTGTATATGTATGAAATGACAAAACTAACCTTTACTAAAAAAGTAAAATATTTTTTACATTGTAATACATTAATTTTAGTGCAAGGTTAAATATGTCATTTGCATAAAAAAGTGTTTTCCCTTACTTTTCTTCTCAAAATGGGACCCACTAAAACTTTTCATTCCTTCTTATTTTATATGACAACCAAACAAAGGAAAATGGAATATTCCCCTACTTTTTTTTCACTTCCTTTCTTTTCTCTATGTTTTCTTGGCTACCAAACATACTATTAGTAATCTTACTCTTACGTAAAAGTAACCCAAAATATTGCTTGAGCTTCAGTTTTGGGTTGTGTGGTTGTTTGGCTTGGTTGTGTGGTGGTTTGACTTGGTTGGGTGGTGGTTTGACTTGGTACATTTTGTGTTTGGGTGGTGGTTTGACTTGGTGCATTTTGTGGTTGGTTGGTTTGAGTTGGAGTTGGAGTTGGAGCATTTTTGCAAGATCTCGAGTTGTGTCCAATCTGCCTGCATTTACTACATCTACCAGTCCATCCCTTTCTAGACACATTTTCACTTGCTGTTTGCTTTTCATCTCCATCTTTGTTCCTTGCTCTTTTTGGTCTACCTGTTAAGTAATACATGTTAAATAGCTACAATTTAATGATCATTAAAACATATTTTTGTGAAGTAATACATGTTAATTACCTGGCATTTTTTTGTGTGGAGGATGGAGGATGTTTGGGTATGGGGTGCTTTGCCAAAGATTTTCACCATTTGTTGGATAAATAATAGGATGGTAGCATGCTTCATAGGTTGTTTTCATGTAGTAAACAGGAATCAATTCCTTAGGATCTTGATGTTTGTCATGGCATACAGTTACCGCATGACGACAAGGAATCCCCGTGAGCATCCATCTTCGACAAGAACACTCCCTCCTATGAAGGTTTACCACAAACTTCTCTCCACTATTGTTTACATGCCTCACATCATATATGTGATCACCAGCACACCTATTAATTACCAAAACAATAACACCAGAAGGAACTTAAAATAATAAAGGGACTAAACTGAAACAACAGAAATTACTAAAGGGACTAAACTGAAACTACTTAAAATACTAAAGGGACTAAACTGAAACCATTTAAAAAGAAACTTTACCTGCACAACCAGAATCTTGATAGTTCCTTCTCCTTTTCTAACCTCATCTTAATTCTTGACAACACATCTCCTTCAAAGTTCTAGATTTTGGTCCTATTTGTTGCCCACCTCTCCATCAAGTAATTCCTTATTTCTTCTATCATAGTAACAATTGGTTTTCCTCTTGGACCAACTATGACACTATTAAAGGTTTCACTCATGTTATTTACAAGGACATCAGACTTTGAGCTAAAAGAAAATCTTGATTTACTCCAATATCTAGGAGGTATCTTAAATAAATCCTTGTATGCTTCTTCATTTATGCTCCCTATTTGCAACATGAGCCTCTCCCATTCTTGTGGGTAAGTTGCCTTTGCTGCCTGCCACATCAACTCCTTATATATCTTTCCTGGATGCTTCTTTCTAAAGTTTGCATACAAGTGTCTAACACAAAACCTTTGTTCCACGCCAGGGAGTAACTCTTCCATAGCTGGTAACTCTTCCACGTTTTTCCTTCCATTGCTTGCTTTGTCTTCTTCGTCATTCTCTCTTCTTCAGTCTCTGTCTTTGTCGCTTTCTTCACTCGCTCTTTTCAAATGGTTCTTTCTAATTCCAGTTTCAACTTTCAATCTTCTGTTTTTGATTTTTGTTTTATTGTTTTGTTTTTAAAAAATGTTTAATGTTTATTTCTGTTGTTTTTCTTTTTAGTTGTAATTTCTATTTTTGTTTTAATTGTTTTATATCATTTAAATCATTTAGCTGATGTGGCATATAATATATTAATAAAATAATATAAAACTTGCCACGTCAATTAATGAAAAGGAACGTCACGTCAGCAGTTAACTGTCAGTGTGGCGTCCGTCAAATAAAACTAATGGTAGGGACGAAACTGAAACAAAAATAAAACATAAAGGACTAAAACGAAACAAAAAAAGATAATGGACAAAAGTGAAACTTCGCCCAAACATAAAGGACCAAAACAGGTATTTAGCCTAACATATATTACTAGTACGTTATTAACGACACAAGTCCAAAGTTTAGCTTTTTTTCTTTTAATTAATTAAAAAATAAAAGAGTCCACAATAAAAATTCTACATTGTACTTGTGCGGTGTCTCCTTTTCATAAACAACAAGACGAGGAGGATAAAGACATTTTAACTTTTCTTTCTTGCCTAGGATGTCAAATAAAGTTTTTTTTTTCCTAAAAAATGGTGAGTTGCGTTCAACCTGTATTGTCACCCTACTTTTTTTTTATGGTCTTCAATAAAAGTGCATGTAGCTAATAACAAGTTAACAACTTTGCTAATAACCATTGTACTATCCTACTTGGCTAATACCATTTGTACCTCACCCTGGTCGTACCACTCATAACCAAATTGAACTGCTAATTTTTTCCTATAAGTAATGACTCGTTAATGGGAGTATTAGGAGTGCTCAAACCCACTAACACAACACAATTCAAAAGTTGTTAATACAAAGAAATGCACTCTTCCATCAAGAAGGAGAAGAATAACTAGAACCTCTGTTTACCTTATAAATAAACCAACTCTAATATAAGCATTTTATTTGGGTTACAGTAAAATCAATATTGGGATCTTTCCCCCTAAACAAAAGACCATTTCGAGCCTTCCAGATGCACCAATACGTTGTCAACCTTAACGGTAAATCGAAAAAATGTTGAGCAACATTCACCGAGTTTGGCGTATGCACATCCAATCAGAGACCAACCTTAACCCAAACACTTTTTGCGAGACTACAAGCCAAGAAAAGATGATATTGCTCTTCGCGTGCACCCCTGCAAAAAAACACAAACAACGCCTTCCTCTGAACTAATAACATAACGCTTAAACAATAATCACGAACACGAAGTGAGTCTTGAACAATCTCCAACCAAATATCAGAATTTTAGATGGAATAACAGTCTTCCATAACACCTTGAAATCGAAAACGATAATGTTGTTCTCAACATATTCAACGCTATCTTTTGTAAGCAATCTGTAGCAAGATTTGACCGTGAAGATTTTGCCTGAGTCTAAGGTCCAAATCCAAGATCCTCAACATCACAATTGATAAAAACATCCTGCAATGTCAAACTCAACATTCTGGCCTCCTCTAATTGATTGCCAAACATTAATTATCATCCAAATCGACAACTTTCACAGAATTATCCCTACAACCTGCAAATAAATTAGCGAAAATCAGCTTCAAGGGCTGCTGCCCTATCCAATGATGATGCCAAAAATCAACACCTCGACTATCACCCAATCCCCATCATTATGCAAGCCTCAAACCATCCTACCGCAAGCTGTTCATTTCTCACACAACGAATATCACGCCACCACAAAGAATCTAATCTTGTATCTGCTGATAATGATTCATTGAACTGCTAATTGAATTAGATTAAATAATTTGAAATGGTTTTTTATTTATTGTTCCCCCCAAATGTAATGTCAGAAAACATTGTAAAAAAGAGATTCACTGAAACTAACTGAACAACCAAATCAAATACCGGTAAATAGCTTCCTTCTACAAGGAGCAAATTTAACAAAGTTTGGTTATTTTAAAATGTCAGACAATGATCCTCGAAAGCCAAGCAATTAAAATAAGGTGTAATTACATTTTTGGTCCCCCTATTTTCATCAACTCACGATTTCAGTTCTCCAAGAATTTTTTTCACGAATTTAGTCCCCCTATTTTCACCAACTCACGATTTTAGTCCCCTAAGAATTTTTTTTTACGAATTTAATCCCCGTATTTTCCCAGTTTGTAAAATCAAAGTCCCCCAACCCCTATAATTTGGTCAAAATTTGCGCTGAATTGTTAGTCACTTCACTTATGATTTTTATTACAAAAATTGTTTTTTACTTATTACATTTAATAAATAAAAATTCAATATTCTTATTCATTCGATATTTTCTCTCCCTTTGCGAACCCTAATCCGAAATCATCGTTCCTTCAAAAGCAAACCAATTGAAATTTGTGAACATGGAATTTTTATTTATTAAATATAATAATTAAAAAACAATTTTTGTAATAATAATAATTATATAATAATAATAATTTTTATGTTTAAATTCCAACAAAGCAAGCCAGCGTGTCAGCCTCGTAGGATAAGTGAAGTGACTGGCAACTCAGCGCCAATTTTGACCAAATTATAGGGGTAGGGGGACTTTGATTTTACAAATTGGGAAAATACGAGGATTAAATTCGTCAAAAAAATTCTTGGGGGACAAATCGTGAATTGGTGAAAATACAGGAACTAAATTAGTGAAAAAAATTCTTGGATATCTAAAATCGTGAATTGGTGAAAATATGGAGACCAAAACTTTATTTAAGCCTTAAAATAAAGAGAGAGAAAAAAAATCCAAAATGCAAGAGACAAAAGGACAAAAATTGGTCCACTCAAATCTCTGATAGCCACACGTTTTTACCTTGCCCTACCTACCCCTACCCCTACCCCTCTATGATCCTAATTCCCAAGTTCCATGTCTCTCTGCTAGTACTATGCTTTCTTTCCCACACATGAAACGTTGAAACCTCCCCATAAACAATATCATCACTATTTTAAATAAAAAAAATTAATCTAAATTTAAAAAAGAAAAAAGAAAATGATTTACCCATAACAAGAACTATTAGTACTGTACTGCGTTTCAATTCAAAATTCACAGTTGCAGTTAAAGTTCTTCTTTCACTTCTCCGGAACTCAAACAATGCACCACCCTTCTCCGATTCAACAACTTCAACTATAACTAAAACGTTTTTGAATGTGCACGTACATGTGGCATATATAGTATATATACGTTAATAAATACCTACTGAAAAAATGGGGTGCACGGCGTCGAAGCTCGACAACGAGGAAACGGTGCGTCGGTGCAAGGAGCGCCGCCGTTTCATGAGGGACGCCGTTTACGCTCGTCACCATCTCGCTACGGCGCATTCCGATTACTGTCAATCTATTCGCCTCACTGGCTCCGCACTCCTTGCCTTCGCCGCCGGAGAACCTCTCGCTGTCTCCGACGATAGTCCTGCCGTTTTTCTTAACACTAAGAACAGTCACCGTTCACCACAACCACCTCCACCACGTCCACCTGCTCCTCCATCCGCAACCGTTAAAACTTCCGGACCCCCTAACGTTATTCCTTCATTTACCGTTGAAACTCGTCGCCGGAGACCACCGCCGAAACTTCCACACATTCTTTCTGAATCGAGTCTCTGTTCGTCGCCGTTAAGCCAGTATTCCACTTCGTTCTTTCCAACCGCAGCTTCTGAAACTTCCTCCGTTTGGAATTGGGAGAATATCCAACCTCCGCCATCTCCACCGTGTTCCGAGTATTTCCGGCAGCGTTCACAGCCGCAAAATCACAATCCAGATAATCCTAATTTCGAAATTCCAGATTCCGATTCAGAACCAGAATCATTTTACAACTCGTTCCACTCGAAACCTCATATTCAGAATCGCAAACTTGAGAACAACACAAACGTTGATTCTCGAAATCAACATCAACGTTTCGGGAGCGAGAGATCAGAATACAGTTATTTCCCCGAAGCGGAGAGAGAAGAAGTTCGTTGCAGTGAGTGGGAGGACTGTTACGTCTCCACGAGCTCGTCGGAGAAGGAAGAAGTTACCGCCGGTTTGGAATCGTCGGTGAGGGAAAAATCTGTCGCCGGCGACGATGTTCCGGCGAGGAACGACAAAAAGGACGCCGGTGAGGAGGTGTTAGAAGAAAAGGTGAAGCTAAGGCATCAGGATTTGAAAGAAATCGTTGAGGCGATAAGAGAGAATTTCGAGAAAGCAGCGGTTGCCGGAGATAAGTTATCGGAGATGCTTGAGATTAGCAAAGCTCAACTTGATAAAAGTTTCAGTCAATTGAAGAGTAAGCATTTACTAAGAAAAGTGCGGGAAAATTTTTAAATTATTTCATTTTAATCTTTTTTAGTTTAGGGTTAACTTATTTTGAAGACATTGGAATTGATTTTTTGTGGAAGAATGAAATTAATTGATTAATTGAAAATTATGAAGAGATGAAATTTGAATGTAGGAATTGTGTACCACTCGAGTAACTTATTGAGGAACGTGAATTCGAGATGGAGCTCAAAACCGCCATTGGCGGTAAAGTACCGTTTTGATGCTAGTTCGCTTGAAGGACCGGGAGGACCGAGGAGTCTATGCTCCACTTTGGACCGGCTTTTGGCTTGGGAAAATAAGCTCTGTCAGGAAGTCAAGGTAAGGACCTACATTTACTTGTTTTCAATTTTTCAATTGACTTACTTTTATACTAGTAGTATTTGGTATTGGGTACTAAAGGTGAAGAAAAATGATGCATAATGCATAGTATAGTAGGACCATATGAAATGAAAAATATTAAACGTCATTTTTTTGTCAGGCACATCAACTATTAAACATCATTTGTAAGGACAAAGAAAATATTAAACATCATTTTTTTGTCAGGCACATCAACTATTTTTTAATTAAAATAATTTTAGTTCATTAATAGTATTATTAAAAATAATTAATATTATTTATTTATTTATTTAAAATGATAAATAAAAAGACACATAATACGACAAAGAGGAAACATTAATAATGATATATTGACTTGGACGAGGCTCTTTCGGTGCATGGTTTACTGTGTCATGAAACAGTTTTTCATTGGTCCAATTTTTTATTGCACTATGAACACAATAGGGCAGTAGAGTGGTGTCCAGCTTACAGTATGTTTGAATTTGCATGAACTTTTATTTATTAGTTTAAAGTATTTTGTTTTTCCTTCTAATAGTACTATATTTTTCCTGGAATATTATTGGGATTAAAACCAAAAAAAGTACATAATAGAAAATAAAGCAAAAAAGAGGACTGGAATGAAAATAATGTTATATCAAAGAGACTATTTCGAAAAAATTAAAAGAACTAAAACAAAAAATGTACTTATCGTGATCAAAATCATATTTAGGTCTTATCAAAGTGAATTTTGTTTCCAAAACCAAGTTTGTTTGAAAGTGGATGATATGTAAGTAAAAAAAAATGGCTAAAAAAAGGTAACTTTTATATCAGCTAATTTAAATTCAAATTGTAAAATAACTGATCCTGTAAAATCAATTCTGTAAATACTCACAGTCTGGCTTTATTCTTCAGTGCAGTTTTGATTCCCCCAATTTATCAAATCCACAATATTAGTCTCTTATTAAATTGTCATCCAATTTTTTATTGAAATACTGACGTGACAATAAGGTGATGATGTGGCAGTCTTGTGTTGTGCTACTGGATTGGATATATTTTAGCTAGAAGCCTAAAACTTTGCAGTTTTGGAACTGAGTGTATTGATGCATACTACCTATTTAAAATTTTGGTTGCAAGATTAGGCTAGAGAAGGTGTGAAGATTGAGCATGAGAAGAAATTGTCAGCTCTGCAGAGTCAAGAATACAACGGAGGTGATGGAGCAAAGATGGACAAAACCAAGGCTTCCATAACAAGGTTACAGTCACTAATTATGGTCACATCTCAAGGTGTATCTACCACCTCAGCTGCCATTAATGGCCTTAGGGACTCTGATCTTGTTCCTCAGCTTGTTGAGCTTTGTCATGGGTACGTCTCTCTTCTGCAATTTGCAATTAAGTCTAATGTTTTTATTTTCTCAAAGTATGAAAGCACAGTTAAGCAATCAAGTTCTAGTTCAATTCAAGTAGTACAATAAGATTGGACCCATTAGTCAACAAGGCTAGGGACCAAGGTGTTTGGCATTTAATCCATGGCATATAAAGCATATGGGTGCACATTGAATTTTCATTCGTACAGTCATAAATGAATAGCTTTAATTTCGTTGGGCTACCCAAATTTTGAAATATATGAGAAAATACCAAGAAATGGGAGTCTTTTGTCAATATAGACCTTAGTGTTATAATGTGTCACTTTCTATGAATTCAACAAATCATTTGAGAGTTCATGATCAATGGAACTTTTTAATTATGTGTTGTTTTCTGTGTTGCCATAATTTAGAATGATGATGTGGCTTGAATATGCTAGAATTCTTATCACTCCTCTAGATGGTGGAAAATAAGGACTTTTAAGTTTGAACCAGAAGTTCCACTATAAGAACTAGATGGTGGAAAGTGAGGCTTGGAATTTCATTTATTCTTTTTCTTTTTATATTTTTCATTTGTATAGTGATGAATCAAAACACAACTGATGTTAAACATACTAGTTTTGGATTTGGGACAATCTTGTGTGTGGTAGTTGAAAGCATTATGGCTTACTGCTCTGGTACGAGTGTAAGACACTCGCTCATCAGCTCTGCACCAGTGCATATGCTTCCTTCTTGTAACAAACTCTCCAACTAGTCAACTACTGCCCAGCAAAACCAATCCTTAGCTCGCTATTGCATCTGTCAAATTCTTGTGTCATTTCGAAAAGTTAGGCCTTATTATGAGCAAATGTGGCTTACTCATGGAGTTCAACGTTGAAGTAACAATTGTGCTATGGTATTGTATAAGCTAAAATGCACTTTTGTTTTTTTTCTCACTGCGATTCTTTATGTTTTAAATCTGTGTCAAAGCAGTCATTTTTTTAATTTTCCGTCCAATAATATTAACAAATGTCACGCTAGCCGTTGACTGGTAACGTGGCTTGCTTAGTTTGCATTTGTGACTGGAAAAAAACATAAAGAACCAAACTGAAAATTTTGTGAAACATGAAGCTTTTGACGTCTTTCATGTTTCCCCAAAATCTCAGTTTGGACCTTTATATTTTTTTCTCAGTCACTAATGTCAACTAAACAAGTCACTTAACTTGTTAAAGGCCAACGTGGCATCCGTTAACACTATTGGACAAAAAGTTAGAAAACATACTACTTTGACACAAATTTGAAACATAAACGATCAAAAGTGCATTTTTGCTTATTATATAACCCTTGTATCCTTCTCATCCCTGCCCATGTTTTAATGCAAGAAGAACATTTGAGCAGGTTTATTTAAAAACCTTTTTCTTGTTTACAAAATATCAGTGACTGCTAAGAAACGTTTTGTAAAACATATAAAGGAAGATACATACACACATATATAAACTATTTTTAAGCCTATAATTTTGATCTGAATTAAAGATGGAGTTTCCTTCTTACATATTGTTATGTTATGTTTGTGACATGCGACATATAGAATCTTACACATGTGGAGATCAATGCATCAGTACCATGAAATTCAAAGAAACATTGTACAGCAAGTCCGTGGCCTTGTGAACCAATCATCCAAAGGTCACTCAACATCTGAATCACACAAGCAAGCAACTCGAGATCTTGAATCAGCTGTCTCATCTTGGCACTCCAGTTTTATCCGGCTTATAAAATTTCAAAGGGACTTCATCCTATCTCTACATGGCTGGTTTAAGCTGAACCTTATTCCAGTCAATAATGACTACAACAACAACAACAACAAAAACAACAGCAAAAGGGAACCATCTAATGCATTTTCCTTTTGTGATGAATGGAAACTTGCTCTTGACCGTGTCCCGGACACAGTTGCTTCTGAAGCAATTAAAAGCTTTATCAATGTTGTTCATGTAATATCTGTCAAGCAATCTGAAGAACTCAAGATTAAAAAAAGAACTGAGACTGCTTCCAAACAACTTGAGAAAAAATCTTCATCTTTGAAAAAGATAGAAAAGAAGTTTTACAATTCATATTCTATGGTAGGTGTTGGTCTTAGTGATTCTGTTCCCGACAATATTGGACAAGGTTTGGATGCAAGAGATCCACTTGCTGAGAAAAAAATGGAACTAGAAGCATGTCAAAGGCATGTGGAAGATGAAATGGTGAAACACACAAAGGCTATAGAAGTTACAAGAGCTATGACACTTAACAACTTACAAACAGGCTTGCCAGGAGTGTTTCAAGCATTGACAAGTTTTTCTTCCTTATTTACTGAAGCTCTTGAGTCAGTTTGTGCCCATTCATATGTCATCAAGTAGGTAGTTTATAACTTATTTGTTTTGCTTGGTATGTGAGTTCAGCATGAGGGTGAAGTTTATTTGGAGCTGACTATTATTTTATTGCTGTTATGTTACTGGTTGGTTTATTTTAAAAAGTAGATATGAAGAATTTTGTGATTGTATTTTTCTTTGAGAAAGGAGATTATCCCTTTTTGTATAGGCAAATTTCTTGAGTTTGTTGTATTAGATGATTGAAAGTTTCAGCATCTCTCAGTAGAAATTGTTCTTGAATTAAGGTAATGTGTTTGCTTCATAAAATCCATAATGTTTCTTTTTTGGTGTTGAGAACAAATAATTAGAAGTTTTAGATAAGTAAACTTCAATATTTGTTCATTGATAGTGTAAAAATTACACATACATTTAATCATATTTCACAATGAGACTAGGATTGAATGCAATCACCGTCTCTTGCAGTCACCTAACAAGAATTCTGAATTGTTGGCAACGTTAACAGTTTTATGGCGAGTTTTCGTTCAATCGAAGGTGAGTATTTTCGGGTGGAGACTCTTCTTATGGAGGCTTCCTACGAGAGACAACTTAGAAGCTATATGGATGTGTTGTTTGAGGCTTATATGCTATGACAAATATCGCCTTCTTCTTTACCCATTTACCAAAAAATTAATTTTTGTTTAAGAAAGGTTTGAAACACACTAATATGTTTTTCTAACATATTGTTATTAGATAAATTTCAAATGGGATCCATTCTCTGTGAACTTAGAGGTACACTGTAACACTTTATAGTATAAGATATCAACATCATCATGATGATAATCTGCGAATAGATTTCATCATAAATGAGTCTTAAACCCTTACATAGAAGCTAAATCCAATACATGAACTTAGATTAATAAGGTCTCTTAGGCACCAATAAATGATGAGCCAAATTAAATTTGTACAATGGACTTGATGCAAAATACTAAAGAGTATTGAACATTGAACTAAGCATCCATACCCAGACTATGTCTCCATATCTAAAACCAAAATAAACAGTGAGAAATTAGTTTCAATGAGTCTTGAAAACTACAATCAATGTATTACATGAGTATCAAGTCGTCTAAATATAAATGACCCGTAGCATCATGAACATTTTTTACTTTTGAAAACCATTGTAGGTTTTCTAGCGAGTCAAACTCAGAAACCTAACAATCGTGAGGTAGATGGGTAACAAGAGGTCTATGACACAAATCTAGATAATCGATAAACAATAATTCTAATCTCATTACGACTCATAAGTATCAATTCTACTTATTAAAGTTCACGGTCTTCAATGTCACACAACGAATATGATGATCTATTTAGTCAAGAAACAAATGAGTGTCTCCAAACTCAACAAGTTCATTTTTTTTTGTCAAACCGACAAGTCAATGTATCAATCGTGTAAACGTAAAGGACTATAAGTTTCTATTTATAGAAGATATACTTCTCTCATCATTGTAATTTTGAACTATTTTCAAACATCAATTCATTGTAAATTACGTGTATGTTTTTTTGAGATAGATTCTACCGCAACAGTACCAATCTGTACCGCAATTTACCGTTGCCTTAAGACAATTTCTCACCCTAAGCATTGCCTCAACATATTAGACCAACTAGAACTTTTGCAGCTTTCAAAAACATACTAGACCATTGAGATTGAGTACAAGTCTGAGATGGTCTGTCAGTTTCACCAACTAGACCTTTTGCAGCTTTCAAAAACATTAGTGTCTTCATGAAAGGACTAGGGACAAATAATGAGAGATGAGTAAATTGTGACAAGGCAACATAAAGATGGTCTACATTATATTGATAAGTCTTCATTCTTCCTCTAGCAAAGAATCTATAATACATGCAGAGCAAAGAGGGGACCAATTAATAAACCATGAAAAGTAGTGATGGTATCATCAAAATGGAAAGCCTGCTTAGTGGGTGGTGGTCCTCATTTCCTTTACTTTTGTGGATTGCATAAATCCAAGGTTGTCAAAACCGAACCGGACCGGCCGGTTCAACCGGTTTAACCGGGAACCGGACCCCTATCCGGTCCAAATGAACCCCAGAACCGCCTGGGGTGAAAAACGGGAATTGAACCGGATAACCGGCTGAAAACCGGGAACCGGACAGGAAACCGGCCAAAAACCGGGGAACCGTGCAGAAAACCGGATTTGGTTTATTTTCCTTAAAAAATGGTATACCAAGTTGATTTTTGGGAAAAAAATGATAAATGATGTTGATTTTTGGTATATGAGATATTTTTTATCATTTTCTATAATTAAATTGATGTAATAAATAAATAAATAATTAAAAAACAAATGTGTACACTAATATTACTATAAGAGTATTTACATTATAGTATCTAATTATCTATGATTGTTGAATATTATAGTTTTATTATGTCATATTATGATTCTTTTTTGTTTTTTATCCTTTATATATTGTAAAAAATATATTAAATAATCTATTTAATTAATTCCGGTTGAGCCCCCGATTCAACCGGTTGAACCCAAGAACCCCTGAACCGCTACCTCTTCCGGTTCAATGTCCGGTCCGGTTTTGATTACCTTGCATAAATCTTCTCTCATTATCATTTTAACATTTATTCAAATGATTTGATACTTATCATGTATTTTTTGTTTCATGATAATTACAATGAAAATGTGACGATCCTAGAAAATTGAGACCCAAGGTTCTGTTTGATAAAACTAACATGATTCTATTTGAGAAAGTTATGCTTTCGCGTAACATGTTAGTGTGAAGAAAATACACGAGATACTCTGATGTAGGTGTGGATGGTTAAAGAGCTTAGTTAAGCACTTATTGAATACGGTTAAACTGTCGTAAAGAGATTATTAAAATAAGTTTAAAGAAACTGTGACTGTCATGATAATCATAGACAGACTGAAGGAATGGCACACAACAAATGCCATCAGCTGATGTACCTGATCACATCAGAAAACTTGCCCAAAAATGTATGAAGATTAATAATTTTCACGGGTATATAAATTTTGTATAGAAACACTACATTAATATGGATTATCCATAAGTATTCTGGGATCAAAGAAAAGGAGATCCAACCTAATCTAAACTTGGGGTGTCATATTTCCAACTGAAATGGAATTTCACTACAATGGCAGGTAAGCTGAACTAACATGATAATACTGGGCAGCTACTGCGAAAAAAACTGATCATGGCAAATACAATAAAAAGCAGATTGAAGAATCCAAACTAAAAGAACTCAAAGTCCAGATATTTACCCCCAGACTTCATGTCAGTACCATTACCTACTACCCTCTTACTAGTGCTACCAACCCCAACAGCATCAACTGCTGCAGCTCCAACCTTCACTGGTGGCTCAGTTTCCATGGGTCTTGGCACTTCTGGTGGTGTGCTGCATCTAATCAATGCCCAATTCACGCCTTCAAAGAAGGGATGCTGCTTGATCTCAGTTGCACCCCTCTTAACTCCAAGACGATGTTGTGGCTCCTTCACTAGCAAGCCACGGATCAGATCCCTTGCGGCATAACTGGTTGCAGGAGATTCGGGAAACCGGAGCTGCTGACCTACTACATTGAAAAGTGTGGCACGGTTTCCTGACCCTTTAAAAGGGGTTTTACCATATAATAGTTCATGCAAGAATATTCCAAATGTCCACCAATCAACTGCACTTCCATGACCTTCCCCTTTGATAATTTCAGGAGCAAGGTATTCATGGGTACCGACAAAAGACATAGATCGAGCTGAAGTAGGCTCAGCAACAAGCTCTGGAAGTGTGCTAGAAGGAAACCCAGGTTCAGCTCTTGGCTTCCGTGACTTCTTGTTTTTCTGCGGAAAGAGCCGAGGAATAAAACATGCAGGTTGTATGCATACTGATGTCGGCTCAATACAAGCAGGTTGAACACAGAATGCACCTCCCCGTTTTGAAGGGTCGTTATCATAGGAAGTTCTGATAAGAGTTGGCGAAACAGCACATCTGAGGGAAAGATCAAAATCTGAGAGCATTATGTGACCATCATCTCGGACCAACACGTTTTCAGGTTTAAGGTCTCTATACACAACTCCAAGCATGTGAAGATATTCAAGTGCAAGCAGGACCTCCGCAGCATAAAAGCTACATGCAGAGAAAATGATAATGTAAATCTCTATTATAATAGTTCAAAATAGCAAAACTTCAGCATGTCTTCTTTACGTATCAGATTAAGAAAGAAATAGGAAGTTGCAGAGCAGATCAATTTCCAAACCTTACTTCCCTCTTTTTTGTGTAGCTAAGAAATTTTCTCAAAAACTATCAAAATGTAAGAGTAAGGAACAGACAAAAACATTACCGCTTATCTAGTCTAGATAAAGCTGCATGAAAAGAAAAAGATAATTACATCAATGACACTTGAATATATGCACATTCACACGAAAAATGAAGAAATATTTGCTATAATGCAAAGTGTATATTACAATGCATATATTTTCATCATAGGAAGTGAGTAATTTGGATTAGGTAATGGAAAGTAAACTATGTATATAAAACATACCGTGCAGCATATTCAGAGAAATGTTTCCCAGGTTGCCGCTGCCTCAAAGTGTGTAGGTCACCCCCAGGACAATATTCCATTACCAAACAGGAAAATCTGTCAGTCTCAAAATGTGTATACAAAGTTGGCAGAAATGGATGGTCCAGAAGCTGTAATATCTCTCTCTCTGTCTGAGCCCTAGTCAGCTTCTTTCTGCTTGCTAGAGATGCCTTGTCCATAACTTTCATTGCAAAATAACACCTTGTTCCACTTAGCTCTGAGAGATATACACTTCCAATGTCGCCACATCCAAGTCGCTTGAGTAATCGAAAATGACTCATGCCTAAAATTCCATCTCGTAATCGAACGGCAAGGATAGCATTCCACCTAGGATCATTTCCTTTGTGAGGCTTATTGGCACTACCAGTAAGGTTGCTCCAATTGCTGTCATCACTGAGGCCACTACTATCACTAGGCCGGCTAACACTAGTTTTTGCACTCTCTAGTGAATCCCCTCTTACACTCCCCTTAGTGCTATCCCAGTTCCTGTCTAAACTAAGCTTGCCATCACTAGTGATTGCATCACTCCGATATGTACTGGCACAACTATTAACAATGCTCATTGCTGTGACAACACCAGTACTACCAATACTACTAAGTGGACTGACATTGCCACTAGGAGGCAAAGAAGCATCCCAAACACATTCCTTTTCCTCAGAATCTGGAGCAAGGAGGGAGTTCTCAGTATTCTGAGACACTCGAGAACCCAAAAAAGGCGAGGATAACTTCCCCGTTTCATTTACTTCTTCAACCAGACTTCCTTCGGGAGAAAGAACGGCTGGACTTGGCTTCTTGCCGGGAACACGGATCGAGAGATCTTCCAGGAAAGGGCCCTTCAAGGACAAGTTCTTAATTAAGCAACCAGCCTCAGATTTGTTTTGACCTATAGGTACATAAACCGTTCTCATAAGATCTGTATCAACAGGTTCTGGGGGATGACTAGCACCAGCAAACAAACTTGGATCACTATCCTCAAATGAATCACTGCTTCCCTTCAATGTCTCTGTGTCAGGCATCAGTTCTTCTGCTTCAAGAAAAGAGGTCTTTCCTTTCCATGTTCTAGTAGGCTCAAAGGAGATTGATTCGGGAGACTCACTCGTATCGAATTCCATATCATCGCTTACCAAGAGTATCCGTGCATTCGACAACTGAGCTACTTCTCTGATGGACGCCAGGCGCATCATAGGCACGTCCCTTGCTTGTGACAATTGATTCACTTCCCTTGTTTTTGACAACTGATTTCGTTCTCTTGCTTGTGACAATTGATTTAGTTCTCTTGCATTTGACAATTGATGCAGTTCTCTTGCTTGTGACAATTGATTAAATTCCCTTGCTTTTGACAACTGATTAAATTCTCTAGCTGAAATCATCCTAGCACTTGAAATCTCCTGACCATTTAGTCTCTGACTTGCCTCTCTTGCTGTGGCCATCTGTGGCGATACCTCAAACACGATAGGAACGTTTCGAGGAAATACCTTTGACTCTGCAACCCTTTCCATGTCCAAATATCACATATCATCACACAAAGACTTCAAGTCAAGAAGAACCTGCAAATAGAACAAAGAGTTCAGTCAATAGGATAGAAGCACCATTGATCTTTCACTTAGATTTCAGATTTCTCAAGAAAAATGAGTATAAACATGATTGACATAAGCCCTAATTCCTGAACCGGCCAATACAAGAATAATATGAACTGAAAGTATGAAAGAATCAAGTAATCCTACTTTGATTGATTTATTGTAGGCAAAAAATCACCATCACAAATCAAATCAACATAGCAATGTAACAAGTAGAAAGCCACAAATAATAAATAATAACTGCTTGAACACTTACTCTTACTCATAATTGATTAAAATTCAAGAGAGAGTAAAAATAACTCAGAGTAAAAGTAATGAAATGGAAATTATAATTGCATGTGATTGAGGTTGTTGGTGTTTATTTCATTATCACATTACTCAAAATCAAAAGATTAAAAGTAACAAACCCTTAACCCCAAACTTGGAAGGAATTAACGAAAACTCAGCATGATATATGGTAATAATAATATAAAATGCCAAAAAGCAAAACGCAAAAAATTGAAGAGATCTATCTATCTAGGGTCAAAAAAAGGAAGAAGATGAGAAGGAATACAAACCCAGCATTGAAACTGAAATTGAAATTGAAATGAAGAAGAAATGAGAAGGTGTTTGTTTCCCCACACTACTTCAACTCCCTTCTTCCTCCATTTTCCTTCCACCACACACTCTCTGTTGTAAGAGAATGAATGAGAAAGAAGGTCTCTCTCTCTCTCTCTCTTCTCTCTCTCTCTCTCACCGAAGTGTAGTGAAGTGCTGTTGCTGTTGGTGGTGATGTTATGTCTACAGCTTTTGCTTTTTGCTTTTTTTTTTTATTAGCTACCCATTCCCTCTTCAATATCAACCCAAAAAAATCTTACAAAAATTAATTAATCTAATTTTTTTTTTTTTGACAAGAATTAATCTAATTTATTAAAAATTATACTATTTCTCAAATTTTCCTTATAGCATATTAAACGGGGCCAACTTAACCCAATAGCTTAATCAAGTTCCTCTGTTTGGATACAACATTGGGCATGCAGCAGTGTTGAATGTCTTGAGGGATAGCTTTTTCGCTCATTGTGTTACTATCCGGTTCGAGGAATTAGTTTCTGCAGTTACGTGCAAAGTAAATAGTTTCCGTAGTTGCGCGTAAATAATACTCGATTTATACCAAAAATGATATGAGTTATTTAAGTTGTTTTTGGTAGCCCCAAAATTGCACATATTTAAGCAACTCAAATCATAACTGATATAAATGAACCATATTGGGCCCCACATATTTAAGTTTTTTCTGTTATGTTTAAAGAAAAAAAAATTCAATTTAATGATCCGACAAGTAGTGAACTTTCTTAAAATTTTAGTTGATTAATACTACCACTTAAATCAACTACAACAATGAAGACAAGGAAAAAATTAATTAACTAAAAATAAAAAAACGCAAGTAGAATTTAATGAGAAGGTAAGAGTATTTAATTCAAAAGTATTTTTGGTAAGATGTGCTAATTAATTAAAAAAATTGTTGTTTATATTTGACTTAAGATGAGTATTATTTGATGGCTGTTGCTTTCCTTGGGATCGGAAGAGTGGGGCCCATTTAGGAAGAGGTAAGGCCCAGTTTAGGAGTGGGACCTCCTGTTACTGTGCTGTTCGTTCTTTATTAATGGCTACACTTGTTTCTTTTCAGACCAGACCAGAGTATCAGTGCTCTCTCTCTCTCTCTCTCTCTCTCAGCAGTTTTCTTTGAACGCTTTCGAATGTTGCAAATGGCGCGTGTTAACACCCCCCCCCCTCCTCCCCCTCTTCTCTTTCATTCACCATCAACAAACTACAGATATGTTCGGTAAAAAAAAAATCACGAATATGGTTGATACTAATATCAACTGAATAATTATTATATGAGAATGACTATTAGCAGTCTCTTTTACACACTTTTCGGTACCCACTTTATCATTAGTTAAAATTCATGTATGTGGTCTAGAGATGGCAAATAAGCTCACACTCGCGGGTAGCTTAATAGGTATGTGAGTTAAATAAATATTGAGTAACTACCCGTCAATAAATGAGGTTGGGGCGGATATTGATGTACCAGTGTCTGTGGGTACTGCACGTAACAAATAAATCAATTTGGAAAATTTTCTATTATTGTTAATTCTAGTGTTTTATCTACTTTTATTAACTACTATAAGCTAACAAATAAATGATAACATAAATGCATAATGAAATGTTTCATTTTTTATATGAATGAACAGAAAAATGGTGTTTAAAAGGTTAATTATGTGTGGTATTTCAAATTTAAATTTATAAAAAATATTTCAATTAATATTAAAAATATCCATGAATATGTGTGGGTACTCTCGACGAGATAATACCTGTGAAAAATCCGACGCATGTAATCGCACGGTAGCATTTATATCCAATGAGACGGATGGCGGGTAACTACTACCCATGTCTATCCTACGGTCCTGCTCCGTTGACATCTTTAATATAATCCACTAAATTGATTGGCCTCAATTCCAAAGTGGTGAGATTTAGGTAAATTTTAACGCACCATTACCATATAAGTCATATTAGACAAAGTGTATAATAAATGCACGAGTTTTTTTGCTTTTTCTTCATTCACAAATTTTGTTATAAATTATCCGAAAATCAAATGAAACTACAGGTTCCATAAAGTAAACAAAAAAGTTCTCATGTTTAAGTCATGTTCATTAGACTGACACATTTTATAATTTAATTTAGTTCGTTAATCGGTGCTTTTGTAAGAAGACGAGAACAAAGAGTAATATAGTTTTTATGAAAAAGTAAGAAAATAATATTTATTCATTGAGTGTTGAGAATAATTGTAAGTCTATGTATATTAAAATTTTGTGATTTTAATATTTACGCATTTATACTTTCAAAACAATATTTATGTCTTTACTTTTTGTAATATTAAAAATTTGTAATTAAAAGTTTTAAAATCAAATAAATTGACTCTGGCTCGGTGTCGGATACGCCATGTGCCTATTTATGCAAGCTCTTTAAAGTAAGTAAGATTATCCGAAAAACAAATTTCTACATTCAAACTTTCATACAGTTCATGGGTAGAACGTGGGGATACCTTGGGTGAACAATGATAGAGCCTTGAGGTGACTCTTGATTTGGGTCGGTGTGTCCATCGGAGTGTATTGCAAAGTCACTCTAATGCCAAATTGAGGTATCCGTTAGTATATTAGTATACTTAAGATTTTCAAAATTCTCTATATGTGTGAATGGACCTCTATATATACTTAAGATTTTCATAATAGACTTCGGGCTCAGCCGATCGGCCAACTCTTTTAGGATGATTCGATACATGTACAAATCAGGATAAATAGTCATTTTAGTCTGTTAATGTGTGAGACGCTGTCATTATAGTCTCTGAATGTATTAAAATTGCAAATACATCATTTTTTAGTAATTTTAGGACTAAATATTGACCAACAAAAATATACATTTGAATGATTAACAAAAAACACATTTATAGACCAAAATGACTAATTAGAGAGACACTTCAGAATGTGTTTGCAATTTTGATACATTCAGATAATATAATAACATCATTTCTCAACCACTTGCATTTTTGAATGTTAATCAAAATTTTAATGAGGCCCCGCCATTGTACGGGTTCAGAGTACTCCTTGTACTCCTCGTTAATGAAAATTTTGCTTATGCCTTTGTTTTTTTTCTTTTGGAAGAATTGGCTGTATATCTAGACCAAAACAATTGAATCAAAATTAAGATATTTCCGAAACCAAACCAATCCCATGGATTATGCGCTGTGTAGAAGCATATTGCAGTCTCTGATATTGATGTGTGCAAATAACAATGACTCATCATGCATGCCGTTGTCTGATCCGAGGAAAAAGAATTGGGTAGTTTGACTGGTCTCAACCATATGACACTAGAAAGCAACATATTATGTGGACCAAAAATAAAAGGTACACATAACACATCAATTCACATATGTTTTAATATGGCCACTTGCTAGTAGATAGTTCCTTCTTGAATCTTGACATCACTTGGCCACTTGGTGGTATAGTAGATAGTGTGTTTGGATCCACCTTAGCATCATCAAATATGCATCCATGGCTGGTCTTGTCGTAGAAATATTACGGCAATATCTTGAAGCTTCAATTCTCAGCTTCACTTTAAACGTGATTTGGCCGCGGTTTTGGGAATCTTGCCGAAGATCCAAACATGCACGGATCATAAACTCAAACTTTTTTTTCACATGCTCATACCATAATATTATTAAGTAACAAAGTTGAATTAGTGCACCAAATAATTGCTTGGTTTTGTAAACTCGAATCCAATATTTCCTTATCTACCACTATTGACATCTATAAAATACAAAATTGAAAAGAGACGAATCCAATGACTTATAATAATAGCCATGCTTAGTCAAAATCAAAATACTAAAAAGAGAATAGGTAAAAAACAAAAATTAGGTGAAGTGGAGAAATATAGGCAATGATGATAAGCATAATTAGGAAGCTTTTGTGGTGTATATTATATACATAAAATAAAATATGATCTAGATTATAGCCTTATAGGAATGAATGACAAAGTGGTGTTCAAATCAATGGACTCCGATCCAATGAAGGCACTCAAAATACACATAGTGATGTAAATGATTAGCTTAATATTTTATCACTGAAACTAGTAACTGCATATGCCCACATTTTCCATAAAAGAAGTACCATGGGATATTATTTTATGCGAGGTTTGCACTTTGTTGTTCCTTGCTTTTAGTAAAGTTGGTAAATTAGAGGTTTGAAAAAAGTGGTACTAGTATTGAAATTGGGAAAAGATGGAAGACATTCAAAGGTGGGTTCTTTCATGATTCCTTTCTTGGATGACATTTGGTCCACATGTGAACTTTTCTCACTGACTAACCTCTTAATCATGCATTAAACTTGGAAGATAGGTAAGCTTCTTTCTTTTAGTTGTAACTTTTTGTTCTTATTTTTGGTCTCATCTTGGTCAAAGAGACAAAAAGAAAAGTCGATAATTAGATCAACTTATTAGGTTTAATTACGATGATGGTCTAGGATTATTCAGAAATTTTTAAATATTCTATGAATTGAAAAAAGTTTGTAGTTGAGTTAACAAACTTATCAATTATTTGCAATTGGGTCCTTCAATTTTTTTCGGGTTCCTTTCAACAATTTTTAACTAGGCTACTAAACTTTTATGTAACGTGTATTGATAATTGAAAATTTCATGGCTTAATTTTGGTAAAGTGACGTGTATTGATAATTGAAAATTTCATGGTTTTAATTTTTTTGTTAATGATCCTTGTTGTTTTGTTTTATCCCTATAAAATTCATGTGGGTCACATCACTATGGAATTGGTACTCGTTAATTTAGTGATGTCATTTTAATTTTAATCAATCATAAAGTGGGTGTTGAAGAGAGTGTCTAAAAGATAGTGCTATTAGCACTTCTCTTAGTTAATCATTGATTAATCTAGTACGTAGATGGAGCAGTTGAAATTTTGGGCGGCAAATGAAGGGGGAGAGGTTTTGTGGAGGGGGGATGCTAAGGATTTGTTTGGGTGTTTTTAGAGGTATGAGTAATTTTGTCTTCTTACAATTAAATGAGTGGTGAAAAAATTAATTGGGGGAAGCATTATTAACATTTCCCAAAGACTTTTTTATCTCAATTGGTCAATACATTTCCCAAAGGCTTATTCACACGAAATCAGGTTTAGAGAAAGGCCTATCCTTTTCCCTACCCTTCTTCTACTCACCACACACCCTCAAACCCCAAAAATATCAAAAATACCCTTATGTGAAATACGCTCTCAAACCACCCTATTTTGTGTTTTCGCTTGGTATAGTTCCTAAGAACTGAACTGGTTCGGCTGCTAACTGCAGAACCATCCCAGCTAGGAGGCGTTTAGCAAGAATAGTGCATCTAACAGGTACGGTTGTCAATGCCCGAACCGGTTCGGTTGTAGACCACCGAACTTGAAAATTTTCAAACAATGGGGTATGTCACTTTTTTTCAGCCTCGGAAACCAACCACCTACGGGTTCGGCTACCTGTTGCCGAACCTTTCGAACACGGAAAAAAAAGGGACGCGCTGGGAACATTTTTATTCATTAAGGGTATTTTTGAGATTTTGCACGTTTTGTGGGTGTTTGGTTTGGTGAGTAGGAGAAATGAGGGGTGTTCGTGGTGCGGTTTGGTTCAGTTTTGAGACAAAAAGTGAACCGAACCGCAAGTTAAAATTACATGCGGTTTGGTTTGGTTCGGTTGGCTTCCTAAAATAAAACCAAACCAAACAAATGCGGTTTGGGTTGGTTCGGTTTTTTCCAAGACAAAACATAATTTAAAACGAAGTTAAAATTAACTAATATAAAAATGGCTAACATATATTTTTAAGAAAAATCTACTCAAATATATGTAGTATATAAATTACTCTTTTTTAGTTATTTTAAGATAGCTAAGACAATGTTTAAAAGAGTTTGAATTAAATACTTTATTGTAATTTTTAAATATAACATAACATTATGGATTATTTCTAGGTGAGTCAAAGAATAAACTGAATTTAGGCTAGTAAGTGAGTGAGAGTTGGGTTTTAGTTGCATTTGGGTTAGTAACTTAGTAAGAAAGGTTGTAAGTCAATTAGCCTTAGTGTTAATTACTGTTTGGTTTGGTTTGGTTCGGTTTCTGTAATCAAAACCGCGAACCAAACTGAACCGCGCGGTTTAATAAAAAAAGAAACCAAACCAAACCAATAAGAAGCGGTTTTTTGCGGTTTTCAGTTTGGTTTGGTTCGCTTTGCGGTTTTCTATTGGTTTGGTTCGGTTTTGAACACCCTTGGGGGGGAGGTTGGGAAAAGCATGAGGATTAGAGAAATCAGGTGGAAGCCCAAAAGGCCGGCAACATTAGTTGAACCAAGCAGTGAAGGGGTTTCTTTTTGCACCCCTATTTTTTAATACACCCCGCAGCATAAAATTATTTGTTAATTGTATTTTTTTATCATTCTTTTTTCCCCATGTTTTTGCTCATAAATTGTTTTGACACAAACATTTCAGAATAGAATAATTATAAAACAAATAACATTGAAAAATTGCTACTAAAAACCAAAAAATAAAAGCATATTTTTTGGTCTATCAGAAATAAATTGCATATGAAAAAGAAGACGACGTTAAAAATACTGCATTCGTCTAAACGAGTGTTTAATATTCAATGGGCAACAAGTGAAGTCATTGGTTTAGGCCTTAAATTTGTTAAGACGTCGGATTAATTTTGTTAGTTAAAGTAATAGTATTAATTTCAGTAATACATTTTTTTGACATTATAGTATTGATTTTACTCACAAATTTTACTATTGATCTCTATCAAGAACAAAATAATCAATTGTAACATATTGTTCTGAACTGGATCACGCAAATCAGTCTAAGAAATGCCTCGCACTTAGAGGATATCCCGCCTCTTCAAACGCCCAAGATCGAATCTAACACTGATCCAACGGTTTCCTACCTCAACATTTCATCATGTGCTCGACTAACCACACGATAAATTGGAGCTATGGCGTAGTATTGGATACCCCCAAAAAATATTAGTTTCAAATAAGTAGATATATTTTATATTTAGCTATCCCAATAATATAGTATTTAGCTACCTCAAATAAATGTATTAAATAAATGTATCAGTCCAAAGAGATGAAAGAACAATAACAATAACAAGTCCACTAATTTATTTTTGTCAAAAGTCCACTAATTTATTATTAGCCCATCCAAATATGAACTGATAAAAAAATGGATTTTTTTTGTACCCCCACCATTTCACCCCATACCCCCACAAAAAAAGTGAAATCTGAAAATGAAATCCGTTTTTGGTTTTTTCCCAAAAAAAGTGAAATCCAAAAATACCCGACGTACAACATCGTCATGTTAACGAACTACACACTAAATAGAACCAAAAGAGTGTCGATATTCATAAATAGGGTGAAATGATTGGGGTACAAAAAAAATCCCTCAAAAAAAATAGCACACTGACAAAAAAGCCCATACAATTATGGCCCAAAAATCATTATTATCTGATTTTTTTGTTGGTGCTTTAATTTACATTTGTTATAACTAAAAATTGTGGTGAATTTTCTAAGATATCGATTAAGAGTAATTTATTAATTTTAAAAATATATTTTATGTTTCTTTATATTTTGTAACCTCATAAATTTTATCTTAATTCCGCCCATGGTTAAATGTAATATTGGTTAGCAGCTCGTATAAATTTTGAATGGCAAGTTGATTTTGTGTGACTTTACTTGTGGTTCCACATTTCTATTTCACAAAATATATGTGTTGCCAAGTCAATTAGTCCGGCTAATGGTCAACATCACGTTTTGGTTTTTCATTTCAGTTAAGGAGCATTTGCACCTCCCAGCTTTAAGGGTGAACAATCAAAGTGGTTTAGATTGATCTTAAATTTACAATCGAGACTGCCGCCGACAATGAGAAGGGAAGCTTTGGGTTGATATGAGAATGAGGAGAGGAATAACATGTGGAGAGTATAGGATACTAATATGTGTGTTTGGTTCTGCGATGTTGAAAATGATGAGAAGTAATCTATTCAAGGGTAAATGAAATTGATCCATCATGGATCATTTTCCGTAGCCATAACCTTTTACTACCACATAATTTTTTTAGCTACAAAATATAGTATATATTATTAACTGGGAGCATGTGTGTCAATGGGCATTCCAACCCACAAACAACATAGTCTTCTAACAAAAACCCTTTAGTTACACATAAAAATTATATCCCCCTAATACACTCAAGGAGTACAACATACCACATGTAATACAAATAATTGCCACCTCTTACCTCTTCATTGGTCTCTTAGGTGTAGAGTTTGCGCCGAATTAGGGTTCGTTTAGGAGATTCCTGAATGACGAGGGTGGCTCCTTTTTCTTCTTTGATGATAGTTGTTTGTCTTCTGATATTTGTTTTAGGACCAGACTGAACCCGCTAGCTTTTAGTGTGTATGTTGTCATGTTATGTAGGGCGTTAGTTTGGCCCAATCTACTTTTATTTCCTTGTGCTCAGCCTTGGGTCGTTAGAACATTTGAGGATGTAATGGGTTGGGTCTCTTACCAAGTTTCAATGAATCATTCTTCCTAGATCAATGAATCACTCCCCTCCACCCACACCCTCCCAAGACCCATCACCTTCCTCAAAAGAAAGATGCGCACCCCTTGGTATAGAAAGAAGCTCATCCACCAAATACCTCTTCCCACACAAATAACCTCCTCCCCACATAAGATTCCATTGCAAAGCTCCCCACTCAGGTTCCAAGTACAACATTCTACAACTATTCAACCTCAAGGCAAATCAATGAAATGTTAAATGAATTTATTTACAAAAAAAAGTTAATATTCTAGAGAATGTAGTAATAATTAACTCCTTAAAATTCTTCCCGCTAGTAAAATAATAATAAAACTATTTACACACCAAATATAAAATAAAACTAAGACGTACACCAGTGCGATGCACAGGACGTGGTTATAAGGAGTTGTGTAAAAAATATTAAAAAAATTATGTATTGCAAAGTTAGTGGTTGATACGAATTGATAATTTACAACCAAACATAGAATAGAATTTTTATGTTAACAGGGTTGTGTTTATATACGATATATTTGCGAAGATACGTACCAATGCGGGGTGGTGATTTAGAATGTGAGAAACTTAATTCATAAAAACTTTGATAAAAACACTCTTTAACAATAATGAGGGCAAGATGGTTCACAAAAAAATGGATGTATGTACTATTGGTTAAAAAAAATGGCTGTGAAATTTTCTTGTAGATAATAAGTAACCAACGGTTATGTTATATGGGCTCAACCATTCTCATAAAAATAAAGGGTTTTTTTTGTACCCCACCATTTGACTCCATACCCCCACGCATACGGTGAAAAGACTAAAATACCCCTAAAAAATTACGAATTTACAGAATATTTACTATTTCTCACTTACATACGATTTGACCAGAAATATTTTAGAGCTCATCGTATTTACCTTCCAGGAGATAGATACGATTTCCAGCAAATTTCACATCGTATTTATCTAGATACGATTTCCTCCCAAAAGCTTCAAAAATAGTAAGTCGTATTTACCTTCATCAAACATAAATCCGATTTTCCTTAAAAAATCGCATCGTATTTACCTTATTCTGAGATAAATAGGATTTTTTTTTATTATTATTATTTATTTTTTGTCAGGGAAATCGTATATAGGTCAATACGACTTGAAAAAACAAATCGTATTTACCTATTACAAACATAAATTCGATTGGTTCAATTTTTGTCAGGGGTATTTTCGTCCAAAAATATAGAGTGGGGGTATATTGGTAAACAGTGGGGGTACAAAAAAAACCCAAAATAATATGGGCTTAACAATGAGGGGTACATTTTGATAAAAAAAAAACAATGAGTGTTGTCAACCAAGCACCGTTACGGGATAGCCAAATACACCAACAAGTTGTCAACCAGATAAGATGTTTTACCCTCCTTGTTTTCTTGCCAATACAAAGCTCTCCATATCCGAGAAAATGATCAATTAGACTAGAATTGTGAGGCACATGAATGTTCAACCATCGACCAATCTCCCGCCACACTTGCAAGAATAAATCAGAACCCAAAAATAAGTGTTGAGAATCCTCCAAGTGATGCCTACAAAAAACACAAAGTGCGTCCTCCTCCGATGGAATAACATGACGGCGCTGTAACACAAAACGAACAGGTATTGAATTGTTGAAAATTCTCCAACCAAACAGCAAAATCTTCACCAGAATGCGAGTTCTCCATAATGATTTGAGATCAGATTTTTGCAGCTCCGAGATCGGAATGTTGCTGCCTTCAGTTGGAATATGAGTTGTGTACGCTATGAAACTACAGCAAGAACGAACCGTGAACTGTTTTGACGAATCCAGCGTCCAAATTCAACGATCAACTGCCCCACGGATCACTTGAACATCACGCAAGATCAACTGCAACTCCGTAATATCATCATTAAGCGCAGAATTAACGACTGCAAAAAAAGAATTATTCCAGTGCCAAGTATCATCACGCCAATCACCAAGCTCGGCCAGCCTCACATTTTTATTGTAGCAATTATTAAAGATGCTGCCGAACACATGCTTTAACGGGCGTTGCCCCAACCAATGATGGTGCCAAAAATCCACTCCATGACCATCTCTCAATCTCTTCCTAACATTCGATTCAAACCAACCTGCCGAAAGTCGCGCCTCCCCCACAGATCTAATGTCACGCCACCACAACGAGTCTAACCTTCTATCCACCGATGTTGTGCCATTGAAAAAAATAGACCCCAAATCACCATATCTATAAGATAGAATACCCCTCCAAGACGCTTCCTCATCCGACAACATCTTCCACTTCCATTTAGCCAAGAGAGCGATATTAAATAATTCAACATCCTTCACTCCAAGCCCTACCTCTTCCTTTGATCTACAAACCTTCTCCCAAGCCACTCAATACATACCCCTCGACTCCTCCTTTATGCCCCACAAGAAGTCTCTTTGAAGCTTAGTTAGAGTCTTAATCACCACCTTCGGCGCTTTGTAAAAAGACAAATAATAGAGAGGTATACTATTCAAGACAGAATTTATAAGAATTACCCGACCTCCGATAGATAATGAACGCCCTTGCCACAAAGTCAATCTAGTACGGATCTTATCAATAACCGACTTCCAAGTTGAACTCCGTCTTGGGTTTGCGCCCACCGGAATACCCAAGAATTTGAAAGGAATAGACTCCGTTCGGTAATGAAGAAAAGTTGAAGCCGAATCAAGAAAATCATCCTCTACATTAATGCCAATAAATTTACTCTTGTGGAAATTGACCTTCAACCCCGACAGATAACTGATAAAAAGAAATTCAAAATATAAATAAAATAAAAATAAAAATTACGAGTTAGATGAATTGTACCCAATTTGCCAGTCTCTCTGCTTCTTCTTATCCTATCCAATCCTCATTAATTTACCAGTTAAAGGAATCAAGAGTTTATCCCAGTTTTGGTAGCACACACAAACAAACAGAGCACAACGGTGACAACACTCATCGATTCAATTCACCATTGCTATACGTAAAGTCTACGTCTAAAATCACTTTAACGACGAAAAAACTGAATGAATGAATGAATGAATGAATTGTAGATAAAATAGAAAGGAATAGTACACGAGAAGGAAAGTAAAGTCACTCACTCACTTGTATATTGTATGGTAGTCGACATCAACCGACGTAGCGACGCGAAAAGAAAGAAAGAAAACGGAGAACGAACGTTCTCTTCTTTTCTCCATTTTGTTTTCATCTACCGACGTTGACTCTAATTCTAACCGTAAAACCCTCAACCACCGTTCTCTCTTCTCATAACTCTCAGATCTACTTTTCTCTCTCTCTCTCTCTCTCTTTTATGGCTTCTACGGTTGTTGCAACCGCCGCTAGGGCGGAAACTCCTCCGCATCATATCGAACCTTCTCCGTCCTCCGTTGATCGAAACGATTCTTCCAATTCTTCACCGAACTTTTTCTCTGATTCCGAAACTCAGGTAATAATCTTTTCTTTTGTACTTTTAGAATATTCTTCCTATTCTCTTCGTTACTCGTTGTTGGTTGCATTTGTGATTCTTCGACTTTGTTCTGTTGATGCTGTCAATTTATTCGAGGTTTTGTTTGCATTTTGCTATATTTAGCTTTGAATATAGAATTGTTTGAAATGGTTCAATTTTGTGGCGGTTTCAGTGAAACCAAGCCATTCGTGGAGTTCTGTGGCTATATAATCTTTGATTGAATTGACTTTCGCATTTGGTTTAAGGTGTTGAAGTTCGAGGTATTAACGACCAAACTGTGTAACTTTTGTACCTTTTCCCCCTTTTTGTTACAGACTCCGGACGTATTGAAGAGTGAAGAATATCGGCAATTGTTTCGTCTTCCACAGGAGGAAGTGAGTGATTTCTCAACTTCAAGATTGATATTGTAGTATCTCTATGGTTTGTTTATTAGTTTTTTGATTATCATCATGATAGAATAGTCAACAATCTCTATGTCTATTTACATTTGCATGTTTTACTTAGGCTCAGTTTGGCAAAAAAGAGCGCATAGCGGATAAGCTAGCGGATTGAATTTAAAGTGTTTGGTAAAATTAGCGTTTGAACTAGCTTATACATATAAAATTACATAAATGGACATTTGTAATTAATACTAAAAAATGAGAGAGAAGATTCTTTTAATAGAGAATAAATGGGGAATTTAATTAAAGTAATAAGAGTAAAAATGAGAGAAAAATGAAACGTGATAAGCTATAAGTTCAAACGCTACTTCAAAAAACGCTATAAGCCAGTGAAAAAACGCTATAAGCTAGTCATGCTAAACACCTACAATGAGCTTATCTACTATAAGCTATCCGCTATAAGCTAGCAGATTGAGTTTGACAAACAGAGCCATAATACAATGCAATAATATTATTTCCCTCTGCATTTATAGTTTATGGATGTCTGAAATGCATTTTGGTCTGGTCCTCACAATTTTTCTTTTGGTGGGTATTACACTCGCTTGGTCCTCACAATATATTTTTTTTCTTTCTGAAGGTTAGAGTGGCGTGTAACCCATGAAGCCTTTTTATTTATTTATTTATTAATTAAAAACCTTTTCTCATAAAGCATTTTGGGTTTTATTATTAGTTTATCCTTATCGACCTGTCAAAGGTAAGATCATAGAATAGTAACTCTAAGGTTTATAGTTAAGCGAAACACTTTTAATGCTATCAATTCTTATGCACCATAAATCAGGTCAGCAGAGCACTGCAAGATAATTCTAGGAGAATTTAGAAGGTTTAGTTCAAGAACTACCATTAGAAGGAAAGATTCTCTGAGGAGATGATCCAATGTCACTCGGGAAGGGGAATTGGGGCAACAAATGCAATGCACAACATAAAACTCACATATTTTGCTTTAACTTTCAATTTTACAATCGCTAACACTTATTTTTTGAACCCCAATGAGTACTTTATGGTTTATAAAAAGGGGTGTGGCAATGGCATGCTCTAAAAATTATTTATTTTTCGATAAAGAAATTGGAGAAAAAGCTGAGTGGATGGCAAAGCCATTCTTGGAGAAGCTCGACTACCTAGGATAAAGTCTTTGTCGATTCAAGAGTCAAAAGGAGAGAAAATAGAAACTGTCAAGATAGGATTATTTTGTAAGGATCAAATGGTGGGCAATTGAAGGGCAAAAAACAAATGGTCTTCGAGAGTAAGATTTTGGATGGGATTTCGTGAGTCTTAAAATTTGGTTAGGCCTAACTCAACCCCGAAAAGTTAGCTCAAGTGGAGGTGAGGATTGTTCTAGCTTTATAAGGATTAATTTGACCATTTCTCTAGTCGATGCGAGATGTCAACATCCCCATCACTCCCTGGATTGTACACTTGTAGTGTAATAGTGTATATATGTATGTCCTCTTATAGTGTATGTATAATCTCAACACCCCATTACACCTGAGATTGGTTTAACTTTTATTGTTGAGTTCTTTTGCTTATCTATCTTATTTTTTTATGCACATGCGCAATTGCAAACATAATTTTATATTTTAGGCTGTATATATCGATAGGATCCTATGGTCCATGTTATGATCTTTTCACCCCCTCCCGTTTCTAGATAGGATCAAGTTAAACAACATTGCTCAGAATCAATAAAAGGCTTTAGATACCATGGTAGCAACAAAGATTTGGAAGAAACTGAGAATCTGTTCTGAAATGTTTAATATGATCTAAATGATGAAATTTTAGTAGGCACAACAAATATTTATAGAGTTCATGTAGGGTTAATTTATCTGACCCAAACTCAGTAATGACTAACAATTGAAATTTAACTATTACTAACTAACTGTAACCATTAAAGATAGCTGACACCTGTTGGATGCTTGCCAGTTAGGATAACAAAAATTTATTGGCTCAAGTACTGATACATCGCTGTAGTACATATACCGATAGTTCTAGTTGGAGAGTCGAGAGTGGAAAACAAATGAAGTTAAATTGTGATGACAAGCTTTGTAAGCACATACATTTTGTTTCAGTAGAAGCTAAAATTTGGAATGTAAATTTAGTAGGAGGTGCATTAATTCTAGCTCAGAGGTTAAAATTGGAGAACATATCATGGTTCATGGTTTAAGTATATGGGACCAATCATACAAAATGTTGGGGAAATAGAGGGGATTTAAACCATGTGATTCGAGTAGGGGATGAAATGGAAGAATTTTGAGAGTTTCATTTGTGATTTAAAAAGTACCACTCAAACTTAAATGAACATTTTATAGCAAAGCTATAAGACTTAAGATGTTGTATGAGATTGAATATTGCATGGTAAAGAGCCAAGAAGAAAGTAATCACAATGTTCTAGAGACGAAATTGTTACAATGGATAACTGAACTCACAAGACTAGATGGTATTAGGAATGGAAGTAGTAGAAAATAATTTGGGGTTTCGCATATGGTGAAAAAGATGGTATAGTCTTGCTTTAAGTTGCCTGGGCATGTGAGTAGATTCGTACAAGTACTAGTAAGGAGGAGAGTTGGATGGAGAATATACCAATAATTACAGGGAGGGCCAAGAAAACTATATGTCGAACCACTAAAAAGGATTTGTATTTAAATGTCTGTCATTACTCATTAAACATGATTAATAATACAACATTATGGTGTTCTTGGGTCAGTGTATTTTATTATTATTATTATTATTGTTGTTGTTGTTGTTGTTGTTGAATTATATCTATATCCCCAAAATTCCACGAACCATATTTTATTTTAGTAATTTTAAACCTAGATAGATTTTACCTTACACTATTTTAGCCAGTATATTCTTACAATAATTTTTGTTGAACCAAATATTGTGTAAGTTGTTAGAAATGTGCATACTTATAGTTTTTTTTTTAAATCACACACTTATGAACTTACAGCGGTTCGATTCCTCTTTTCTCTTTTCATGATTGAAGTTATTTCTCATTTGCTCTCTTTTCCTTTAGGTCCTTATTGAAGATTTTAATTGTGCCCTACAGGAAAACATACTTATTCAGGTAATAGTCTGACCATAATTTCTTGTTAAATGGTAATAGGTTCAAGTGCTGTGTATTACCTTTTCATTTGAAAATCACTACTATATCTCACCTTTAAATTAAAAGTAAGTTCATATGCATTATTTACTTCAACATCTAGCATTTTCATTTGTTTTCCTGACGGTTTATGAATTATTTGTTGCAGGGTCATATGTATCTCTTTGTCAACTTCATTTGTTTCTACTCGAACATATTTGGGTTTGAGACAAAGGTAAGTTACTTACATAGTAGTCTATGCATTTAAACTTATTCTTTGAACTCTCTATGATAGAAATTGCATTTGTATCTACCTATATTATGTTGTACATATATAGATGCACATCTAGGGTAAAATTCATTTAGATCCTTGATCTATTGTGTTGATCATCTGGTTGTCTACTAGATATATTTTGATATATGGTATTCACTTTCTAAAAGTTATTTGTCTTTATTGTGTTGAGCTTTGTTATTATGTCTTCCTTTTCAATCACATGAAGAATACATGAAACACTCAACTAGCTTGCATTTTATTGTAGGTTAGGTATGCCTTTCTAAGTGGCTCCTACTTTTAAACTGCTTGTGGCAGAATTTTGTTTCCTTCTTTTAGTTATTTCCCACAAATTTACCACTTTCTATCCATCACCCATGTATGTATTGCATTACATACATATGATAGGATGCATAATAAAGGGGAATTGGATTTGTTAAGAGTTGTTAGAGTTAACTATGGTTGTTATGGTTGGTAGTGTCTGTTATGGTTTGTTAGAGTTAGTTGTTAGTCTGGTTATTAGTTAATCGGTGGTGAGGGAAATATCTTGTATAAATAGGAGGTGAATAGGATAGAAGAAAACAGTTTCTGATTTTGTAAAATTCTGTAAATGGAGCAGTGGCTCTATTGTGAAAGCGAAACCCTTTGGAGGAAAGTTTTCTCTCCCATTCTTTCCTATTTTCAATAAAACTGCTCTTCGTTTTCATCTCAATATTTTGAGTTCCTAACATAATAGTTACAGCAATTTGACTAGTCACTTTTCTGATGAAACTAAGCTATCTTCACAGTAATATAATTAGTTTACTTTTTTAAGGGTTGGGATTTTCGCAGATGCCGTTAAATATGGAATTTAATATGAAAGTAATTTCATTTCCTGATTTCTGTATTTATGATGAGCCTTATAGCCTGTGATTTTGATTTAAATTTTCAACTTTGCTGCGCCATAAAATGTCACCGATTCATGTTTCAGAGAATTATTGCGCTCCCTGAAGTCACAGGCGTCAGGAGGGCAAAGACAGCTGGGATATTTCCCAATGCCATTGAGATTCTTGTTGGAAGCAGGAAGGTTTGTTAGACATTGAGCAACTGTCATGCCGCTACATTGTATTTTGATTCATATGTCCGCTGAATGTTTATTTGCATACTTGCCCTTTCTCTTTATGTATCAATGTCTTAATCCACTAATTTATATGGCAGTACTTCTTTGCATCCTTCCTATCCCGTGACGAAGCTTTCAAGATTATTAACGACGGATGGTTGCGACGGGGCGATGATGCCAGAGCATTTATGGAGCTACAGGTGTTTATAATTTTTTGTCACGTGTCATACGAGATTGTTTACTTTAGCTATTATTTTCAGCATCGAGTTTCTTTTAAAATTGGATTACTTGTCAGTCCGATTTATTGGTTGATATTGCATTAGTTTAATTATTGCCTTCATATCTTTGTTTACTCCAGGAATCTCTATCCGAGTGCAGCAGCCAAGAGAATGGATTTGTAGCTGTTGAAAATGTCAAGAATTCTGATATTCTTGACAGTGGGGCACTTCCTACTGACCTGTATGTGCACCATCATAATGGCTGTCGCTTTAGAATACATGATTTTGAGTGTGACTCATTCAGTCTTTACTTATGTGTGAATCAGGAGCATTGGTACTTCTATGTGCAAAGATGTGGGGCTTCCATCCATTGTTGGAGATGATCCTGAATTGATGGCGGTTCCAGACGAGCAATCCAGTGTAAAACAGGTTGCTGAACCCGAATTGAATAATGATGCCCCCAGCGTGAGTTGGAATTGGAATGAGGAGAATATTGATGCTCCGACAAGTGAGTTTAAGAACATACATATATCTAATATATACTCCCTCTGTCCCATATTATATGTCGTTTTGGGTCATTTCACACATATTAAGAAAAGTATTTAATTTTGTATGGGAAAGAGAAATTGTTAGTTTACCAAATTAACCTTCATTAATGACATTGGGAAGATAAATTAGTAGAGTTACTCCCTCCGTTCCTAATCTTTGGTACTTTTGGCCTTTTACTGTTGTTCCAAAACAATGGTACTTTTAAAAATCCAATGTACAATTCACCCAATTTTTCCTAATACACCCTCTATATTTATTTAGTCTTTTAGAGTCCCAACGCATGAATTAATTGACCCAAGACTATTTTATTTTTACTTCAATTATCCCAAGACAATTATAAGTGAGGCATTTTAGTACTTAATCAACGCAAATTAATTGTACCTTAATATGTGTGTAACAAGCCAAAAGTACTAAAGATTAGGAACGGAGGGAGTATGAAAGAGATATTATTAAAAAATGAAGGTTATGGTAGGAAAAGAAACATTAATGTTTCATTGGAATTCTAAAAAGTTATGTATTATGGGACAAATTTTTTTAGCTAGAAAGTCGTATAATATGGACGGAGGGAGTATTATGAATTTATGAGTTTGTGAACAGCTCTATACCTGTATACATTTTGAATTCATGCTTAATAGTTTGAAGTCATTTAGAAATTGATCTGAGTTAGAACATCTGAAGGGTTTTGTTTTGACTTGTTCAATGAATGTCTCTTATAGAGTATTCAAATGTGTGGTCCTTTTGAATTATAAGTAAAGCCTCTTCTAATTTACTGTTGCTTCAGGATTTTAGGTAAAGACATAAAGATATAAATCGACAAAACCAACTCCTGAAATTTGTAACAATTGGGTGGTTTTGGTGCGTGGGAGGGAAACAAATTTTGTGTTGTATAGTCTTGCAGACATTTTGGCTTGATTTGAACGGATTAACATTTTTCTATTTAAGAAGCTGTGAAAGATTTGAAATACTAAAGAGGGAATTAGTGCCGAATTTGCTTCTTTGGTTTTGTACGTTTTAGTGTAGCTTCATGTCTAGACTCTTGGACATAGTTACGAGAAATGTGGTATGGCCACAGGCACTGGTATGGGTACACAGTAGTCTGCATGTAATTAATAATTTCCGTCTAAGATATCCATGTTTCTTCAATGCATCACTTTAGTTCACCTTGTTCGTACAAACATTCTTTGATGATTGATAGGATTTAAATAAATAAATATAGTGTAAGGGGAGGGAATTGAGAGTTGGTTGTAACCACTTGCTTGTGTGGTAAAGTGGAGGTTATAAATAGGAGTTGGGGGGATTAGAATCATTAAGCAAGAATTTGGGAATTTATTCCTTTGGGAGAGATTAGGCCTCCACAGTGCCTTTTGGGAGATCCTAGCCTTTTCGAAGTGCCTAGTTTATCGGTTACGTTTGTAATTTTTGTTTATCACCATAAATATACAGTTTCTATGTTCTTATTGAGTCATGAGGAGTTCCATAAATTCTGGTTCTTATCAATGATTATCTAAGCTTATTTTCTAATATGCAGTTCCAGAAGCTTATACATGTGTTGCAGAGTCAACGTTTCCGGTATTTTCTTCATCCTTTTTGGATATTCGTGTCTGATTCTATTTTTCAATTTTTCCCTTCTTAATTCGATGAGTATTAGCTTTCAAATTTATTAGGATTTTCTCAGTTTTAAATTTACAAACTGCAGATAAAGGTTGAAGACTTCTTTAGGTACTTTTTCTCAGACGATGCTGTAAATTTTCTTGAGACTTTTCATAAAAGGTGTGGTGATAAAGGTAGCCTATTTGAATCTCTTAAACCTATGCATTTCAATTTTCGTTTTCTAGTCTAGTTTACTACCCCCACAGTCATTTAATAACCGGGGAAGGAATAAATATAATTGATGTCTTATTGTTTTGATGATGGTTTTTTATTTTTATTTTTTTTGGCTTTCAGACTTTAAGTGTGGTTCATGGCACCCTCAGGAGAAATTTGGGTATGCTCGTGAACTGTCATTTCAACATCCAATAAAAATTTATCTTGGTATGCTTCTACTGCTTTTGTTTCATATGTACACTGTATAGTTTCTTGTTCTGACTTAGCTCTGTATTATTATCCCTTTATAATTTTAGTGGCTATTAAATAATAAATAGTGGAGTTTGAACTAAAAATTGAGGGAGCCAAAGTAGATGACTAATATGCAAACAAATTTGAGAATTTCTAACAGATTCATGGTTGACGAAACTGTCTTTATAGAAATAAGAAAATAAGATTATGCTTTACATGTTTGAAGTCTGCAGCAAGTTGTGAACATGAATTTAACTAAATTTAATAGAGGATAAAACTATTAGATGCAAAAACTCTACAAGCATACACTTATTATTAAACAGTGCAAGTGAGTGGGATATTCTTGGTAACTAGTTGAAGAACATTGAAGCTATACGTGTCAGGCTAGAAAGTCTATAAAGAGTACTGGGCCATACTGCTATATCATATTTGTGGCACTAAAAAATATCCTCTGATCGTTTCCAAAGTTTCCGAAACGTTTAAAGTGCTGTCCCTACCTGCCAGTAAAGAAGTTTGTGTTTCCTTTTCAGGAGCAAAATTTGGTGGCTGCCATGAGGTCCAGAAGTTTCAAGTTTATAGGAACAGGTTATTGCTATGACTTTCAGTTATCAGTTCTTCTGTGTTTCACATCAATTCAGCTTCTGTTTCTTTTGTTGTTTTTTTTTTAGGGGGGGGGGGGGGGGGGGGTGGTGGAAAAGAAGGAACCTAGATGGAGGATAATTATAAGGATTCATGGCCGTTTTACTTAGGCGTGTTAGATAACAATTTGTGATACATACCAAATATTAGAAATTAGAGACCAATCCTAAGAGATAGTCTTAGACACCCAATATATTTTATGATAGAATAATAATGTCATACAATATTTTTCAAATTACGCGTTGATTTTGTCCTAAACTAAGCATTGAGAGTTTGGAATGGTATCTAATTTGGACTTATAAGTAGAAGTGTGTTGTTGGTTTATATAGTTCTGCTTTTATTTTTCTCTTCTCCGCTGAGTAATACTGGCTAGGACTTGCAGTATTTCTAGGTATATTTTTTCTTGCAGTGTTATCTTGACATGTATTTGTTATTTTATCCAGTCATTTGGTTATACAGACATCGCAAGAAGTCAGTGATGTACCTTATTCAGATTATTTCCATGTTGAGGTACAAATTTTCTTGAGACATTATGCGTAAAATACTAGCTTTTTAGTAATTTCTAACATTATATTTTTTCAAATTAAACAAAATTAACTTAATATTTAAGTTTCATATTTTTCTTGAACAATCTCCAGTTAGTTTGATCTCTGATTTAGTAACGTGATATTTCTCTAGTGAATTGTTCTGTTTTTAGTTACGAGTTGTTTCTTTGTTAATTGCCAGGGATTGTGGAATGTAGAGAGAGACAAGGATGAATCAAAAGATTGCTGCATTTTACGGGTATATGTGAATGTGGCATTTTCTAAGAGAACTATCTGGAAAGGTATGAATTTTACTAACATATTTTGAAAGAAGACTATTAGGAACGTTGTCCTGAAATCAAGAAGTATATCACGATTTATGATTATTGTATGGTTTAGGAATTTGAAAATTTATTTTATAAGTAACTTAGATTATATCCTCGTCAAGTGGTGCATTCCTACAACCGTTTGGTGAACCGAGTAGTTGAGCATCTACTGTCATCACTATTAAATAGCTAATATGATATATCTCCTAATCATGGTTTAGAGACTGAGCATGAATTTACCAAATTTGATATTGCATGAATCTAGTCTACTTAAATCTATGTCGGAATTTATTTGAATCTCAAACTCGTACAGATTCATATTTATATAGTTAGAAACATAATGCAAGTGCACAATCAACCATGCTAATATGTTATTAAAATATCTTCTAATATTTTGATATTATTTTTGGAGATGTATAGAATATTTTAGATTATCTCTTAGAATTAGTTTCCGTAATTCTTAGTTACTATCATGATTTGCTTCCTTATTTTATTAGGAGTTGGAGTATTGTATTATTATAAGTAAGGGTTAGTGATTAGTTTTTTTGCATCAAATCAAATCATTATATCAAAGCAACACCATAGTATTAATTCGAAGTCTTCTTTTTCTTGCCAAGTAATATTAAGACCAAAATACCTGTTTAGATCAGATACACGTTGCTCCTGAGCATTTGAAATGAGGGTAAAAAAGTAAGTTGGCCGTAATGGAGATGCAAATGCAGATCATCAGCTGCTTTAACATGATGCAGCTGCATTTAGCAGGCTGTTTTCTGTCCCATCTCAATGCCCAGGCAGCCATATTAGCTGCTTTTGACAATACTGATTAACAGAAGCCACCCTTGCTTTTGTGGTTACCAAGTACTAACCCATAAAACTTTCCCATATTCTTACCATACATAATTCCGTTATGAGCAAATATCTCATCTTTAATCTCTGGTTTACATGCAAGATTCTGACGACGTTAATTCAATAGTCACTCTCTCTTTGCTTTCCCTCTGACACGCACAGTATGAGTTGCATTTGGACTTTTTTTGTCATTGTCGTGAGCTGGAAACTTTCTTGATTACAAGTGGGTAAAACACTCGCAGGTAAAATAATACAGTCAACAATTGAAGAATGTAGAGAGGCTTATGCAGCGATGATGAACATGGTATTCTTATGTGTTTGCTTTGTACATCTTTAGTTCTACTGCTGTTCCAAGTCTTGCTTTATATGTCTATTTAAGAGTGTATCAATATTTCCTTCAGGCGCATGATTTGTTGAAGCAGAAGAAGCTTGAGAAACAAGGTTTGGTTACTATATGTTTTCTTAAATTTTGAACTTACTTTTGCCTTGTATTTAAGATTTCCTTTTTTAAAAAAATTTATATAGTACTTCTCATGAAGCAAAAAGTGGTTCCATTGCAGCTGTAGTTCAAAACGGCAAACTGAACTTTGAAAGAGAAGCGGAAACAGGAGAAACTTCAAAAGGGTCACAGGAGCAAAATAATCCTACAAGGAGTGAAGCTACATCCAATGCAATTGATGCTATTCACAGTGTTAGCACTCAATTGCAAGGAAGTTTCATTCACAAGTCGTCTCTTCCATCTTTGTTCAAAGAGATTACGACAAAGTTCAGGTCATCAGTGAAAAGTCAGAGCAATCTTTCACTGCTCCTCGTTACCATTTTTGCTCTGATTTTCTTCATGCAGGTGTGTACTTTGAACCAGAAGTTTAGAATTATACTTTTTGTTGCTTTGTGGATGAATCTTGAAGTTCTTGAAGAACTTAGAGTTCTTGTTTGCTTGGTACCAAAATCAATTTTTTCATCAAATTTGTTGCAATTACTTAGCATTCAGTCACTTCTATGTGACTGTTTAAGTCATAGTGCACACCTTTTTTATTTCCTTCTCTCTACCCTACCTTTTCACATAGTAAAAGAAGATTTCGATCATCTAAATTTTGTATTTTAGTTATTCAAAATGATGGCTGAATAAAATCATCTCCCACCCCCAATTCCCTGGTTATTTAGCTTGATACGAGTTCTGATTCAATCTTGAAATTCAACAATTTTACTGTTTTAAACTCCACTCCGGTGATTTTTTTTTTGGTTGGTAGATAATTCCAGGGATATTCTATAATGATGTAGTTTAAGTATTGTTGGAACTTGTAAATCTACTACTTTCATTTATGTTACTAATAATCCTTTGTTCTGCTGCAGCAGTTTAGCATACTGGTGCTCTTGGCGAGACCTCAACATATACATGTGAGCCCTCCTGTGGATTTTATGAATGGGATGGACAATGGAGTGACTAGAAGTTCTTCAGAGATAGCGTGGCTGGAGAAAAGAATTCATCACCTTAAAGATGAGATGTACATGGTTGAGACTAGATTAGAAAGAATGCGGTATGAGCATGCACTCTTAAAAAAGCAACTAAAAGATCTAGAACATAAGTAGCTAAATACATTGTTGAGTCATCTCTCTCTCTCTCTCTCTATAGCATCGGTTTGTATATATGTTGTGTGTTGTAACGTGATTGATATGGATGTTACATTCAATATCGTCGTTGTAAATGAAGACTTTATGTTCTACTTCTAAGATAAAGAAGTACCGTAGGGTCAATATCAGAATTGTATGTTTGGTTATTGCTCATTAAATAAATTCAATTTATCCCGACTAATTTAGTTTTGTTATCTATATATATATATATATATATATATATATATATATATATATATATATTCATGAAAATGATAGGACAAAATGATTGATAAGGAAATAGAATAAGAAAGTACTTAATAAGAAGAAAATGCTTTTCATAAAAACTTCTTAAAAGAGAATATTTTATATTAAAATATAAAATAAATTGATACTTAGCTTTTAAGCATGATAGAAGCAATATGGATTTAGATGATTTTGATCCTTAAAAAATTACGTTTATGCGCTTATACTATCATTTTTTTCATCTTTTTTTGACCAATATCATTTTTTCCATCTTTAAAAATATTAAATTTGTGTTTTTTATTCTTCAGGAATTAAAAACATGTTATTGACCTTTGTTTGTATTAAATGTAAGCATTACGAATACGAATAAATAAAATTTAAATAATGATTACTTTAGTGGAAATTTTTTTAAATGGACATTTTTGATAAGGATTATAACAGCAAGATTTGCAAGTAATAAGTCTTGGGCATGTAACAGTGTTAAATCTCTTGAGGGAGAGTTTTGTTGCCCATTGTGATTCTACTCGGTTCGAAAGATTAGTTTCTGCAACTGCACGCAGAAGATATTTAATTTATACAAAAAAAACTCTAATTTTTGAGATGCTCTAAAACGAAATTTATACAAACTTTCATGTTCATATCCATTGTTAGGGGGGAAATTTTATACCATCAACTAATCATAAGTTAACATGTTGAAAAAAAGTTCGAATTTAATAATAACTACTTAAAAGTCACACATAAAATGCTTTAAAATTGATTAATATAGAAAAATTTATATAAATGCATCAACATTAAACTCTTAAAAAATAAGACTTGAATTGTTGTGATTTTCAAAAAAATTGTATATACTGAAAGTTAAAAAAATGTAAAAAATATTTACATATCGAATGGTGTTGTGTCAGCGATGACCATCAAATCTATATATAAATTAAGAGAAATACTTAGTAGTACGACAATAAATGTGCAGATAGGCATCTTCACACACTCACGTGTGCGAGTGTGGTGTTACAAAGTAACAAAATTAGTGTTTTTCTTAATTTTAGTACAACTTTCTCTCGTACTCTTTAGAACACTAATTTTTTCATTACATAAACTTTCCAAATAAACAACACAAAGTGCAATGACATAAATTTGATACGTGAAACACTTGATCCAAAAAAACTATAATATATAATTAACTGTGACATAAACCATAAATTCGTTACCTGAAACACTAAATCCAGAAAAACCAAACCATAAATTGCAAAATAATATAACAACTCCACACTATTATGGTTGCCTTGAACGCATTTGGTGAAGTCCCGGTGTTGGAATGAATAGCACCCAATCAGTAAAAGCTCCCAATCCCAAAGTAAAAGCTCCCAATCCTAAAGTAAAAGCTTTATTGTTATATGTTTCTGGATTTGGGATTATCCCTTTTAATGTAATGTATGCATGAATGAATTAGATAGATGTTGAAACAATACCATATATGACTTAAAAAAAGTAGTAACACTTTGGTCATCGATTTTTTTTACTAGATATCAATTAGGTCCCTGCCATACGTAACTTAGTATCAATTAGATCCCTGACTTATGTAACTTAGTATCAATTTGGTCTCTGACTTATATAAGTTAGTATCAATTTGGTCATCGTAACAAACTATTTTTTTTAAAAAAAAAGTATCAATTTAGTCCCCAACATTTGTGACGTGGCATGCTGTCTTGGACTTTTTATTTTTTTGGTAGTGTCAATTTGGTCATTGACATTTGCCACATTAGCTTTGTGACTAACCATGCTTGACAGAATAACCAAATTGACACACATTTGTTAATATTGAGGACTAAACTAACATATTTGGAAAATCGGGGATCAAATTGAACATTTTTGAAAAGGAGAATAAATTGAGCATTACCTCGATAATAATATGAGATACAATACCACCAAAGGCGAAACAAACCACTTTCGAATTTCGATCCTCTTCTTCCCAAACCCTTCGAGAGAAAATCCGATTACTTTATTACTTGTAACTTGTAAAACGGAGCGGAACGGAGGAAGTATTGCAATGGATGCATTTGAATCTCTCTCTTTCTAATCACTGCCTCTTCTCTCTTCTCCTATGGCTTCGTTTGATGAGAGAAAGTTATGGGGATTGTTGTTGGTTTCAATTGGTTCTGTTTTCTTTGTTAGCTACTTCTTCGTTGCCCTTATTTCCAAGCTTCTTCCTCCTTCTCACATTCCCCTCATATCTTCCCTCCAAAATGACTGGTAAGCTATCCAATCCTATTATTTTGAAGTTTTCACTTTCATGTCTATCAATTAATTTTCTGCATCTTTGTTGAAATTTTCTTTTACCAAGGGGAAAATAAACACTGTAAATTATCTGACCTTGAAATTGCAATGCGTTTGCTTCTTATATCAATTGAACAACAATCTATTGGGGAAATTACATGAATCAAATCTCACCCAATTGTGCGTTCTTTTGTTGTTCTTTCATGCTGTTATTGGATTGGATTCTCTGAAGTATGGGTACATCAAAATCAGAGCCGTATACGTACTCGGTATTGGTATATATTGGGTACTCGTATGTACTTTTCAGTCTACATTCGTGGTCATATATAAATATATGTTTTTCGTATGGTAAAAACTTACGTTTTTTCATTCTTTTTTTTGAGTGATACTGAAGGTTTTCCTATTTCATTGTATATTTTTCTGTTATATGTTTTATTTATTTGTGTTTTCTATCTTTTAGTCATGTTTATATCAAATTTATGTTACGTATACGTACCCTGGTTTTATGGCCGGTACCGATACCGATACCGATACCGGTACCGTACATGTATCCATGCTACATAGATAGATTGGATGTGACTTATGATGGTATATTATGATGTTGATTGAAATACTTAGGTTGTTGTTGTTGTGCAAATGATAAAAATTCTAAAATACTAATAACGGCCTGGCCTACTTAGAAGATTAATAACCAGTAACCACCTTACCAAATCTAATATGCTGAGATTAGTATAAGATGATAAGGTTGGAGCTCTACCTATAAAATTAGAATAAACATGTTTGCAACAACAACACTTTCTTATTGTTATTGTCATTTCATTTATATTATACTCCCTCCGTTCCTGATCTTTGGTACTTTTGGCCTTTTATTTTTGTTCCAAAACAATGGTACTTTTAAAAATGTACAATTCACCTAATTTTTCCTAATATACCCTCTATATTTATTTATCCTTTTAGAGTTTCAATGCATGAATTAATTGTTCCAAGACTATTTTACTTTAACTTCAATTATCCCAATACAACTACAAGTGGGGCATTTTAGTACTTAAACAACACAAATTAATGGTACCTTAATATGTGTGTAACAAGCCAAAAGTACCAAAGATTAGGAACGGAGGGAGTACTATTGTTATTTATTGTTGTCATCATTAATATTACTATTTGCTCCCTAGGTTAAAGAAAGAAAAACTCATTATTTTTATGATTTGTGTTTGACTGATAATGTAATAGGTACTACTGCTTCCTAGTGCCATTGACTCTCCCTATTGTTATGGTTGCTGTGTACTTCCATTGGCTTGGAATGAAGATGTTCAAGCATGCTTAATTTGTCTCCATCACATTTTGATACAAGAAATTACCTGTATTCTGTCAGAGCAACCACATACCATGGCTATTGCAGCTTTGCTCACAGAACCTGCATTCTTCTAACCAACCTAAGGATCTGGCTTTGTGCTAGGAGATCTTTCAATTGGAGATACCCTAATGTCGATCTATGCATAAACGTATGTGTTATACATAACAACTAACAGGTTAAACATCGTGTCGGACTGATTTGGGTGCTGCGCATGTATCGAAACGCCTTGTTCGTAGACGGTCTGTTTTATATTAATAAGTTTGTCTATACTAAATTCATGTTGCGTTATATCAAATAAACTAATTTGCAGTACATGCATTTATCAAATATTGTTTCCTCGACATGTAATAGACATTACCTCGTAAAATAGTTACACAAATATCTACATAATAAGATTTAGTTAAATGGCTGTATAGTTTTTTTTATACCATCAGAACATAGTAATCAAATTTCTAATATTTGTTAAGTAACTCACTAAAATTGAAAACCTGTGAATCCAAACACAGAATCATTAGTAGTATAATAAGTATTGCTCTAAGTAAAAGAGATATGTTATTTAAACACCAGTTTGGAACACCTACATTTGACAACTCTTTCAATAGTTAACGTAGTTTAAACACGTAGTTAATGAATTTGGTTAGTGATTATGATTATATGATATGTCATAACTCATGAATCATCAATTAGCTTTATTAATTACTAATTTGAACGTTATCAATCACGACTTATAAGTATTCAATTACATGAACCCCAAACCCAAAGGGTTGTTCTAGTGGAGCATGACAGATGTTGTATCCAAGGGGTCCCGGATTCAACTCCCCCATTAGTCCCATTGGAGTGAGGTAAATGTAATTACCTTCGTAAGTGCTCGTAGAGCCCGAAGGTCTTCCCTGCTTGACTGGGGCACCATACCCTCGCCCTAAAATTTTGTAACCAAAAAGTAGTATTCAATTACATGTAGATTTAATCACTTAGAATTTGTAATTAACCATGTTCAAATTCGTGATTAGTGAAGTTTACTGTATATAGTTAATTAATTGTGACACCCGTCAAATTCATTAACCAAATCCAATATTTCATTAATCATGCTTAACTGTGATAATCATTTAAAAAGTTGTCGAATTTGTATGTCCAAAATTGGTATTCAAATAACTGGACTGCACTAAAAACTCTACATTTTTACAATTGGTTTTGAAATGGGCAAACTCTTGGGTCTTTTTTCGGCCACGAAACCAGCAAAGTACTGGTGTCTCGCGACTCGTAGAAGAAAAAATTAAACTTGTCTTCTGTTGGCCGCATCGCCTGACTCAGTTACTTGGCAATTGTAAAAACGGCAAAAGTAACATTTCACAATTTATTGAATTTTTCAAGATTAGCAGAATACCATCACAAGAAAAAGCAGAATATCATGTCATAACTCAGATTGATGAATCAAAAATAAATTACAGATGTAGAGCATTCCAAATGAAAAGGAAAAAAAGAACATGAAAAGAAAAGAAAATTGCAGATAAATTAAGCACATGTACTTGTTCTTCCTTATTTTACTTCCTTCTAATCCTCCAACACCCCTCTAACTGAAAAGCGGACGCTAGAGATACCTACCTCTCTACCTGTCTTTTACTACTGTTTTTGTATATTGATTTGAAATCTAAACATTTTGTGTGATTATATATAAATATGAACTAGAGCCGTAAAAGATATCCCTGCTATTTCTTACTGCTAGGATTATCTCTTCTAACCCACTGTTGGACTGGTTTTCTTGGTTGTCTTTCAGTTGAACTAGGGTGATTATCACTTCTTCCTCTCTGCCTCCTTGCACCAAAATTCCTGTTCCTACTAGAACTAGGCCCATTTGGGGTCCCATTGCCATGCTTTCCTGACCCAATTGCAGGCGGCGGACCTCTGTGTTCTTGCTCAGTCTCATTAGATTCCTCGGTGGACGGGGAGATGGACACTGCAACCGGTTGTGGAAGATACATGCCAGGCAATATTACTATATCTTTTTTAGGTTCAATCAAACCACTGTTCTCTTTTTGTAAACTTAAGATGGCTTCAAATTTTTGTCTCCTTATGATCTCATGCTCAGATTGAAGGATTGTTTCCTCATCGTCGACTTCATTGTTATGCTGCTTATGCATACTCTGAATTCCAACAGAAAATAGGGATTAACTTCAATAGCAACATAAAAGGAACTAATTTTGAAAACGTGATTATTATTTCGACCATCATCCATCAAATAAAAAAGTCTTCAATCTTCATTATTCAACCAGGTTACAACCATGCCTATAGTCCAACATTAGGCCATAGAGGACAAAAATAGAAACCGATGAAGAAAGTTTCATTTAGACTCTACGCTAGATACAGTGGTGGTGATAGTGGACCAAATAACTTACCAATTGGGAAGATTGTGAGCCAACTAGGTCAAGTACATGGTCCAAATCTTTGGCATGAAAAGACTTGCGACAGACTGGGCAGTTTCCGACACCCCCTTCCATTTTTTCATGATTATCTAATAATAATAATAACAAACAGAAAATCTTCATGAAAAATATTATACTATGAATTTGAATGGTATTGGCTAAGGTCGCATTAAAGCATGACGAAAGAGGCAGGTTCCTCAAACATAATGAGAATAGAATAGAGGCTTCAATGCTAGCAAAAGACAAACAGTAAGCCATGATATTAAATTTTGAACATCTTAAATAATTGCATAAAGAATCCCCTAGAAAAAGCTGAGTCATTTGAACTTAAATGGAGGATTTCCCCAAAAACAACTGGTCAAAACATCCTTGTCAATCTAAGCAGGATTGCTAACACAGCCAAATGATTCGGAAAAAAAATGGAGTAACACATCAAGCCAAATTTAGTATTAGCAGTTGTAGTATGTACAGAGATGGATTAAGCTCATAAGCCACATTATGAAACTGAGGAATGGAGCATTTGAACAAACCGCTATTGTCCGCAATCTGCGATATGCCCATAAGTACTGCCAAATAGTGGCTATAGTGGCGCTATAGCACTATAGCATAGCGGAATTTGAGCAAAATGCTATTTTCCGCAATTCGCGATTGACAACACTGGTATGCTCATGTCTATATTCAAGCTATCAAGTATATGTACGGTGCTGCCAAAGCTAGAAAATAAACATACTTGAGTCACAAAAAATTTCTTATTTTTCTTTTACCTTAGTATTGGATATGATTACTAGACATATCCAAGAGCTAGTGCCTCAATGCATGCTTGTTGAAAATAATATAGCCTTGTTGGAAAAATTGAGAGACGGGATAAATAATAAATTAGATTTGCTCAGAAAAGCGTTGTAAATTAGATTATGGACACCCTGGTACTTACCGCAATGAGACGCATGTTGTTGAGTTCCATTAGAAAAAAAAATAGGATTGTGCTATACATAAACATATCCCGATACATCCTAATGCATCTCCTATTAAAAGCTAGTTACCATGATCTGCACTTTCCTTTTAATGTAGATTCAAAATTATTCACCTAAAACGCCAAAGTCCGTACTTTCTTTTTCACCATTGACCGGCGTTGACCAGAGTTCACATAAAGCAACATTTCTCATTAATTATGTTAAATTTTTTGACTGCCAATGAAGCTTCTCTTCCAAACAATAGTTATTAATGAATAATGAGAAACAAGCTATTGCAATGGGATCCTACATGTTTACAAGAATCTTGAACCACAAATATTTTAGACTGGTATTACACACCAATTCATTGAACTCAAATTGAATCTGAAAATTAAGCCAACCATGTCTTAAGAGGATTTACAGACACAGAATTAGCTCTTCAAGAAGCTCCCACGCTTTGATTGTACGACAGAATAATTTCATAATGAAAATTATATTAGACTTGTGGTCAAAGGTAAGTTTCCAATCATCCATACCTTGGTTAGGACGAGAAGTTGCATTATCTGAATTGGCAGAGGCTGATTGTTTAGAATTTTGAATCCAATTCCACCATCTTATGATACATTCACTGCAAATTATAGACAAAAAATGTAAGAAAAAATTAGATCTAATATTAAACGCTGATAGTACTAACTTTATAAAGGTGCTATAAAATCTAATGTAATGCACATAAAACAGAAAGATAAAATTGACAAGAGCCCACCTGTGAAAACAATGAAAACAGGACATTAACTTCATAAAAGGCAAGGTTTCACTTTGTTGACCTTCTGGGACCAATGGGAATAAACACAACGGACAGTCACCATCAGGATGATTCATAGCTGAGAGTTTCTCCACTGCTTCCTTCAAAAGCATTCAATAATCAATTATCAAACATTATGGCACAAAAATTTATATTTGACATGCCAAATCTATTTTCAGGTTCCATAATTTCCATATTATCCAAAGCTATAGGAAAAACTATCAAGCAAAAGATTATGCATCGCAACAAAAACATGATGGGGGGAGGGGGGAATTGCATGAAGTGATTTTAAATGAATGAGTCCGAAGTCCAACAAGGTAGGACAGCATTTCAATGGTTGATATTCTTCATTTACAAAGGAACTCATATGTCTGATTAGTGCTCCAGCAAGGAACTCAGATGGACTCTACATTTACAATACGATTAACATTAAAATTATAGGTTGACAGACCTTGTATAACTAAAGTATATTCTAAAAGGAGCAATGTTCAAAGCGGCAGATTGTCGCTCTAGAGTGATGGTGAAACCATGGGACATATTCACTAAGGTAGTGATCTAAAGCATCATATACCGAACTTGTAGCAAAAAGGTAATGGGCCCTGGGGTGGTCTTAGGTTGTGAGAATAATATGAGAATGGAAGCAAGAGGGAGTGTGGGTGGGCTTGAACTAAGTGAGTCATTTTGGCAGCAGGAACAGATCCCTTGAAGCAACTGTTGAATATGCAGACCCTTGTCTGGCAGCACAATAATCCAAGTTGGGCTTAGGCCCAACTCCCATGTAGTATGGCTAAGCTGGTTGCCTGAAGCCTTCATAACCAGCCCAAACTACCTATTCCTGGGCCCAAATTTCTTTTTCCTACCAGTTTGGCCTTCCCATCAAGTCCTTACCCTGACCATCAATTTAAATTATTGACTCTAAGCTAAGGTATCTCCTATCACTTTATTTTAAACTAAATTTCATTTTAATCAGTAACTTGAATGTGTATGAACTCATTTACAAAGAGGATAAATATCACCTAAAGTGGCTCAACGAAAGGAATCTCATAAGTCAGTATGTGGTCAAAGTAGAAGCTACTATAGAGTACTAGTAGAATGATGGGCACTTCCACATGTTTTTATTTCCGTGCATGCATTATCAGATAAAAATTTTAAATAGAGGTGATCTTATCCGGTAGTTAAGTAAGCTATTATTTAGTTTTTCAAAAAAAAATACATAAAAAGATTCTTCCCAATTCAAATCATAAAAAGATAAAGAATTTTTGGGATAACAGTTACGATTTAAATTTTCAGTTGGAGAAGGATGCAATTTTTTTAAAAAAAAAGTACTACACAGTAATTAGTAGTTAAAGGAAAGCAACTGCGTTGAAATATAGGTAAAGACACTAACTATAGGTTATATCCACAAACAGGGAGCATAGAGATATGAGTAAAACTGAAAAACATCAATATTATTGTTTCAAGAGGTGCATCTAGACAAATAACGCAATTGTTACCTCGCAGAGAGCTACAAGCATTAAACAAGGCGAAAGCTCGTAGGCTTTACTTTGTATGTAATCTAATAAGTGCTTTTGTCTATGTTCATCCAGACCCTTGCTATCCACAAGATCAACAGCAGGTGGTTCTTTTGGATACTGTCACAAGAAACAGGCAAAAGTACATGAGGTTGTGCTGCTGATTTAAATAGGAGATTCAATTTAACAATGAGATATTGAACAATATTCCCACTAAGTTAAGAAGGAAATAAATGGAAGATGAGTGGCTATATCAACAAAAATAAATTTTTCATATATTAGTACATGTGAGTGAAGTGAACCGAATATCCTAAGCTACTTTGTTCCAAGACACCCGACTGATTCCTTTTTATTTTCATAACGAATACATTTTAAATTACAACAACATCAACCAAAGCCTTTTCCGCTAGTTGGGAATGGCTACATGGATCAATTGAGTCATAAAGTCTTGCCATACACTAAATAAATCAAAAATTTAGGCCATTTACCTCTAAATCTCTCATTATGATTTTCCCCATAGTTTTTGTCTCCTTCCATTTCTAATGATAGAGCTATCCTCCGTCTAGTAAACGCTCCTTACTAGCACTTCTACAAGTGTTCTCCAAACATACCCAAACAAACCACCTAAGACGAGACTCTATTATCTTTTCTACAATGGGGGTCACCCCAGCTTTCTCTCTACTGATTGAATTTCTAATTCTAGCTTGTCTTGCATAGCAATTCCTCCAATGCAGCACTCTGATGTCTACTCTGAGACACTAAGTTCACTTTCTTGTTGGCTTTTTACCCCCCAACACTCAAATAGAAGACTATTATAAAGAGTTGTGAGGATAAGAGATTCTCTAAAAATGAGAAAGCCATCAAAAGTATGCAGAAAACATCAATAAATAAAAGCTTCAGGGAACCCTTTAGGGGGACTCTTTACAGTACACGATGTGGAATCCAAACTCCCTTTAAAAAGGAGTGTGCTTCAACCTTCAAATGCTATGCACATGTACAAAGTGCACATAATATCCTAATCCATTTTATTTGAGGGAAGGCACCTAGCCAACTTTACTCAGATCAAATGCATACGAAAGAGTTTAAAGAAGGAGGTCCAAGATTCAAGTCCTAGAAATTAACATTTCCCCCACTCCTAACTAATTACTAACCACTAACATTTGCCTATAAAAAAAATGCACAAGTAGAGAAAAACATACCTGTGGGCTGGCTTTCACCTCTAGAACAACTTCTACAAACTAATAAGAGAAAAATAACACAAAAAATTAATAAAAACAATCACATACTTGTTCAATGAGCAGAATCACATATCCAAAATCAACACACAAAAAATCTTGGGGAAGGGGGATGCATTCATAACTTTGCAAACCCTAAAAACATAACAACCCATGTAGCTTGAAGCATCTAGATACTTGAGACATTTGCACAATCATAATTCTACTCAACTAGTATATCACTAACTTAAAAAAATCAGTTTTTTACAAAGGGTAGATTCAGTAATAGTGACAAGGTTCAACAACACTCTTCATTGGAAGAAATATACCTGTTCGGAGGAAACATCGGCGGTTCTTGGTTTGAGGGATATGTGGAAGTGAGGAGGGAGGGAACGGAGAAGGAGACAATCGCTTTCATATACGGCTTTCATTGCTTCAACTTCACCTATCACTTCTTCTTCGCCCTCCATTCTTTCTTTATTATTGATATTAACAGAGAGAAACAGTGCGAATTCTTCGATGAATCGCTGTTTAGAGAAAACTCAATCATAACCTAATCATTAAAAAAATATTTCACTTTCCATTTTTAATAGAAAATATTTACTTTTTTTTAGAATATTTGTAACTATTTTATTTTAATATATCTCATAAAAAAACTATTTATTTTATATATTTCTCTTTTCGCGATAAATAATTACACAACAAATAGTTAAAGCAATTATTGACAAAAATAATAATTAATAGTGTATTCAACTTTTGAAAAGAAATTCTAACGAGACCATATACATTTTTTCTGTTTTAAAAAAAAAGTTTGAAACGAAAATAAAATGAAACAAAATTAATCTTTAAAAACGACATGTATTTAGTGGTAGTAGTCGGTAGAGATGAGTGTAGGACGATTTTGACGGGTTATAATCAACCTGGCCCAATTCTAACTTTTGATCGAAACCAATTTTGAAACCCTAACTGATCCCTTAACCCGAATAGGTTTGAAGATATGTGTATTAGATAAAGATGATGATAAACTAGATTAAGATCATGTTGGCCCGAAAGACAATAATTTTTTTCTGAGCATTCTATTTTATTGAAGTATAAATTTTGAGCAATCTCTAAATATTTGGCTATGTACACTTTTTTACACAAATGATAACCTTTTTGTTTTGCTCACCCCTAGTTGCAATTTGTTGACAATGTAAACTTTTTTACACTGAGATTATATAAATTAAACCTGAAAAAGGATTAATAGGATATGCACCGATGTCAATGTTGAAATCCAATAAGAACCCATTTGCTACAGCTTACTTTTTTTTTAAAAAAAACAATCACTTATGACAACATGCTATCCGTTTGTTATAGATTCTTAAAAAAATGAAAAGCTAAAAATAATTTAAAAACTGCTTCATATGAGAAGCTGTTTTGAGTAGCTTCTCATAAAAATCAGTTTTTAAGAATGTTTTTTTTTTTTAAAAAAGTGGTTTTCAGTATACTTTTGATTACAAAATGAAATAAAACAAAAACTAAGGTCTCACAAAGTGAGTCCCTAAAACATCGGCAAGCAACAAAGGACTCAAATCCGCAGGAGGTGAATGCCGCAACTTCAAAGAAGAAGTATCACGAGCGCCGTTCTTCGCGAACCAATCAACACAAAAGTTTGCCTCTCGATAAGAATGATGAATCTGAATTATCTCCCACTCTCTCTTCAAATAATCCCACACCAAAGCTATCTTATTCTCATGTTTATGATAGGAGATGTTAGCTTCATCAATCAAACAAATAGTTTCTAGAGAGTCGGTAAAGCATTTTACTTTTCGAAAGCCCTTATTCCAACATAAAGAAAGACCATGCAACAAAGCCACAATCTCCACATGTAGAATATGTGAAACACCCACCGACCCACTAAAACCAAAAATGAATTTTCCTTCTTGACTACGAAGCAATCCACCAAAACCACTTAAAAATCTATAACAAACAAATATTACACAAACATAAAATAACTTATTATTTTCTTAAAAATCTCTAAATTATTTAACAACAAATTCACTTATTTTTTAATACGTAACAAAGAGGACTTAAGTTCCTATGAGTTTTTTTTTACAAAAAGAGTTTTTCTTTTTTAGTAAAAAAAAAGAGATTAATAGTGAATGTTGGTGCAAAAATGCTGATCTGAGTTTGGTTAAACCCAATCCTATTATTCCTATCTTCTTGACTCTTCTGTCGAAGTGGAAGTGAGAATGGGAATCATGGCGTTGCCACTAGTCATCTCCTTTTTCAAACCCCACACCACCTTCTGCCTCCGCCCTACTCTCTTACGCCGTCGTTTCACCACTGCCACTGTCTCTGCCGCCACCACGCCTCCTCCACCATCACCACCACCTTCACCTTCACCTTCTCTTTCTCACCACTCTTCCACTCCTTCTCTTTCTTCTTCTGTACACCCCAGCGCTTCCCCTCTCAGGAACTCATCCCTTACTTTCCAACAAGCCATTCAGCGCCTTCAGGTCTCAACAATTTCACCCCACCTCTTTTTTTTTCCTCAAAGAAGAAAAAAATGTGTTTTGTTTAGCTTGTTGGTAGCAATTTGCAAAAGGGTCACTTTTTCTGCCTTTTTTTTAATATAAAAAAACAGTCTTTTATTGTTGTTGTTTTTGCAGGAATATTGGGCTTCTGTTGGATGTTCCATAATGCAATGCAGTAACACTGAGGTAATTAACTTGTTGCATTGTCGTTCATCCATTCATTTATGTTCTAAAGTATTTTTTTTATTTGTTTTTAATTGTTATTATTGCTTACTTGGTAGCATGTTATGTTATAGCCTTTTTCTGAATGCATATTGCATAATTAGATGACTTGTGCTGCTATGCCTATGTATAATATGTAGTCGTACTCCTATCTAGTGGCAAAAGGCTTTTATTGTTTCTGTTTGTTTGTTTATAACTACTTGACACCACTAGTCTATTAATACTTGATTTTAAGCTTTGGTTTCATCAGATTAAATCCAGAGTTGATTTGTAAAATTATGTGTGAAGAAAATGTTTTTTGTGCTGTGTCATTCTGTTTTCCTTCCAGTGTTTTTTATACTGATTGCTCAATGTAATGGGCTAGATGTTGGTTTCTGTATGCTGGAGTTAATGCTACTGCCATTAGTTAAGTTTTCAAGTTGTAGGTAACATTCTGTTTTAAAGTTCTTAATGTGCTGTAAGATGCGAGGGTTATAATTTTAGGAATAGCTGTTTATAGAAGTTTTTTGCGTGTTGGCTATATCTGCATAATTTGAAGTGATGTAATACTTGTTGTTGATAGTAATTTCTTTTTGTCTACATTGACCAGGTTGGAGCCGGGACTATGAATCCTCTTACGTATTTAAGGGTTCTTGGTCCAGAACCATGGAATGTTGCGTAAGTATGCTTTAGATGTAAGTTCATGGATTTGTGCATCAATTTTCTAAAATAAGCATTTGATGCGATCAAAGAAATTTCCTGATTTTTTTTAAAATGAATGAATTTCCCCCTTCTCCTGCTGGAAAAAGGATTAAAAGTTAAAAATGCAAATGTCCTGCTAGATGATATGAAAATGCCTCTTGATATCTTGATATTATCTTAAAGTGTAAGGGTTTAGAGTTGAGCCTTGAGAGGATGCATTTTATTTTACTTATTATTTATTGTTATCCTTACTTGCGAATAATGAATGAGGAGTGTAAGGGTTTTGGATTTGAAATTGCCGGTGTTTTTGTTTTTCATGATGAAAGATATGTGGAACCTAGCGTCCGCCCTGATGACAGTCGATATGGAGAAAACCCAAATAGACTTCAAAAACACACTCAATTTCAGGTCAATTTTGGTTCTGTTAAATTTCGAATTTGAAGTGTTATTAGATAATCTTTTATTGGATAGTTTACGGTCATGTCTATCATTGATTGTTGCTTTCTGAATTCAGGTTATATTGAAGCCTGATCCTGGAAATTCACAGGACCTTTTTATCCACAGCCTTTCAGCTTTAGGTAGTAATTGGGTCTAATATTCTCTGAATCACCGGAAGTAGACCATATTCTTCTGTTAGATTGCTATTTTTGCTTTGATTTGTGAGCATTTCAGTGCACGCATAAAAGGCACATAAAAATGGAAGATAAACCTTAAGAAAGAAATAATGAAATTCCTGTCAAAAAAAAGGTAAAAAGCTTTGATTAGAATAAACACATGGATTGTGTATTACTCAAAAAGAGGAAAAACAGCAAGAAGATTGTGTATTACTTTCTGTACTTTATCAATTTCCTGATTTTAAAACTGTGCCTGAACTTGTGGAGTTCATATTTATGATAGGTATTGATGTTACTGCACATGATATACGATTTGTGGAGGACAACTGGGAGAGTCCGGTAATATTTATTGTTTTGGTGTTTTTGAATTTGGTTTATAACTATTTTTGTGCTGCATACTGAAATGCAATTTAAATTCTTTTTTTTATGTCTTCTTAATTCATGTCGTTGAAGTTGTCATCTCTCTATTGATATGTTAATTAACGTTGTATATAGGTTCTTGGTGCTTGGGGTTTGGGATGGGAAATCTGGATGGATGGAATGGAGATTACACAATTCACCTACTTTCAGCAGGTATTTTTGTTGCTCTCATATAATTATTCTTATTTTTTCCACAGGGCAGAAAATTTATTAAAGAGAAAAAAGAATCAAAAGCCATAATGTTCAGCGTACCTTGCTTAACGAACCTGGGGACATGCTTATAAAAAAAAACGAACCTGGGGACATTCTACCTTTCAAGGGCTATGCTTTTATTAAAATAAAAAACTAACCCTTTTCAGTGGTTCTTTGTTATACCATTTACTTATATGTTCTCATCTGCTCTCTCTCCAGGCTGGAAGTCTCCAGTTATCACCTGTATCGGTAGAAATCACTTATGGCCTGGAGCGTATCCTCATGTTACTACAGGTCTGGTGTCTGATTTCTTTTTGAGTAAACCCTCAAGTTGGTCCTCCAAAAGTTTACCAATTTAGTCTGTGGCAACCAATTTAGTCCCTCAAAGATCTAAAATGTCACCACATTCATTCTTACGAAGGACAAAAGCGGTGTTAAAAAAAGGACAACTTGGGGGACCAATTAAACCCTCAAGGGATTGATTTGCTGACAACTTTTTTGAAGAACTAATGCGGCGACCAAGTATTTTGGAAGATTAATGTGGTGACATGTCTAACTTTGGAGGGTTTACTATTTATTTTTCTACACTCAATCCCTACCGTCCATTATATAACTTTCTAAAGTTTCATAAATATTGTGACAGGGAGTTGATCACTTCAAAAAGATCAAATATTCTGATGGAATTACGTATGGAGAACTGTTCTTGGAGAATGAGTATGTGGTTACTCTGGCTACTGGTTTTTGGATTGCATTTGATTTTTTTTCTCCGTGGTGAAATATTATTTGTAGTTACCATCAAGAATGTTACCTTTTTTTCCTTTTATTTGTTTTTTCTTTTCTATTTTGCACTTCTATGACACATCAATTTTTTTTTTTAAAAGAATCTTATAAAGACAACTGTAGTAGTAAAACAAGCAATTAGTTTTAACTAATAGAGTTAAAGGAGAGTTCAGTGTGGGGCAGGACATTTTGGTAAGGCAACCAAGCTAGGGGTGATCGATGATGTAGGTTAACATACTTGTACAATACTGTACAGTTACTATAATATAAAGTAACTGTTCAGTTAGTTTTATGTTGGTTAAACTGTACCAGTTTTATGTTAGTTAAACTGTAACAGTTTTCTGTTAGAAACTAAAACAGTTTTCAAGTTCAGTTAGTTAGGTATTTGTTAGCATAACTGAACTCATCCCTTGGCTATATAATAAAGCCTCAACAGCAACTCTGTAATCAGAAAAATATATTCCAATCAATGAAATTCAGATGAAAAACGCATTATGAAATTCTTCATGGTATCAGTTAGCCAGCACCACCTCTGTGGTTGATTACTTCATCACTTACGTCTCTCTCAGCCATCAAGAATGGCTTCTCCGGTGACTCCATTGGTTGCAACTCCTTTGGCCTCTGCAGCACCCACTCCTCTAGATGAAAGAAACTATCTGGTTTGGTTACAACAGGTAGAACCCGTCCTTCGCGCCCATCGATTACACCGTTTTTTTGTCTCACCGGAAATCCCACCGGAGTTCCTCTCAGAAACTGATCGCTTAAACAACATTGAAAATCCTGCACACGCAGCCTGGGAACTCCAGGATCAATTGCTTCTGTCATGGCTCCAAGCCTCCATTTCTCATGCAATTCTTCCCAGCGTCATTGGCTGTAGATTCACGTATCAATTGTGGGATACTATTCACTCACAGTTTCAGGCGAAAACGAAAGCCCAGGCACGACAGTTACGTACAGAGCTTCGCACTCTCAAGAAAGGTTCCATGTCGATCAACGATTTTCTCTCGAAGGTGAAATCAATTTCTGACTCTTTACTCTCTATTGGTGAATCCGCCACCACCCAGGATCAATTGGACGTAATCTTGGAAGGATTACCGTCGGATTTTGATTCGCTCACCACCTTCATCAATAGTAAACTTGAGTGGTTCGATCTTGAAGAAATTAAAGCCCTTCTCTTGGCGCACGAGCAGCGAATTGAGAAGCAACGCATCCAAGAAGAGGTTGCGACCCTCAATGTTACTCAATCGAAGAACCCTAATGCTTCAATTGGGGCTAATTGTGATTCTGGTGTGAATACGAACCCTAATTCCCAAATTGGGGCTCAGGCGCATTTCACGAACCCTAATTCCCAATCCACGCAAAATCAGAACAATTGGCGTGGGGGCTTTGGTTCGCGTGGTCGGGTGGCCGTTCTGGAAGGTGGTGGCCGTGGTGGCCGTGGGGGCTTTGGTCACGACGCTGCTGCTTGCTACAACAAATTTAATGCAGCATATGCTCCTCAATATTCTCAAGGTAATCCCTTTCAATATGTTCGTCCAGGCTTCAATGGTTGGCCAAATCAATCTACAACCCAACAGCAAGTGCCTCAAGCAAATCTCACAAATCCTTATGCTGTCCAGAATCCCACTTCTACTCAGCACCAGTATATAGCACCAATGGACACAGCAGCATCTCATCACGTCACTAATCTTCCAGCACCAGCAGGGGCTCAACCTCCACCAACACATTTGGAGAATGTGTTTTTGGGAAACAGCAAAGGTTTGCCTGTAACCTCCATTAGTAATTTTTCTTTTCCTTCTCCTACTCAACCTAATACAACTTTACACCTTAACAATGTTTTACATGTTCCATCTCTAAACAAGAATTTAATTGTTAGCAAGTTTGACTTGGATAATAATGCTTCAATTTCATCCTTTTCATTATGTTGTAAAATCACAGGATTCTGACAAAGTTCTTCTCAAAGGACCTCTTGCATGAGATGGACTCTACCCTATGCAGTCTTCTCACTTGGTCTCAAATAATACCGGTTTCTCTTGTAATCCTAGTCCCACTGTAAATGCCACTTTGGCTAATCAAAATTTCTATTTTCAATGGCACAAGAGATTAGGGCATCCTAGTCTTGCCACTCTCAATAGGGTCTTGAATCTTTGTAATATGACATCCTTTCCAAGCAATAAAAATGACTTTTGTATTGATTGTTGCATGGGCAAAGCTCATAGGCTTCCCTCTTCACCTTCTCTTACTACATTTTCTGAACCTTTGGAATTGGTTTTTGCTGATCTTTGGGGACCTGCCCCTATGCTATCATCAATGGGATATAAATATTATATCTCATTTGTTGATGCATACAGTCGTTACACTTGGATATATTTTCTTAAAGCAAAATCAAACACTCTTAGTGTTTTCAAACAGTTTAAGGCTCTAGTAGAACTTCAATTGAATAGGAAGATTAAAGCTTTGCAAACTGATTGGGGGGGAGAGTTTAGACCCTTTAAGGATTACCTAGCTAACCTTGGCATCATTCATCGAATTATATGTCCTCACACACACCACCAAAATGGTGTTGTTGAGAGGAAACATAGACATATAGTTGAAATGGGTTTATCTTTGTTGTCTCGCTCCTCTCTTCCCTATCACTATTGGGATCATGCTTTTCACACAGCAGTTTACATCATTAACAGGCTACCTTCAGCTCACTCACAAGTCATACCTTCTCAAGTTCTATTTTGTCACCCCTGACTATGGTTTTCTACGTGTCTTTGGTTGTGCTTGTTACCCTCTCTTGAGGCCATACAACAACCATAAGCTTCAATTTAGGTCCTCTGAGTGTGTATGTCTTGGTTATTCCTCTTCCCATAAAGGGTACAAATGTTTGGATTCCACTGGTAGACTATATATTTCTAAAGATGTTATGTTTAATGAGCAGCATTTTCCTTTTCATTCAAGGCAAACTAGCACTAACACTAACACTAATTCTCATTATCCTAGCACTTACAATCCTCTAAATGTGATATCACCCACTCATCCTCACACTACACCTACACCAACTTATACACAACCTGCCCATCCTTCACCTATGCACTCTTCTTCATCAAATAGCTCACCCATTAGCCATCACTCTACCCCATTACCCTCCACAGCCTTTAGCACCATTGATCCTACTTCCTCACCCTCAAATTCCCCACCTCCACCCACACCTCCACCTACAAATCATCACACCATGCTCACTAGATCAAAAACAGGCAGCCTCAAACCTCCTCTATTTCCCAACATTAATCTCACCACCACTGAACCAACCAACATCCAACAAGTCTTGGCCACCCCTTGTTGGGCACAAGCAATGCAACTTGAGTATGATGCTTTGATTGCTAATAATACTTGGTGTCTAACCACTTTACCTCCAGGAAAGACTCTTGTAGGTTGTAAATGGATTTTTAGGATCAAGGAGAATCCGGATGGCTCTATCAACAAGTACAAGGCAAGACTTGTTGCAAAGGGTTTCAATCAAAAGTTTGGAATTGACTACAAAGATACCTTTGCTCCTGTGGTGAAACCAGTTACTGTGCGTACTGTTCTTACATTGGCCTTGACTTACAATTGGACTATCCAACAATTGGATGTCCATAATACATTTTTGAATGGCCAACTTAATGATGATGTCTATATGGCTCAACCACCGGGCTTTGGTAACAATGACAAGACTGTTGTTTGCAAGTTAAATAAGGCAATATATGGTCTCAAACAAGCCCCAAGGGCTTGGTATGAGAGTCTCACTAAAGCTCTCATCAGTTTTGGTTTTGTGCAATCCAAGTGTGACCCTTCTCTTCTCATTTATAATCGTGGTGGTCAAACAATTCTAATCTTAGTTTATGTGGATGATATATTAGTGACAGGTTCCTTTCCTATGTTGGTCAAATCTATCATCAACAAGCTTCATGCCACCTTCTCTTTAAAGCATTTGGGTTCCTTGGATTATTTTCTAGGAATTGAGTGTAAACACAACAAAAATGACACTATTGTCCTCTCTCAAGCAAAATACATTCGTGACATACTTCATAGAGCAGCTATGGATGATTGTAAAAGCATCTCTACTCCTCTTCCAACCAATCTCAAGCTTTCAAGACAAGGCAATGATTTGTTTGAAGATCCTTTGTTATATCGTAGCATTGTGGGTGCTCTCCAGTATGCTATTATTACCAGTTGTCAGTATATGTCTCAGCTCTTATCCTCTCACTGGACAGCAGTCAAACGCATCCTTCGTTACCTCAAATGCACTATTGATCTTGGTCTTACATTTGGGCCAGCAACTACAGTTTGTCCTCTCTCCATTACAGCATATTGTGATGCTGACTGGGCCTCAAATATTGATGACAGAAGGTCTACTTCTGGGGCCTGTATTTTCCTAGGACCAAATTTGATATCTTGGTGGTCTCGCAAGCAAACCTTGGTTGCCAAATCTAGTGCTGAAGCTGAGTATCGCAGCCGAGCACTAGCTGCAGCAGAAGTTCTGTGGCTGCAGTCTCTATTACATGAACTGAAAGTTCCTATTCCTGCCCCCATCATCTACTGTGACAACCAATCTACTGTGGCCTTGACTCATAATCCTGTGCTTCACTCCAGAACCAAGCACATGGAGCTTGACATATTCTTTGTCAGAGAAAAAGTGCTGAACAAGACTCTCATTGTGGAATACGTGCCTTCTCAAGCTCAAGTTGCTGATGTTCTCACTAAACCTTTGTCAAAGAACATGTTATGTTATTTTAGAGACAAGCTCAGAGTGTTTCACACCTCTGAGCTTGTGGGGGGTATGATAGATGATGTAGGTTAACATACTTGTACAATACTGTACAGTTACTATAATATAAAGTAACTGTTCAGTTAGTTTTGTGTCAGTTAAACTGTAACAGTTTTATGTTAGTTAAACTGTAACAGTTTTCTGTTAGAAACTAAAACAGTTTTCAAGTTCAGTTAGTTAGGTATTTATTAGCATAACTGTACTCATCCCTTGGCTATATAATAAAGCCTCAACAGCAACTCTGTAATCAGAAAAATATATTCCAATCAATGAAATTCAGATGAAAAACACATGAAATTCTTCAAGGGGAAAGCAAGCAAAACAAAATTGAACACATTAGGTCAAGAATGAGAGCGGAAAAATTGAGAACTAAAGGTTGAACAGGAAACATTGATGACCTAGGACACCTTTATCAAAATAGTTGATCTCTATACTTTCCCTTTATATTCCTCATCTAAATTATTTCACTTTCCACGGAAGCACAGCAAACTTCTTTTTGTACATCGAAAGAGTACAAATATCTTGGTGTGAAACAGCCTTTGCCAAAGAGTTTAACAAGATACAGGAAGATTGTGAGAGAAACTGAGTAGCAAACATGTTGAAAATAATGAAAACTGTGGTATGGGTTGAGTAGGCTCAAGCCCTACGTAATATATGTGGAATATCAAACCTTATGTTGGAAAAACAGAGCTGATACAAGTAGTACATCCCAAAGCTGATGGTAGTACTAGATAAAACTTAGGGACAAGTCTAATTCATGATGAGTAACTTATAATGAGGTTAATGATGCTCCACTTATTTATAACAGATCTAGGGGTTTATTTATTATTGTAAATAAATTATAAATATGCTCACATGGATATACTAAATTGTATGTTGTTGTTTCTCTCAAAAAGTCTTAGGTGTGTGGCTAGACAAGGAAAAAGTTTTAAGACCTGGTTATCTTTGTAGTTCTCTGTTTGTGTGGATATCTTGTCTTCCTCCGATGTTATATTTTTTTCTCCCACTCATTAATATATTGTACTTTTATAGATAAAGGAATACCACATTTAGACATCTGTCACACTTTCAATTCCAAAAAAATGGTGTACTCCTTGATGTATGTGGTTTTGACTTTGAATTTCTAAAATTAGTTTTTCTATCCCATATTTGTTTTTCACTGCATGTACACTTCGTTTCAGTTGATGATTTGGTTCAGTTTATTATAATATTTGTATAATTGTACTGTATTTCAATTTCAATATGAAGTTTGTTAAGGCTTAGGGAACATAATGTCAATTTAGCTGATTTTTCAAATTAGAAAATCATAGCCTATTTAGGGCACTCTTTTTAGTTGCAGTATCTCAGATTCTTGTGTTTTACTAACCTTTACTGCATTGTCTATTGATGGTGATAATATTTTGTTTTATGTTCCAGAAAGGAAATGAGTGCGTATTACTTGGAGCATGCCAGTGTTGATCATGTTCAAAAACATTTTGATTTCTTTGAGGAGGAAGCTCGTAGTTTACTTTCTTCAGGCCTTGCCATCCCTGCGTATGTTTATGCCATTTTATCTATCTATTTATTGTATTTTTTACCCACATTACCTATTTAATATGCTTTCGTTTGTTCATTGTCTGTACTTCTGACACATGTTTTGCTACTACATGCTAGGTATGATCAGCTTCTGAAAACGTCTCATGCTTTTAATATTTTAGACTCCAGAGGCTTTGTTGGAGTAACAGAGCGTGCTCGATATTTTGGTCGCATGCGGAGGTAATGCTTGTTACCTAACTTGTAGCTTGAATACATGTTGGCGCTTTTTATGTAATCATATCACTTTGATAAAATCTAATCGTGATTGAGCACTATCCATTGCAATTTATCATCATGTTGTCAAAGCAAATCTCTCTGAATCAAAAGTTGCGTACGCTCAGGGTCTAATCTGTGCGATTCTACGCGACTTTTGTGCATTCAGTGAATCTGTTAGTTATTTTGTCAGAAATTACGTTTGTCTTAATTTTTGTGCATTTAGTGATGCTTTCCTTCATCTTGGGTTTTTTCAGTTTAGCTCGCCAGTGTGCACAGCTTTGGTTGAAGACCAGGGAGATGCTTGGCTTCCCCCTTGGTGTCATCTCCGAACCTGATCATTTTGTTCTGCCAAAGGAAGTTGTGGAGGCTGCATGTGAAAAGGTTAGTTTGCATATATGGTTCAGTTAGTAACCTCATCTTGGACGAAACTTTGATTCTGCTAATATTTGAGGCAGTTGTTTTGCTTTTGAAATGTTGTTACTGTAATCTCAATGGGCTAATTACCATGAGGTTTATTGATGTCAGAGACATGGAACAATCTTTGATACTCCATTCGTAACACAATATAAACAAAAATTTGACCCACTTTTGCGTATATTCTGTTACAAAGGGAGTATTACAATTGGTGAATTTTTTTGTTTGATTATTATTCAAAACAAACTTATAGACAGGATTTTTGAGGTATTCCTCAAGTAACATATTAGCAGTAAGAATTATGTGATTTATTGATTATCATCGTGTGTGAATTTATTTAAAAATCAGTGTAAAATTCTAGCTTTCCTTTGGTTACAGGTGAATGATCATGCAAGAGCATTTGTTCTTGAAATTGGAACTGAAGAGCTGCCACCTCAAGACGTTGTTGATGCAAGCAAGCAAGTAAAACTCATTTTCATCTAATTAAAATCATGATAATTTGACCTCTAATCTATCGTTTGTAGATCTTCTCTTCCATAGAGAATAATATGTTTTTCCCTTTTTCCATTTTCTGTCTTTGATTTCTAGCACTTTTGTTCCTTTTTTTTTTGTGATATAGACTATTTTCAGCCATGCACAAGACATTTACTATTACCTTCATTGTGTTTTTTTTATTAAAATATTATTACCCTTCATCATTTTTCAATATTGATTCTACTCTGCTGGTTATTGTAGCTGAAAGATTTAATGTTGCAATTACTGGAACGGCAGAGGTTAAAGCATGGTGAAGTGCAGGTTTTCGGCACCCCACGGAGATTAGTGGTGCGGGAGTAAACTTTACTTTTGAGCACAACTCATGTTTCTGGATTATTTGCATTTTTATAATAATTGTTCTGGCACAAAGCTGTATTTTCTCCTTCTAATGGAATTTTTTAATAGTTTCATGTTAATTTTCCTTACTTACCATAGGAGAGGAAACAAAAGTACAAGAACAGAATAAATAAAAGTGACGGATTGCCATTTTTTACTCACTTGCAAGTTTGGCATTGCATGTAGAGTAGACAAGGATAGACAATTTGAACTTTTACAAAATTAAAAGATTGGGATCTTTGCTTCTCGTAGTACACCCTACATTATATCTAATTATCTACTCTAATAGATAGTTGAGATAGTATATTAGTACTGTGTAGTTTTTCTTACAACTCCCTATTCCAACTTCCTCATCACCCAACCGAAAAAGATTCCTCTTCCACATATCCATAGTTGTACCTACCCTCATTAAGTTTTCTCTCATTGTATCTATATTTTGTTAGAAAGTCAAACTTAACATATTTGCATTGCAGTAGTTCGTGCTTAGGAATAGAATATAAAATCACAAGTTCGAGAATTGAAGGTTACATGTATTGCAATGCATACGTTATAAAAATATGACTTTTTAGAAATGTTAACATAAGAGATGATAATAATCATATCTGTTCCCTGTTGTGAAATCCACAGGTTAGTGTTGAAAATCTTTTTACAAAACAAACGGGAAAGGAGGTTGAGGTTAGAGGTCCTCCTGTTTCAAAAGCATTTGATACTGAAGGAAATCCTACAAAGGTTTCATTGTGCTTTATCTTTTTCTTTTTATCCTGAGTTATTGTTCAAGAATGCTGTCTTAATTTGGTTTTGTTTTTTTATGTCAGGCCATTGAGGGTTTTATCCGTAGATACTCTGTTCCACTGAACTTGGTATACAGAAAGGTTGATGGTGAGTATCCCAAGCCAAAATACTTAGTTGGTTTGGATGTCTATTTGTATCCTAGTCATCAAACCATAATTATTTTATTGTTGGTTTTAAATGTACTCTACTGGCGATTTGTGTATATGTATGTATATGGAAATGTGTGGGTGTATGTATATATAGGATTTTTTTTTATCGTCCTGTTTTATACCTTTTCCATCCTTTACATTACTCTTTTATTAAAGGAATAACTGCTGAGTTCTAGCCACTAGTTGATCCCGCAGAAAAATAAATTTACTTCTTGAGCCACCGCTTTCTAGAAAGTGAAGCTATTTCTATTGGAACATGCTTGAACTTTGAACTTGATTTTCAAGAACATCGATTCAATTTGTGTAACTCGGCAATTTTGTTGTTATGCTGCTATATTATACGCACACTCATTTTTTTTTGACAATAATATATACACACACTCATATAATAGGTACTTCTATGTGGTTTTATGATACTGCAGGGAAAACAGAATATGTATATGCTCGTATAAAGGAGTCATCCAGATATGCTTTGGAGGTTTTCTATACTTCATTATTGAAATTCAGCCTCTTTCACTATGTTTTTATGTTCATGATAATGCATAGTTTAAAAAAAATCAGTATTTTGTTTCTTGAAGGTGCTTGTTTGGACCTTTGAACCTTTGCACCTTTTAGAAGAAAAATGCTATTGCTGCTGATTTTTTCTACTCTTACTAGGTTCTGTCTGAAGATTTGCCTGCTACTATTGCTAAAATTTCATTTCCAAAGACAATGCGTTGGAATTCACAGGTATGCTAGATATTTAAGCGCATTTCTGTAGGCAATTTGATTCTTTATCTTCGGAGATGTCACAAAACAAAAGATAGAGAACATTTGTTACGAGTTAGGGCTGGCAATGAACCAAGCCAACTCGAACATAGTTCAAAACTCGATTCGATAAATAGCTCGTTGAACTTGGTTCATGAACCAAATGAGCTGAACTTGAGCTGAAAATTGAGCTCGTTAAATAAATGAGCCGAACTTGAGCTAGGTATAGTTCGACTCGTTTGGTTCATGAACCAACTCGATATATATCTATATATGTATATGTATATTACTGTACCGTTTTTATTTCAATATGATCTCTATTATGCATTTTCTGTTTCTAGAGCAAGGTTTATCGTTTATTGGTTGGTGCAGTTTATTTAGCACTAATTATTATATCATTATTATACAATTCTCAAATTATTTTACTATTATACTTGTTTATATTTTTTTTTATAAAACTCATAAGATAGGTAAGCAAAAATATTATAATTATATTTATATTTTCAATTAAGTAATTATTTCATTCAAAACTACTAGTAAATTGCTATTATAAAATGTCAAAAATCTAGATTTTTTTGGGTTTTTTACAAAAAAGATTTTTTTTACTTTTTATTCCTATGAGCCGAGCTAACGAGCTGCGCGCGAGCTTGAGTCGAGTCGAGTCGAGCTGGAAAAAAAGGTTCATGTCGAACTCGAGTCGAGCTACGAGCTGAGCCGATTCTTAACGAGTCGAGCCGAGCTGAACCAAGTTCGACTCAGCTCGACTCATTTCCAGCCCTAGTTACGAGTTAACTCTCCCAAAAGTTGGTAGGTGCAAAAGCATGATTGGTTTTTATATCTAACACGCTGTAGGGTCGGAAGTTTGGACAAAACATGTGCCTACCGGACCTAGTACTGGATTTTATTTATTTTTATTTAGAAGAATGAAAGCAACAAGGATTTTAACATGTTTCCATACTTTTAAAATATAGGTGATGTTTAGCAGGCCTATCCGCTGGATTTTGGCCTTGCATGGAGATGTAGTAGTCCCATTTATATTTTCTGGGATGGCAAGGTAATTTATTATCCTTAGATGTTCTCTTTACTTTGCTTTCCCGTCAAAGCACGTATTGAACTTTTTGATCAATCAGTATCATTTTAATGAAACTTCGTTTGTAACTTTATATGTAGTGTTGTAAAACTGTTTCCTTCTTTCTTCAGATGATTTTGAATGTTGAGATCCCTCTAGTAAATGATCTAATTCTATAAAATACTTCAACTATGATCATAGTTGGATTTTCCTCTTTATTAAATTGAAATAAATAACATTTTTGGATTTTATTTTTTGATTTTTGTTTTTTCAGAAAACAATTTATTTTGTTTTTCTAACATGTTGAAAATGTAGTGAGTCATTTGATCAGTGTTTTTTCATACATAATCATGTATAGTGAGTTTAATATCATATTGGGAATATCAGAAGATACTGCGTTACCTATATTACATGCTTGATTGGTCTAGCCAATTCTTAAGAAAAAGATTTGTTTAACTTTATTCTTTTGTTTGAATCTATCCTCAGTATCTTTATAGTACCGCGAGGCAGTGAGGTATATAATTTCCTGCTAAACATCGAAAAGCGGAAAACCGATCAAAGAATGAAACTAGAGAAATAATGTCTTGTCCATTGATGCCAAGGCCTAGCTGGCACCCGATTACCATTTTTTTATCTGCTGAGTGAATAACACTTACCGTGTTTGTTTTTATGTTCTGCAGTGGAAACATGTCTTGCGGTCTTCGTAATACTACTTCAGCCGTTGTCCAGGTGCATGCCTGAAACTTAACTATTTACTTTTTTTTTATGTCCAACATACTCATTCTATTGATTGAGGTAAAAATGAGTTCGTGGAGTCATTACATACTATAGAGTGAACAGGGTCAGGGGCATGCCCCTGCCAATACTTAGTACCAAACTGTTTTGCTAGGCTAACTAAAGCATGATCAATTGATTTTATGGCTTTTAATTTGATATTTAGTTGGTGCAACAAATATCTTTGAGAAAACTCTCTCTATCTACTTGTCTATATATCTTGATGATTGTGTATATCAATTTTTTTATAATTTATAAGTTCATAAGTATATCATCTTGAAAGTGACGTGTAAAGGTTAAATTATATTGGAATTATATAAAAATTTGTTGTCTACTTCATGAGAACTTCTCAATTAATTGATAAAATTTACTAAGAACAAAACCTAAGCTTTTTTTCTCACTATAAGGGGTTCCAGCTTCATGGTTTGATTGATAAACTAATGGGTGTAAGGATATCAATTCTTATATCTGGTGTGAATGAGTCCCACCAACTCGTGTTTTTGGGTGTATATGTGTGCGCTTACCATATTTTTTGTTTTATATTGTTTTCTTTCTTAAGGAGGATTTCTTACCCTCCTAACTTTTTGTGATCCTCTTTTGTTTGCCTTAACAAATTTCTTCGTTTATTAAAAAAATTGCATACTTCATTTGCAGGTAGAAGATGCAGAATCTTATTCAGTTGCAATAAGAAATGCAGGAGTAAATGTTGCAGTTGAGGTATGAGTAGATAAGTTTGTCAATATAACAAATTCAAGATTTCTTAAGTATAACTAGATTGGTACTTTTTGCAGGACCGTAAGAAAATGATTTTAGAGCAATCTATTGCATTAGCCGAAAGTGTAAATGGTCAAATTCTTATTCCGAAAGGTTTGCTTGATGAGGTAAATTTTGCGTGTTCCCTTTGCTTGATATTGTTATTTATTTTGATTTCTAAAAATTTCTATTTCCATATAATTTTAGGTTGTAAATCTTGTTGAGGCACCCATTCCAGTGCTTGGAAAGTTTAAAGAGACCTTCTTAAATCTTCCAAAGGATCTTTTGACTATGGTGAGCACTTCAGTTTTGAGTAACCTTTTCCATGATCATTAATTTTAGACCTGATGTTGCTGTATCCAAAAGTTGCTCTTTGTTCGTTCTTTGTAATATCCAAATTGTAAACCATTGAAACATATAAAAACCTGCAAGTCTTAAAGAAAATTGAAAATTGATGCTAGCCATTGTAAACCATGCCTGCAGGTTATGCAAAAGCACCAGAAATATTTTGCTGTATGTGATGCTAATGGACAATTGTTGCCTTACTTTATTGCTGTAAGTTCTTTCTAATTCTTTAATCCCCGAGAATAACTACGCATTTTGACTTGTTATCTGTTAATGACATGAGAATTTCTTCTAGGTTGCAAATGGAGCAATCGATGAGACTATAGTGAAGAAAGGAAATGAAGCTGTTCTCAGGTATTTTTATCTTAACTTCTTATCATGCTTATAATAATTTGATGAAAGGGTTTTGCTATCGTACTCTGGCCTTCTTAGGTACCGGTGCCCTCGCCGAGTTGTCTAACATTTATTAATGTCCAATACCTAAATTTCCTTAAAGGTTTAACTCTTGGGTGAAGGCTCATCAATGGTTTTATTTCTCTCTCTCTCTCTCTCTCAGACTTTAGAACTAACTCTTTCCGACAAAACCGGCTTGTAAAGTAGGAATTGCGTAAACTTTATAAACTCTATTTAGGCCATATCTCAAGGCGATATGGGACTTGGGTTCTTCTCCAATGCACCCCTCACATTTAGAGCTATTGGGCCCGACATGTGGATAATTCAGGTGGCCCAACAACATATCTAAGATAGTTTCTAATTTTATCTTAGATTTTAGGCCCAACTCGACCCCAAATAATCGGCTTGGACGCTGAGGATTATCCAAGCTTTATAAACTTGTTTTTGGCCATATTTCTGAGCAATGTGAGACTCAAGTTTTTCTCTGATACTTTCTAACACGTCCTTTCACGCAAGAGCCCTTTGGGATTGAAGCATGGACAATACAATGGCCCTCTACTTTGCAACAAATTCAGTTTTATTTTGAAGACTAGGAGTGGCAAGGATCAAACCCTTGACCATGTAGTCATAGAGACTATGATATCTTGTTCAGGACCAACCACTCCAAAAGCTTAAGTTATTGGGTGTGTAGAAAAAGAACACGATATTGGTCACGCAGTTCGGCCAATCTTTGCCTACGTCTGCGACTACAGAGCAGCTGTAGTTCCGTCTTATTAATTGTATAATTGTAATTTGAGTACAAGCACTACTGAGTTTAAATAGGCTACTTAACGGGCCAGGTAAATGGGCCGAATACGTATATAAATAAATCTACTATTTACAACATATTTCAACAGGGTGAATCATGAATGTTATGCATCTCTAACATTCGGACATATATTGTGTGAATAAGCAACCACCAAAATATTTGACAACTCATCAAGGTACACTGATACCTGGGAAATAAAAAGGCATTGAAGTAATCTACTTTTCTCCTCTTATTTAATTTAAACAATTTTGCCAGCTTTCATTTTATTTGAAATGAATTTTTATTGATAATTAAATGTGCCTAAACCTTTTTGCCTGTTGGATCCAATTCTGTTTCATGGGCCTCCACATTAACCATGTAATTTGATTATGATTGCAGAGCCCGCTATGAAGATGCCAAGTTCTTTTATGAGATGGACACTCGCAAAAGGTTTTCAGAATTTCGAAAGCAGCTGAAAAATATCCTCTTTCATGTAAGTTGTATCTTGAAGTTCTAGCTCAACCTTGGTGATAAAGCGCCTACTGGAAAGAATATTTAAAATATTTGATCCATCTTAAATAGGAAGTTGAATAAGTAGCGTTTTTCCTTTACTGTTTTTTTTTCATCCTATACTAGTTTATTTTCTTCTAAACGAGGTTGGAATATTTTTGTTAAGAGTCCCACATCGAATGTGATATGGTCTGAAAAAGAGTTTATAAGTGGGAGGCATCCCTCACCTTACAAGCCGGTTTTGTGAGGTTGAGTTAGGCCCAATCCATACTCTTAAGAATTTTATCACAAGGTCGTCAAAGAAAATAAGGGGAAATGTTACGAGACTTCAGAGAATAATACTAATGTGTGGAAGTTGTTGAAAATACAGGAGAAGCTAGGAACCATGCTGGATAAAGTGACTCGTCTTGAAAACATGGTTACTAAGCTATGTTGCATCCTGGATATCAATGAAGATATGCAACAAATTGTCCGGGAAGCTGCCTCACTTGCTATGTCTGATCTTGCCACATCAGTTGTCACTGAATTTACCTCACTTTCAGGAGTAATGGGGCGTCACTATGCCCTTAGAGATGGATACTCAGAGCAGGTTTTTTAATTTTTGGCTTGCTATTTTTTGTAATCTTAGAAATCATATTTCGCCCTTGCAGTCTTTAATACTGCATCCTATTTGGTTACTTGCTACTTATTATCTTTGTGTAAATTTTGTTTCTTTCCTTGCCACTTGATATCTTGCAGATTGCAGAGACCTTGCTTGAGATCACATTTCCTAGATTTTCTGGGGACATGCTTCCCAAAAGCGATGCTGGAATAGTTCTGGCAATTGCTGATAGGTGAAACCGGTGCCTCAATATGAAGCTTTTTCTTCATTTTTACAGCATTTCCATTAATGAATATTTCTCTGACCAATTTTTACAACATAGATTCGCATCTTACATGATATGATAAATGTCTGCAGATTAGATAGCCTGGTAGGTTTATTTACTGCTGGCTGTCAACCTAGTTCAACAAACGATCCGTTTGGCCTGCGAAGAATCTCATATGGTCTTGTAAGTATAGTATAGCATTCTTACCTCCAATTTTCATTCATACATTTTTCTTTTTTTCTCTTTTTTTTTTTTTCCTTTAAGAAATGGAAGTATAAATTCTTGCACTCTGAACTATATCCTTCAGGTACAATTATTAGTGGAAAAGAATAAAAACCTAGATTTTAAAGAGGCTCTGGAACTTGCTGCAGATGTCCAGCCCATTAAAGTAGATCCTAAAATAGTAGACGAAGTAAGCTCATTCCTCTGTTATAATTTCTAATTTTTGGTTGCTTCTTGTTCTTGTCATTTACATGTTTTTAAGGATTGAAAGCTGATGGTCATTATTTTTAAGGTACATCAATTTGTTACTCGAAGATTAGAGCAATTTCTGGTATGTATTATGCTCATAATATTTAATTCCTTACTTGACTGCAATTACGTGATGTTTATGGATGTAGATTATTGTATGCTTTGTTGAAGATATATTCATTGGCACTATTCCAGACAGTTTTGAACTTTGAAGTGAATCTTCAGTTTTAATATGATATTCTTTCTTTTATTTATTTAGGATTTAGGAATGATTAGTATGATTGGGTACACTAACTATTTTATCTACAACTTATTTACTTTAGAACATGTGTCCTTGTAAGATTACGTTGGTGTACCGTGCATCACAGCACATTGTATCATTATTACTCACTAGTTAGGATTCAGTTACTGTCTCAGCTGGCAGCAATTGGATCAGTTGTATGCTCATGTATCCTACTCCTTCTATATAAGGAGATGTATAACATAATAATGGTAACGAGAAAAAGTTTCATTTCACATAAAGTTCCATTTCTCTGAAACTTTGTATTCCTAAACAGGTTTTGCTGTAGGTTTGCCTTGTAATATTTTTGTTGAAATATGTTTTGGGGAAATGTCAGGTGAGTTTAACCACACCGCAACATTTTGTTAACAGGTTGACAAGGGGGTGAGTACAGAAGTTGTTCGTTCCATCCTTGCAGAGAGGGCTAATTTTCCTTGCCTTGCTGCAAAATCAGCATATAAAGTAAGCAAACCTCTTTCGATTTACCTCATATTTTCCTTTGATACAGCATTAATAATCTCATTTATTTATCATTATTATCTAGCTCATGAAGGTTCTATGATTTGTGGTACTATGCCATTTGTGATGAAAAAACTTGCTATCTTTGTTGCTTGCATACTCCTCCAATCACTGTTTCTACCAGTATTTCTTGATCTCCCTTGTCACCATTTCCCTTCAACAAATGGAATACTATAACTTTTACTTTAGTACTTTCAAAGAATATTTATATATATTCCTAATGCTTTTAATGATTGATTTAGATGGAAGAATTATCAAAAGGCGAGTTTTTCCCTAAAGTAGTTGAAGCATACTCTAGACCAACGAGAATCGTGCGTGGGAAGGAAGATGAGATTCATATTGAGGTATTTTTTTAGTTTTTCCCTAAGATGAGATTCTTACAACTTATCTTGCACATAAATTTTATTTACAATTATTGATCAAATATGTTTATTTGTCTTTCTTTTCTATTACATCATATGTATTATTTATGTCATATCTCTCAATGCTTAAATTTACATGATTAGGTGGATGAGGCTGCCTTTGAGACAAATGAAGAGAGAGTTTTGTGGAACACATTTTTGTCAGTTAAAAAGAGTGTCAACCCCGGTATCGCTTTATATCTCTAGCTTTTGCGAATTTCGTTGGGATTATTAGCTAATAATATAGCTGACTTTTATGTTAATGGATTTCTTTTTACACAGAACATTCCTCATTTTACTTATATATTATGATATCAAATTTCTTTTGCTCAGGTCTTGACATCGCCGATTTCATTGATATTTCATCACAACTTATACAGCCACTTGACGATTTCTTTAATAATGTTTTCGTAATGGTGGTAAGTTGGTCTACTGCTAAATTGAAGAATTAGAAATTATGTGTTGATGTATTTGTGCTGATTCTATGAAATGAATATTTACTACTATAATTTTGTTTGTCAATCTAGGATGATTCCAAAATCAGAAAAAACAGGCTTGCTTTGCTGAAAGGAATTGCTGAACTCCCTAAAGGAATTGCAGACCTTACAATGTTGCCAGGATTTTAAGACTTTGTAAACATATATTATTTATTTTCCATAGGATAGACCATCTTTCTTTAGGCATCAAAGGTTTTGAGTAATTTGATCCATTTTTTTCACTCCTGGTTTAATTCAAGTTTGTATTTATAATTTCTGTTTCTCTGGCTGAGTTGAAAGTAAAATTTTGTTGTAATGTATTATATAATCCATTTGTAATATTCTTCATTCTTCTAATAAAAGCTAGTAGAGGTTTTTTATTTTTATTAATTCTGATAAGATATGTTTTCTGTTTTTTCCTCAGTGCTTCTCCTATTATTTAAAACTTGAATGTAATAACTTATGTTACTAATATGTCTAGCACTAGCCACTAGGTAAAGTTTATACTGATAAACTTAATAATTTTTTTTAGTAAATAACCCTAATATACTTCAACACAAGTATGCTAATTGTTGGAACTTATTAGATCATTCATCAATGAGAGTTGAAAAAATTCTTGAATCACACTCTTCACAAGGGTAATAGTTGAGCAAACATTGTTTTTAAGCTATGGGCACATTACTGAGGTCCTACTCCTCTTGTTATGGTGCATGAATCTCTTCCTAGTTTGGCATTAGCCGTTAAAAGGTCATTTTCATTGTTTAATAATATTACACTATTTTCTCATTTTTCACTCATTTATTTATCGTTGAAAGAGAAAAAAGTGTAATGAGTAATTAACAATCAATAATATCATAGGAAAAAGACTAGTAATTTTATGAAAGATAATCAAATTTATTGATTTCCTTAGTTTGTGCAAAATAATCTTAAAGTACATTTTAAAAAGTAACTAAGGTAGTACACAAAAAACACCTCTATAGTCACAACTTTTCTCGTTGTAGCCTATATTTGGCAAGTCACATTTGTTAGCAGATTGCGAGTTTGACTAGTGCATTTTTTCAAATGCTACTTATAGTGTATAGCGTCTCTTTTTTTTTGGTCATTTTTACCCTCATTATTTTTCTTAAATTCTTTTTCTATTCTCATTAAAATAAATTAAACAATATTAAATCTCTAACTTTAATGTCATTTGACATTTATCTATTAGTTTAACTGCTAATTTTACCAAACACATAAGTTGCTATTAGCTAGGTTATCTGCTAGCTCATCCGCTATTCGTTACCTTATCCGTTATCCGCTACTTTTCACCAAACAGAGCCATAGTATATAGTCATTGCCACTGGCTTTATGATAATCCAATACATCCGCTTTGCCACTTCGTACACGTAAGTGGTTATTTCGTTGTTAGGGTAGGCATTTTTTGTGGTTTGGAATTTGAACTTGGGATATCCACTTTGTACCTAAGTGTACAGGTGATACTTGTCATTTCGTTTGTAGACAAGAAAAATCCAATATATCTAAAACGTAACAACTACACCTCAACCACTATGGAGATATGGGGGTTAACAAAATACGGTCTGCTCCAGCTCATTCCAATTGTCTCAACTCGATAAGACGATGCTTGCACACAAGATTGTGAAACTTGAAAGTCTACGTAAACTCGTTGGAGTTTATCTACTATCAAAGAAACCTATAAACGACATATATACATGATATAATATAGTTTAGCACAACAATGATTCAACATTCCAACTCAACAATAAAACAAAGTAGCAAAAATACAATAATAAAGTGTGTTAGTGCATTGTTACTAGATAAGGTCTTACTACATTAGTGACTAAATCATACATGAACTCATAAAAACACAAGTTATTAAAATGAAAAAATGAAGAAAAAAGAGAGCTAATTTGACCTAATAGGCTAACACTCATAAAACAAAACAAAATTGGTATTGAAAATGAAAAAGTAACTTTGTAAATCCAATATATACGACAGCACTCTAATAAAGTATATAAACTCTCGATTTTATTGCAAGCTTATGAGTTTACAATTTTACATTTGATTTGACTTTGGAATATAAATTATTGGTCAATGTTGTTAGCTACTTAGGTTGAATTACTTATTCGTACGAGTTTAGGAAAAAGAAAGTTTATTTGCTAGTTTGGCTCGTTTTTGTGATCTAGAATCGTAAATTCTAAGACTTTAAGGGTCTGTTTGATTTGCAAATATGTAAGTACTGGACTGAATAGTTTCTCGCACATTGTTTGGCGAACAATTGACAACACAATAAAAAAACGTAAAATTTACTATAATTCTCTTTCTAATGTTTCTAATGATTTTATATAACATAATTGTTATATAATTAAAAAATTACAAAGAAATAAGTGTGAAGGAGAAGATAGAAGAGAGAGGGAGAGGGAGAGGAAGAGGGAGAGAGAAAGAGACGGATGACGGGAGAGAGGTCATGAGATGAGAAGATATAAGAGTGATGAGAGGAGGGAGGTAGAGAGAGAGAGAGAGAGGAGGGATAGAAGTCGTGAGAGAAGAAGATATAAGAGAGGTAAGAGGTAGAGAGGAGAAGAGACATGAGAGAGAAGAATGAGATAGGAGAGAAAAAATTTATTGAGTGGGAAACAAAAATAATATTTTGGTATATTTTCCGGGTCATCTAAAAGTTGTACTATGCGCCAGAAAGGTGTACCATTGTTTTGTAAGGATCGAAATTTGGGTTTTTGTCTAGTTCCATGCCCCCACTTTTGTGTAGTACTATAAACAATTTCTAAATCAAACAGAGTACAATTAAAGTTTTCCAGTTCAGTTCTTTATTTTTTAGCAAATCAAACGCAACGTAAGAGTTACGAGTTAGCATCCGTACTTTCACAAATGGAGCACTTATAACTTAAAAATATAAGCATTTATGTTTTACATTCTTAGACTATTAAAAATATCTTTTACATTGTACCAACAAAAATGTTTTACATTCTTAAACTAGGCCACAGATCCATATTTTCAAAATAATTTCCACTTCATTGCCGATTGTATCTTGTTATCAATAGTCATATTATATTTTTACACCACAATGTTACAAGATAAGACAAGTGACACACTAGTTACAAACTCCACCTTCTACGCCACTGTATGATTCAACCAACATAGTGCGATTTCACCAAGAAGTTGATCCCATGTTACCATGTTATCCATTTTTAATAGGTTCTTAAGTTATTATCTAAACTATAAAAAGAAATTTAAAAGAACTCTAGAACAAAAAAAATAAGAAGCTGAGTAGGACCACAATGGGGTGGCAAAGCTCTCCTTCAAGTGATTCTGCATGCCCAAAGTTGGATTCGAATCCAAGACTTTGGTTAAAGTGAAGAAACCCAAATCATCCCATCCAAGTGCTCTCGAGTAAAAACCAAGTCAATCTTTTTAACTTTAAAAATAATTTACCCTTTTATTTTTAACTTATATTGACTTAACTGCATCCAAGGTTTAGCTCATTCACAATTTGGTATTTCTTTCTACAACTTTACAATTTTAGTCCCCCAAATTTTTAAAATTCTGAAATATTGACCAATTTTAAAATTGGGTCAACCACTTTCTTATTTGGAAAGTAATTTGTTTACATGTCACTCCTACATATTGTTTTTTTGTTTCCATCCAACATCAATTGTTAACAATTAAAAAATAGAATATTATTTAATCAAATTTGTTAATTTGAAAACGAAAAACTAAATCTTAAATAACAAACCCTAAATCCTAAATTGACAGAAAAGATATGATCTTCTGTTCAATAATGGCAGTGCCACATAAGCAAAAAAAACTTGGCACATCACAGAGAGAATGACTCAATTTTAAAACTTGTCAGCATTTCAAAATTTTGAAAATTTGTAAGACAAAAATGAGAAATTAGAAAAACAGAGACCAAGAAAAGTATGCATAAGAGATTTGATTATATTAAATTAGACTATAACATAATACATGTTTACTCATTGGGAGAGAAAAATGTGGATTTTAGCACAAGATTAAACACCTTTTAGTGGAAGTATGTCCTTTTTTTCTTAAATATTTATATGTGAGAGAGACGGGAAAGGAAATGTATATTTTGACGTAAAAAGAGGGAGGTGTGTAAGTTAAACATAATTGGTTAGTTTTTTTATAAGAAAAACATTTCTAATTAGTTCGTGGGTGAAAAAAAATAAACAATAATGTTTTTATTAAAGAAAAGTTTCATAATTTTTTCGAAATACATAATTCTGGAATAGAAAAAAGTCACCCCAAAATTTAATGTGTTTTGTGTTAATTCGTATGCTTAGTGTTAGAAAAGAGGTAAAATTATAATTATTCATTATTTTTTATTCAAAAATGTCTTATTGGGGCAACACCTATTTTTTCATGGAGGAGATTTTTTTTATTAAGAATATTAAAAGCAAAAATATTTACCTTTGTGTGGGAAAAATTACTTTTTCTTGAAATAAATTACTCAAGTTAAAAGATCAAAAATATTACTAATCCTCTTAATGAAAATCACAATCCATTATAAAATTATAAAATAAAATAATAATACAATAATAAAATATCAAAAATTGAAGAAACCAAGACCCAAAATATAATAATATAATAAAAAAATTAAAAAAATAGAACCGAGGTGTCCCAAAACACAAAACACAAATATAAATAAATTTGAGTGTTAAGAGATTAGGTTGTTAGTCACTCTCCTCTTCACTACTCTCTCTTCTCTTATTGCGGCTAGGGTTTCTGTTTTTCATCTTTTTTCTCAATTTCCTATATTCCTCTTTCATTCCCCTTTGATCTGAAAATTGGGTAATGGAGATTTCATTAAATTAAACATTCTAATCGAATAAGAAGTGGTTGGTTAGTGGGGATTAGGTTTGAATTGAAAAAATGGCAACAATTAATCCTTTTGATTTGTTGGGTGATGATGCTGAAGACCCTTCACAGTTGATTGCCGCCGAACAACAAAAGGCGGCGGCTGCGGCAGCTGCAGCGGCGGCTGCTCCCAAGAAGGGTCAGGAACAAGGCAAACAAGGTGGTCGTCCGGCTCAACAAAAACCCGCTCAGTTGCCTTCAAAACCGCTTCCTCCTACTCAAGCTGGTTAGCTTCTCTTTTCATTCATCTAAAGTTTTTATTTTTATTTTTTTATTTTTGATTTTAGGTCATAAAAATTGATGCTTTTGTTCTTTGTTTTTAATTGGGGTAATGTGATTTATTATTTTTCTTGTTTTAGTAGTTGCGTGTTCTTTATTTATTATTATTATTTTGTTTATTTTGCTATTTTTGTGTTTGGACTTTTTTTGACTGATTTGTAATTTTGAGTGATATGTCTTTGTTGATTCCTTAGTGGCAATGATTGATGTGTGATAGAAGATATTCTGAATCTGATGACGTATGTTCTGTGTTCACGTGTGTGGTTGAATACTTGAACATGCTTTTGTTATCTGTTGTGTTTGTTACGTACGATGCTAGTGTTTTACTACTTTAGTCTATGACTTTATAAACTTAGGATTGTTTGTTGAAATGTTGTAAATGCAGCTTTTTTTATTTTGATAACCAGAATTGGAATATGGTATTGTTCCTTAATCCTTACTACTTTGTTAGTGCATTTATTCAATCTTTTTGTGCTGGTGAAATTTGAATTGTCATTTTTTAATGCTACTTTTCTTGTATGTTAATGTTTTTATTTTGTGTTGTTAATAGTGAGGGAGGCTAGAAGTGAACCCTTTCGTGGTGGCCGTGGAGGTGGACGAGGATTTGGACGTGGCCGCGGTGGAGGTGGTTTTAGCCGTGATTTCAATGATGAGAACCCATTCCCTGCATCTGGATCCCCTGCTAACCTAGGTGCTTTTGAAGGAGATTCTGGGAATCCTTCAGAGAGACGTGGTTATGGTGGACCTCGTGGGCCTTATCGCGGCGGCGGCGGCGGCGGTCGTCGTGGAGGTTTTAGCAATGGTGAAGCTGGCGGTGAAGAAGGACGTCCACGAAGAACATTTGATCGCCACAGTGCGACTGGACGAGGGTAACAATAGATTATTACTTATTAGTGATTTCTTTCTTCAACTTCTTTAATCTATTTGTATCGATGATTTGATTTCAATTTTTCTATTTTTCTATTTGCAGAGGCGGAGTCAAACGCGAAGGATCTGGACGAGGCAATTGGGGAACACCAAGTGATGAAATTGCTGAGTAAGTGAATAATGCAAATCTTTATTCTGTTATTTTATATTTTAATAAAGCATTGAGCATTATTTTAGTTGATTATTTTGGCTTTCGATTGGTAGTTGTTTATGTTTTATCATTTATTTTTCTCAGGGTGACCGAGGAAGTGGCAAATGAAACTGAGAAGAATTTGGGTGATGAGAAGCCTGCTGCTGAGGAAGAGGCAGCTGATGGAAACAAAGAGACTGTTGCTGCTAATGAAACCGAAGAAAAGGAGCCCGAGGATAAGGTGAACGGCCAGCAATTAATGCTTTCTCTAATGGTCTTGAATCTGCAATTTCTGTTTTTAAATTTTCTGCATTTCATGCTCAGGAGACAAATGAAAGATGTCTTGTGAATGAATGATAATTTGTTTAAACTAAATTCAGCTTCGGTTGTCTGTTATGTGAATCTCACTCAATTGTATGTGCTGCTTTAGTTTTTATAAACAAACCCTCACTAGATGTTTCTCTGGGTTATGAATTTATGTTTTTCCTCAGTACCGGTTTACCTTTTGAAATATGTTTTAAAGTGTTTGTGACTTGAGGTGCATTTATTTTTCATGCACTTATGCTTTCTGATTTTAATCTCTGTAGCACTTACACTTCAGGTTGAAGTTGTGTTCGGTGTCCGACACTTGTATCCCTGACACTTATATTTTTTTATTTTTCAAATTAAAACGGGTGTCTTTGTCAGTGTCGTGTCTGGTGTCCGTAATCTGTTATATTTGGAACTTTTTTTTTGACAAGAGTTATATTTGGAACTTATATTCTATAGGCTGTTGTTTGTTCATTGCTAATTGGAATATAAAATGTGATAGGAGATGACTCTGGAAGAATATGAAAAAGTGTTGGAAGAGAAAAGGAAAGCCCTGCAAGCTCTCAAGACTGAAGGAAGAAAGGTGGATATTTCGGAGTTTGAAGCCTTGAAGCCACTATCATGCAAGAAGGACAACCATGAAATCTTTGCAAAATTGGTTGGTTTTTTGCCTCTCTTAAACCCCTAATTTGCAGATTATTATATTATTATAATCGTGATGTCTATAGATATATTTTGATACTTCCAATTTTCTTTCAAGGGATCTGACAAGGATAAGCGCAAAGATGCTTTTGAGAAGGAGAAGACAAAGAAGGTGTGACTATGATATTTTTTCATTCTTAATTACTTCATTTTAGCTCCATGAATGACCAATTTCTTCTGCTCAATTATCAAAATTACCTGCCTCTTTTCAGAGGTTATTAGTTTCTCATGGTCAGTCTAACTTATTCATCATTTTGGCAACCTAACAAACTGCAATTTATTTAACAACTTTTAACATTCCAAACCACCAAATTTGTGGTGTAATATTTTTATTCTTATTCTAGTGATTTAAAGTGTTTGAAAGTTGCTATACCCCTTATAATAATTGATATAACAGATGATTTAGTGAGGAAAAACATGGTTTTGGTGACCTTAGTTACGGAACATTAGAACTTGTGTTTTAACTCTTCTATCCGGTAAGCATACCATACATAGTATTTCTATCTACATTATGTATTGTTTGATATACGTGTTCTGTCTCGATCTTTCTCTTACATCTCCTTGATCCTCGCTTTTTCTTGTGATGGCTTCCTTAGTTAAGACTCATTCACAATGTAGTCCTATTTTTTTGTTACTTATTATGTAAAGTGAAGGCAGCAATAAAGGTGGTTTTGCTTATTATTTAAATGAAACTTTCATATTTGCATGAACTAAATTCTTCACTTTCATATTTGCTTATTTATTTTCTGGAAAAAAATAGGAAAACTAAGATTAGAATTAAGTTTATTTTGTTATTGGATACTTTAAATACTTGAAGTTGTTCCATTCTTTGTTTCTTGGTTTAGTTGTATCAGTTTCTAAGGAATTATGACACAATTATCATACTATATAAACTGTCTACTTGGCATTCTCTTAATTTTATCGTCTTCTAAATGTCTTCAATTATTTATTGGACTTGATATTTGTAGGCGCTTAGCATTAACGAGTTTCTGAAGCCTGCTGAAGGAGAAAAGTACTATAACCCAGGTGGACGTGGCGGTCGTGGTGGACGTGGCGGCCGTGGTGGTTCAAGGGGAGGTTACAGTGGAAATGCAAGCAGCAATGTACCAGCTCCATCCATTGAGGATCCTGGTCACTTCCCAACTTTGGGTGGCAAGTGAGATTTTTCAGAAACATTTCATGGCCCCCTTTTTTACTTCAATTTTGGGTTCTCTGATTTGAACTTAGCAAGCAAAGAACTTTGGTAATTGAATTTTATGAATTAGGTTATTTTAAATTAACTTTTACTGCCTTAAGATGTAAATCTAGGTTGTTTTTCATACTGTTACTTTGGAGATTTTTCCTTGATTGTTATGTTTTGCTATTACTTTGTTTGACATTATGGGGGTTATATGGTGGCGGATAAGACTTAAGAGTTTCTTTTTATTTATAGATTGAATTCTCAATTTTGTTTTATTTATAGATTGAATTCTTAATTTCAAGAGCTTCACCTTATATCCCTATATTCCTTTCCTGTTGGGAAAAGTTAAATCTATGAGAAAGATCTGCTATTTGATTTACAAAGCAGATAGGCTTCATGTGGGATTGAGTTAGTTTGGGACATATAGGCTTCTTGTCTGTCGTAGTAAGTTTGGAAGCTTTCTTTGCGAGCTTTTGAGAGAGTAAGGGCCCGTTTGGTTAACTACTTAATTTTATCATTTAATTTTGTTCATATAAATGCTTATGCATAAGCTGTTTATGTAACAAAGGATAAAATAATATTTAACAAGGGTTTAATTAGTATACACATGTTTTGTAAAACTTATTACACTATCAATCAATAACAATACATGGTAGGAATGACACATTATGTGGTTACTAATGATGTGTCTGCCTATAATTGTTAGATAGCGTCAAACATGTATACACATAAATTTAACTCATTAAACTATTTTTCTATAGGCTATAAGTTGGTTTACATAGGCTTTCTGGAATAGTTTCGTAAGTGTTTATCTTGGTAGGTAAATCCAAATAAGGCGATCTAAATGGGCTCTAAGTCATGATTTCCATGGCCTTTGCTGCCCTTGCTCGACCTCGATTTGGTGAGGGTTACAACAGTGGTGATAATGTCCTTGCCCATGCAGCTGCTAAGTTTTTAGTCTCTCTTGAAACTTTTATTGCAACCTCTTAAAAAGTAAATAAGTTGGCTTCCTTCCGTGACTTGGCAAATGAAACACAATTATTGTGTGAAAATGGTGAAGAAAACAAGATAAGTCACGCAACAGGTCAAATAGGAATTGCAAAATCAAAGTATGTCACGATGAAAGAAATCAATGCAATAGGGGAAATAGGAAAGAAGATTTGAAGTACCAGAGGGAAAGACAACATAAATTGCTTGCTCGTGCCTGTGTCCATGGGAACTGACCCCCTCTTGAGGGACCGGGATTGGGTGCAGTCATGGCTATAGTGCAGTCATGTAGTCACCTAATTTTATCACCCTTGGATTGCCTTTAAGATCTTGATCTTTGATGTATTTGAATTAAAAAAATAAATGAAAGTTGGAACAGGAGAGAGGACACTGGTGAATTCACGGGTTCCAAATCCCCTCTTGAGCTCCCATTGCCGAGAAAAGAATTTGGATCAGGTGTAGTTGGAGAGAGTGTACAATTTGAAAAGCAAAGTCGTCTAATTAAGATCAAATAGCTTAGATTTTAAGTGCAGTTTTTGTTTTTTGCTTAGAGTAAAATTTGAATTTGAAATCTAGATCATCCGTTCTTGATCGGATGACTTCAAGCTTACCGAATGTATGACTATAAAGTCTCTCCAACTGCACACAAACTAGATCCTGAAAAAAAAAGAAAGAAGAGAACATGTCATTTTGGAATTGACTTTTAATTTTTCTACCTCCACACCTTTACCATATACCCTCACTTTTTCAATTTTATCCTTACTAAATACATAACAGAATTATGTATTAATACATAAATCCAAAATGAAAAATGAAAAAATGCATTACAGATTTATGTTTTAATACATAAATCCGGAATGAAAATATGGTATGAAATATTTGTTAAAATTAAGGGGTAAAATAGAAAAATTGGGTTTAAGTGGGTCCGACTATAGGGGTAGAAAGATAAAGCCTTTGGGATACACCAATCTTAGTTTCTTCTCCACGTATCATTTGGCCTCCAGAAATGTGATTTATTTGGACTAACCCAAGACCACTTATAGTGGATATGAGCTTGTAGAAGTCAACTAGTTGATCTATAACAAGATATGGGTAAAGAATGTGTATTTTAAATTCTCCTTTGTCATGAACCATTGTGGACAAATTTGATAGGTTACACACATGTTTGGATCTAGTTCCCAACTTGGAAATGTCCTTTCGACTTTTGAACAATCTATGTTAAAGAAAATATTATTATATGAGAAAGAATGTGATGGAACTTTCTTTTTAGTTTTATCAAAGTTATGATATGTCTATATTTATATTATTGGTTTAAATTGCATCTCTTGATATTAAGTTTATGTTCAACAAAATTTCGTTCACCAATGAAATATTCAACTAAATTTGAGTTTCGAATTTGATTTGATAATATTTGATTATAAGGAGAAAATAGAAATTGTCACTTACGTAACTGTGTAAAGCTGATTTCCATTTTTGTAGTCATGAAACGAACCACTAACTACCATATTTTTGGGTTCCGATAGTGGGGTTTAAACGCGGAAAGTACAAGTTTGTGGAAGTCATTGCAACAAAAATTCAACACAAAGTAATAAAAATTGAAGGTATTATGCTACCACTTTTTCAGTATAAATCAGGTATTTTTTGCACATAACTGGAGATACTCACCCATCACACCAAATAGGATCACAATAAGCGGTGAAACTCTAAACATTTAAATGCGGCTGAACTGGATTTGAACCAAAAACACTCTAGTTAAGCTAGATTACATTAGCACTAAAGCTAAATCAAGCATTGTGGGTCAACCAACAAAATTCAAGCATTGTGGTTAACCAACAAAAAACGAAACTGCATATTATTTTCTCTCTAGTATTGGTACGTCCACTTATGCTATTTATTTATTTTTTAAAACTGGGGAAGGATGAAAATTTATTAATCAAAGATTTAAAATGGCACTAATAATCATTTTACAATTGTCCCCAAAGATATTCAAATTGAACATTCTGAGAATAGAAGACTAAGCTCTTACCATTGAGCTAGCCACCTCAAGTGTGGAATTTATGCTTCTATTGCACTAAATTGTAATAATTTTCTATTATGTGACCAAAGAGCCAACTCACCCCTCTTAGTTCTTTCAGAATGAAATGAAGCAGGATAAGATAAAATTGTTATTGAATTATTTCGCTATTTTTTGATAGATGGAGAGAAGATCAATTCTATCATCACACAACCCCTATATTGAAAAGAAATATAAATTAGGATGTTTTCTTGGTGAGTATAAATTAGGGTGTTTAATACAAATAGATGTTTGACAAAAATATATAAATAGATGAATCTTTTTCGTGGATAGATGAAATGCATTTCATCATGTTCATTCATATTTAAACATTTCAAATAATAATTTTATTATGATTTCATTTCTATACCATTTCATCCCATTACCATCAATCCAAACATAACATAACATCAATTGTTTTGCTGCAAGCACAAACACCACTTCAAATTCAACTCCATCCAAACATAACCTCAATCGATTTACTTCTACAAATAGATAAAAAACAAATATAAAATTTTATTTAATTTATGTTTTGAGAAATTCGCAACCTATGGATTGGTTACTTCTGACCTTCGAATTTGAGACATTTGGTATCAAAGTACATTTTCAAAATTTCCCATTATCCTGTACAATCCATACTTGTTAATAGGTTTTGGAAGTTTGTACGAGTTATTCAAAAAAACCAGTTAAATTCAACCATGGAGTGACACAAGACCGCACTCGATTCCGAAGAAAATTGCTAGTGTTATCTTAGTAAAAATAAATAGACTAGAATGAGCAGAAACACAGATTTATCATTAACAAGTACTATACTTAGCACAAGCATACCATTCAAGTATATGTAAAGAATGGAATCATCTAGGCCAATTCCCAAACCATTATGTGACATTGGTCCACTATTTTAACGACATAACAAATCTTACATGACAAGCAGACCAAGTGAAATGGATTTGAATACCATCTGGTTAGGAAGAGCAACACCCACTTTTTTGCCCAACGGGCTGTCCTCTAATCTGCACTGTTGGGGGCCTTGCATTGTTTGCAGCTGGTTGGCTTGCCATTCTACATTCAGCATAAAGTTACCATCAAAAAGTGTGATTGGAAGTAATCAATGCTAGGACAAGAAAATAGACTATAGTAATTAAAAGAATATTGGTATGGTAAAGTTTAATTATTCTTTCTGGAAGTTGGAAACTAATTTATACCTGAGCCTACTTCAAAGGCCAAATTACATTAAACTTGGTGATTTTCTTAAATATCTGCCTCTTGTGTTTAATAACAAAAAGGATTGGGTACCTATTTTTTATGGAAGCAGCCATGGCCATGAATGCATCTTCCACATTTGTAGCATCTTTTGCACTTGTTTCCATAAAAGGTATGCCGATTTGATCTGCAAATTCCTGCAACAGAGCGAAGGTAGAATGAGGTGCTCCGGAGCAGAAGCATGGACATTGTCATTGGTATACATGAATAGACACTAAATACTATTTCCTTAATAATAACAGAATGTGACAGTATCAATGCTATACTTTAGCTGTATCATATGAGACAACTCTATTTGATGTCAGATCACTCTTGTTTCCAACCAAAAGTTTATTAACGTTATCACTAGCATAGCGGTCGATTTCACTGAGCCACTGTTTCACATTATTGAAGCTCTCTTCATCCGTCACGTCATATACAATCTGCCAAAGGAACCAGTTAGTAGAGAATGCAAGGAAGTCCTGAAAACAACAGGGAGTCTTCTATATTTACACTATTATGTTGAAAGAAACATCACTCACAATGATTCCATGTGCCCCACGATAGTAGCTACTAGTTATTGTCCTAAATCGTTCTTGACCGGCAGTATCCCACTGCAAGAGCAGATTGTAAAACAAGGTAAGAAAAAATCTGTCAAGACAACCTTCAACCTTGAATTAGAGGGACACATATGGCCTAGGAACTTAACAGCTTCAAAGAGTGAGATCTTATAAATCAAATATCAAATGAACAACAACAAATACCCCAAAGGAACAAATATGTTTTATGAAAAATGAAAGATTAAAATATATCTTATCAAATAAAAAAGAACAACAAATCAAATCTCAGAGACGTACAATCTGTAGTTTAATTGTCTTCCCATCCTGCTCAACAGTCCGTATTTTCTGCACAAAATAACATCATATTACCATTTCAGACTTGAGACACATTTTCAAATGAGTTCAAGATAAACAAAATTGAAATCTGTACTCACAAAATCAACTCCGATGGTGCTTATGTAGCTGTCAATGTACGAATCATCCTGTAGCATATCATGAAGTTAATAATATAAATTACTGTTATTGAGCAGCAGTGTACCATCACCATGATAAACCATGGAGAGTAAAGGCACCCAATTAGGAATTAAAACCTTCCATAATTATATAATAACAAAACATAATAACAGTAGAAGCGAGCTTACATAACCACATAGGATGATGTTGCTAAACATTGTAATTTCAACCAGAAAGACCAACAACAAAAGAAAGGGAAAAAAATCTGGCAAGGCAACTGAAGTTATATCTAGGGCACAAATCCTGCTATTTACACTAGAACTATCCAAATTATAGACTATAGAGCATTGTCCTAATTCCAGTAACAAAGAACAAGAAATATCAGATCATAGAGGACAAGGAAAAGAGACGGTCTCATAAGTCTATATTGCTATTTTACCCCGAGAACTAAGCCTCCCAAAATTCCCTTCATTTGATAGATTCAACCCGCTCCTCTGGTCCAGCTCCCTTCACCTTCATGCTACCTACATCCTGTTCAGTCTTTCACCAATGTCATGCTGGCTACTGCAACCTATAGATTCTATTCCTACTTAACCCACTTCTCCTACACATTCCCCACCTCGTCCGTTCCTTCTTTTCTTTCATAGGTAAACCCGCATTGGAGGCTAATATGGCCCGTCAACGGGATAGCCATTACACTCATTGAATGTTAATCATTTAGACATACGACAAAACCAATGGGAATACCAACAACCCGGTGCCCATCATGCTGATTTAGCGTTGCTATCAAGTAAAAACTCCGGGGTCACTACCAATGTTCTCGCGCAATTCCATGGTTTTTTCCTTTCAGCATCCTAATTTGATGGCTAAATCAAATTTATCATGACTTAATTCAATGAACATCCAAATGCTAGTCTATATTTTTACATCAGAAATAAACGAGGCTCAACTTCCTCGGAGTCAGACTACCAAGAGACAGAAAAGTAAATCAAAGCAACCAGTTCACTCGTCAATTATCTACAGACTTTAGCTTGCTAAATTATGTGGGGAGAAAAGGAATATGATCCACCGAACAAAAAAAATACAGTCCACCAATTCATTATTAAAATTATTTATCTATATCATTTCAAACAAATTTACTAAAAGCAAGCCCCTTTTTTGGATTAAAAAATAAACTGCATAAAAGAATGGGAAAGCATGGTAAACCAGAAGAAGAAAATAATACAAAATGGAAATATGGAATATGACAAACAGTAGACAGCTTACAGCAAATCTTAGAAGAAGGCATGATTTACCAACACCAGAGTCTCCAATAAGAAGGAGCTTGAACAGATAATCACTGCAAAGAATAACCACAGCACATTAAGTTTCCATTTAAAATCGACTAACTAACCAAAGACCAACCACATTTCATTAGCACATACACATATATACATGTATTACAACAAGGATAAAACCAATCAATGTGATGATAAGAGTATTAGAGATCTACAATTACTGCTCAATGTTTTACCAATTGTTCCATTTTATTTTAAATTAAAATAGAATTACGAAAAACTGTAGTATCTCAATTTCAAGTATATGATGATACGTGTGAAATTATAGGGTAGAATTATCATAGATTGATACTTTGATGATTTCCATAGTGAAATTTCAACTCAAACCATTAATCCATTTTATTGGTGTTTCGATTAAAACAAAAACATGCATACATCATATATGCTTCAAATACTCATTGAAACCTATAAGAAACAAGATCAAGGTAAATTCTGACCACCGAATTAGGGTTAATAAATACGAAAATTGACGCAAATTAAACCCCAAAAAACAACCTATTATGATAAATTAACGACAATCTCAATCATCCTTTGGCAAAACAAGGACGAAAATCCAGAAAAGGAATAGAATTTCTCGCGATTGAATCGATGGTAAAAGAGAAGAACGTACTACTCGGGATTCATGTTGAGGAAGCGAAAGGAAGCGTGAAGTCGCCGGAAAAAGGTAAGAAATTGACGGAGGGTGATCGGATCCGGTGCTCCACGTGGAATGGGACCAACGGAGAAGAGAAGAACAAGTAAAGGCAAAGGAAAAATGAAAGAGGAATTTCTCTCTTTTGAATTAAAATTGTGTGGACCTTAAACTGACCCTCTATACGGTGTCGTATTGTCTTCTAAATTTTGTTCGTTTCATCATTATTTGAGTTTGATTATTCAGAAATGGCAATAGCCAAAGGGTGTGTGTGTAGTGGTTACTCCTTCACATTATATTAACCTCAACTTAAATACATTTCGTTACGCCATCGTAATGTTTTTTAAGCTAACATTTTTTTGTTATGATATTATTGGTGTGTAGTATCCATTGGCTTTACAAATCACAATATGAATGACTTTTTTTTTTGTCTATAGGCTGAGTAATCAACAAAGATTGGTTCGGTAACTAAGTTTGGATCCCACCCCAAGGGTTTTAAATTCGAATATTGTGTGTGGCAACAATTCTATTAAGATTGGAGAACCACACAACTGGCAAAACCGGATACTCTTGACTAGCTAGGTTCTCGACGTAGATTAACCATCAGCAAAAACTCACATACACAGTTTCGAAGTTTCAAGTTCGAACTTGGATTATGATATCCAACCTAACAATTTCAACATTTATCAATTAAATAAGACATTACATATAGTATGAATGACTTTTGAAATGTAGTTAAAGTAAAAATGTCTTTTTAATGACACATACATGATTGTATTCAACCTAACCAATTCCGGAGGAAATGTATGCTATTGTCTAATCCAATGATAACCCAAACAATTCCTAAATCCAAATTCACTAATTGAGCTATATGATTGCCGAAATGAATCATAATGATAGTAGGTAGTTCATATCAACAATCATATAACCTTCATCCAAGGACTAATGTCCAAACAACCATTCAGAAGGCAAAACATTGACCTTCAATGGCATTATGTGGTTGAGAAAGTTGGGTCTTCAAATGGTAATCATTGAGCTGGATTGTTTACCGGTGGTAAATGAAGTGAAAGGAACCAACAATCTCCCAAATTTTTGATATAAGGCTTTTAAACACACTTTATTTTATTTTAACATAACGCTTTTAAAACCAACATGTTTTTTTTTATAAGCAAATGTTAGTGGGGTGGGGAAATGTTAGTTTCGGGGGTTTGAACCTTGGACCTCCTTCTTGATTCAAGTGGTAACTAGACTTGGATCCTACTCTAAGATGAAAACTGCGCACGAATAACACAGTAAAAAAAATATAGCATTTTAAATTAGTCCTAATATTAGTACTAATATTGTCAAAAAGATTATTTTAAAACCAATATAATATAATTGTTTTTTGTGTATTTTTTGAATGAAAAAAAGACATATAGAATATAGAATAATAGATAGAATGCATAAGAAAATCCTTACCATGCGACACCATTGATTTGAAAGGATAGGATAAAAGAAGCGAAGCAAGGAGAGATAGTAGAGTGAAGTCAAAATGGCCGCACTATCCACACCAACGCCAACCTCAACCTCCCTCTCTTTCTTCTCTTCCTCAATTTTCCTCTCTAACCCTTCAACTCTCAAATTCAAATTCCCCATCAAATCACTCTCAATTTCAAATCCAAATTCACATTCACATTCAACTTCTCTTTCCGTTACTTGCAAACTTGCAATCCTCCCTGTACTCTCCTTCACCGGCGACAAAATCGGCGAATCCACTCTCGACCTAAAATCCGCCCCTCCAGACACCGCCCGCGCCGTCGTCCACCGCGCCATCGTCACCGACCTCCAAAACAAGCGTCGCGGCACTGCTTCCACATTAACACGAGCAGAAGTCAGCGGTGGAGGTCGTAAACCCTATCGTCAAAAGAAAACCGGTCGTGCACGACAGGGATCTAACCGTACACCGCTTCGACCTGGTGGTGGAGTGATTTTCGGTCCCAGACCACGTGATTGGAGCATTAAGATTAATAGGAAGGAGAAGAGGTTGGCGATTTCAACTGCTATGGCGAGTGCTGCTGTGAATTCGGTTGTTGTGGAGGATTTTGCGGGGGAATTTGAGATACCGAAGACGAAGGAGTTCATTGCAGCGTTGAAACGGTGGGGATTGGAACCCAAAGAGAAAACGACTTTCTTGATGATGGAGGTTTCGGAGAAGGTTTTGTTGGCGAGTAGGAATATTCGAACTTTGAAGATATTGACACCAAGGACGTTGAATTTGTATGATATTTTGAATGCTGATAAGCTTGTGCTTACCCCTGCTGCTGTAGATTTTTTGAATAACAGGTATGGGATTAATTCCCAAGAAGATGATGATGACTATAATGAAGAAGAAGAAGAAGTAGAGGATGGCCAAGAAGGTAAATCATTAGTGTTATAATAATGATGATAACATTGTTATTGTTAGTTTGTTACTACTTGAATTGTTCATTGTTGTTCTAGAGATAGTGTAGAGTATAGTATCAGAGTTGGATTGGAAAATAAGATTTTTAAAAAAGTAATTTTTTTATAGAATATGAAATATTAAAAGATTATTGTATTTACCGTGAAGTTTTTAAACAAAGGCTCACTTTTAAACTAGTTTTCAACTTACTAGAGCTTTCAAATTAATATAAGCCTATGCCTATATGTTTATTTTTTGTGAAAATAGTTTTTATCAGTAGGTGTTTATGAAGAAGCTATACGGGAGAGCTTCCGATACTTTGATGTGCAGAACTTAATTTTAACTTATAGGAGAAACTATTGTTTAAAACATTTATTTTAATATTTTACAAGTATTTGTGGAGAATTTTATCTAAGTTGGCTTGAGAATTTGTATGAGTTGAAATTAGCTTTTTTTGGAAGCTTTTTTTTTTTTATCTAACTTTCATAAACATATATAAGCTTATAAGAATTTTTTCCTAGGTGTAGAACCATGAAACTATTTTAACTGAGAATCTCCTAAAGTTAAATACTAATTCAAACTGGGCTAATTATGCTGTTATTGGAAATAGAATCAAGTATGCTCTAATGATCCGAAAGGCATAGCACAACTGGGAAAACAGTCGTTGTTAGGTCGGATATTTTCCGTTGTTACTAGGGTTCAAACTCGGGATCTCTACTTTGTGTGTGAGTTTACGAGTTTTGCCTATCACTCTGTCCGCAGACCAAAAAAAAAAATCTTAATACTCTAATGTTGTTTTCATCCTGAAATTCTCTTTTTAACTATTTTACCTGTTTAAAGTAATGAGCTATGACTCACGGGATTAAAGTTGCACTCTATTTGTTCAACTTTTTTACATGCATGCAGCAGTCTTGTTTGACATCTATTGGTTTTAGCCTTACTTTTGGAGTTGCTGTCTTTGCAATTTTTTTCTTTGACTCATTGAAAAGAAACAAATTAGTGCACTGGCTCACTAGTGTTATGCATGTCTTCAAATCAGTGGTTGGCTTAAACATAAACTGTACTTTCATTCTGTAACTTGGGAGTTCCTTATTATTTTTGTGGAAGAGCAAATGATGGGTCTGAGTGATAGGTTTCTGACCTTATTACTTCTATTTGAGATACAGGACCTGACACAGAAGATAGTGCTGATGTAGTGAATTGAGGGTTGAAGTCTTCTTTGCACAGTCTGTTGTACCATTTTATAGAGGATATTGCTCATATGGGTTCAGAAGGTCTGAAGTCTTGCTTGTATCAAATTATTTGCTTATTTTCTTTTCCATCAATTAGGATCCCAATCTTGGTAGCCTGTAAGAATATCTTCACCTCACTTACAATCATATTGTCCGCAGCCTATGGTAATTTATTGAATCAATTTTGTTGTTTGTATTCTCATTTTGCAAATGCATGTGTATGGATAAATCAATTGTTTTGAATCAATGTTGCATGTAGTTCCTTCTGAATTCTGAATAAATTGTTTGCCGTGAATATATTGAAGGCTACTGTTATATTAAGTCATGCACAATGTATTGATATCTGGACTGGTGCTCTTTTATGCTTTTTTTCTTGCTGATGCTTTCGTATTGGTGAGATAAGTTAGTTTCCTTGCTGAAGTGTATATTGAAATTTGAAAAACCAACAAGTAATAAGGATGTGATGTGCAAATTCAAAGGTTATAAAATGAATTAACATCAGTAAACTTTGCCTTGAACATGCTATCTCATTTTGATCATTTATGCTTTGAGGTGCTTTTATCTGTCTTCTCTCTGATAGGAAAAAGGTCTATCTCCATTTCCAATGTGTAAATCTTTGCTGATTGATGAAACATATTTGTGCTAATAGACAAATCATTAATGTTAACAAGATACATATCATGGATTCATGGTGTTATAAGGGTGTAAGTACTTAATAAGTTGTATTTTTCACAACAGTTAGGGAAATTTAATTGTATGCCACTGTTATATAGTTGCAGGGAATTAAGGTTATTGAAATATTTTATCCAAACATAGCAATAGTCTTGTGAAGTGACATCAACGCTCTTTTTGGTGCCCAAAAGAAATAGGGAGGAAAGTAAAACATAGGAGAGAAGAGTCGAAGAGAGCAAGAAGAATATACACGAAGTAATTGGCTGAGAAACATAACGGAGAAGGGCAAACATGAGAATATGCATCATGCCCTTTGTTCCTACAACAAATCTCAGAAACAGAGGACGGAAATTTTCTAGTGGGTCTCACTGGAAATTTTTTTATCTCATGTTTAATTCTGCCACAAACTAACCTATTGAAATCTGTTATTTCCTTCCTATCTACCTCCTCACTATTTCAACTAGGGGTGTGCATAGAAAACCAGTAGATCTAAACAATACCATAACCTATACTGGACTGCTATAAATAGCCCATACCATTTTAAAAAATCCAATCCATTCTATTTAGTAAAATAAATGGAATACCAGGATACTACTTTTCCATACCGGTAAATTACCACTTCTACTTGGATTCAAAGGTGTTGGTGAATCTGTTAACATTGATTCATGAAACTAACGAGTAAGTGATGAGATAAATGGCATGAGTACTGTTGTTGATTCGGTGAGAAAGAGGGATTTGGATCCTCACCTGCGTCTGCATGGTGCAGCAGGCAGCAAAGCCGTTAGATTTAGAGAGAGAAAATCTTCTCTCAAAATCTGATGGTTCTGCTGCCTGCTGCATTGTTCAGAGGCAGCAGATGATCCAAACTCGAGAAAGAGAGCATCTAGCGGTGGAATGGATAGGATTTGAAACATTAAAACCCGTAAACCAATTTTTTATTTTAAACAAGTAATGAACCAATTTTGAACCAGTTACAAACCAGTTTACATATCAGAAATAGTTTTAATAAACCAGTACACCCGAACCTCTTTGTAAAAATGGTGTGGTACAAAAGGGTGTGGTTTGTGTGCCATACACACCCCTAATTTCAACCATAATTAAATGTGAAGCAAGTGAATACATGTTAGGAGGAATTTGGATCGAATGCAGAGTGCCACTTCGTATATAATATGGCTTAGAAAAAGTTTATAATGACATCCTTTTCTCACCCTACATGTCGCTTTTGTAGGTTGAGTTCCCAACCCATATTTTTGGATAGTATTAGAGTCTACATTAGATTCATCGAACCAATCATCTTATTATTCACACACAAAACCTAAGAGTATTGTGAGAGGACGTGTTGTGAAAAACTCAAGTCCCGTATCAAATATAAGATGGCCTGAAAAAGAGTTTACAAGTGAGAGATATCCTTCACTCTACAAGTTGGTTTAGCAGGCTTGAGTTACGCTCAACCAAAATTTTGATAAGACTGTTATAAAGGGCACCCAATAACTCATTAAGCACACACCTTAAGACATGAACTAACCAAAATACCTCTATCATAAAATTCATTCATCTCGTTGGGAGAAACACAAGTTCCACATCGACTAGATAAAAAGTCTCAAAAGAGTATATAATGAAAGGACATTCATCACCTTACAAGTCGATTTTGTAAGATTGAGTTCGACTCACCTACATTCTAAGATGATATCATAACCTATCATAGATCTATTTGGCCACCCATCATTATTATCCACGCACCAAATACAATAATATTGAGGGAGGTAGTGTATTGAGAGAAACCCAAAGGCACATACTTCGTCCAATCCCCTAGCTACTTAGTAGACACCCCCTTACACGCGTGAAAAGACCAAAATGTCATTAATGAGTCTTGTGATCCAACAATGGTTCGGAGCACAGTCGTTCGAACCGGTTCGGACGTGGTGCCACCGAACCAGAAACAAACACACAGACACCCCCCTTTTTAACTGGTTCGGCGGCACCACGTCCGAATCGATTCAGGCGACCGTGGTCCGAACCAGTTAAAATGTAGTGTGAGGGGCTTTTCCACGTGAGGGTATATTGAAAATATTTACGGATTGGGGGTGTCCACCAAATAGAGTGGGGTTGGACAAAGTATGGCCAACCCAAATCTCACAAAATGAAAAAAGAAACAAATATAACAGTAACCCGGGCTTAACAAGCATAAATTCCAGAAGGTGGTGGTACTTGACGTAAGAGTGGTAAAAACCTAGCCACCGGTCATAGCTTTAGCTTATATTCTCATACTATTATTTAGTTTAGTTTGTTGTCAAAAAAAAATTATTTAGTTTAGTTTTAAAAAAGGGTGGGTTGCCATTAATTTTCAACGTAGCTTTTCTGGATTTATTCATGCATTCATCAATTTATTGATAAAATAATGAATAGTATAAAGTGTGGTCCTACAAAGGTGGCTTCATAATTGTATGCGAGCTGTCAATTTATCAACCTAATCCCACCTTGTCTTCTACTTTTCTTTCGAAAGTAAGTAATGTTATTTTTTTTAGGGCTGGCTAGCCAATACGATAACGTATAAATGCATGAATATATATTATATATATATATATATATATATATATGTGTGTGTAGTTCATATGATATATGATTTAACAACCTATGCCAAACAACTTTGACTTTACAGCAAATGGATGAATTTAACGTGTATTTATATCATTATATGAAACCTCAACATAGAATTAGTAGAATATGATAAGACTTAAGTCCCCATTAGTCTTTCTAAGCAGAGGTAAATGTATTTCACAAAAATTAGAAAGGTGAGGTATAAAAGTGGTTGGCGTGTAAACCTTTGTAAATAGTTAATAAACCTCTGCTTAGAAAGACATTAGTCTTGCTTATGTCTTTCTAAGCAAAGGTTTACGTATAAAGGTATATGTAAACCTTTGTAAATTAATAAAAGTGGTTGGTGTGTAAAGTGTGAGCCTTATAAACTTCGAAATATTGAGTTTAATTCCTACTAATAAAAAAGAGTTAAATACAACGAAATATTAATTTTCGTTTGTGATTAGAATCAACTTTTGTACTGGTCAACACTGAGTTTGTCTACTGCAGAAATTAAACCAGAGAGCACCGAGTTGACCCCCTATCTCAGGGTAGATTAAGCCACTAAGCCAACAGTGTTGATGAAAAGAAAGTGCATTTTTAATTTTTTATAGGCAAATATTAGTGGTTAGTAATTAGTTAAGGAATATAGTTTAAACTTTTTTTTCACCCGTGGAGACGAGAAATGTTTCTGACATCATATTCAAAACTAATCTCCATGTTTTGATGTAAAGTATCTGAGTATTAAGTTGCAATTACTACCAAGGATTTTTTTTTAAATTGAAAAGAGTCTCGCCAAAATCTTCTGATACAAATCCTCCTTAGGGAAAAATCATCAGAAGGAAAAAGAGCACTCTACGACATATTATTAAAAAAAGAAAAAAAAAGATGGAGTACAATTGAGACCAAGGGGGGACTTGGCTAATACCCTTGTTCGGAAAACATACAACATGCCAATGAGGCACTAAACAACATCAAAAACAAAAACCAAGAGACCAATCCTCAAGGAAGAATCATCTAAAGCGGAAAAAGTTGGGCACTAAAGTCGTTTAAGATGAAATTCGGAGGCAGACTCCACCCGTATAAGTTTTACTAATTAGGCCAAAATTAGTTTATTTATCTGCACAACCATTTCTTTCTCTAAAGATATAAGAGACAATAAAGTTTATATGCTAACAAAGTTTCAGGGTGTTTAAGGATAAAGTCAATGTGTCACAATGTGTAATATGTTTAAGGATAATTCATGGGTTGCATAGGTATAAAATAAGCTATATATTTTGGGTGGATTGGTTTGACCTGCTATTTTGATTCTATAGATGCACATGTTCGGTAGTTTTTTGTGTGTCCAGGTGAGCAAAGAGATAAGAAATATTGAATCTTTCTTTGTATATTATATTTGTTAACAAATAAATCATTGTTAATTCCATTTTTGACTTCTCTAATTAAATTTAGTTTAGGCGAAATTGTACTTTTGGTCTTTTATATTTGGCTTTGGTTTTATTTTGGTCCTTTATCTTTTTTTTTTTATCCCGTTTTGGTTCCTCATCTTTTTTGTTTGTCTCATTTTGGTCCTCTTTTGGTGTTTTCCGTCCATTAACTTAACAGACGCTACGCTGGCAGTTAACTGTCGACATGATATCTTAATCGTCCAATCTGACGTGTCATTCATTTAATGACGTGGCAAATAGAGACCAAATTAAAACTAAAAAAACGTCAGGACCAAATTGAAAAAAAAAACAACCCAACTCTATTTTCATCTTCCCCGACGAGCCACCACCATCCTCTCCTCCTCACATCCACTGTCACCCTCCACCGCCACACCACCACAACACCAAAACAGAACCTTAAACCCCAAATCCTAATTAAACCCCTAAATCCCACTTAGAGGAGGCTTCCACCTCCACACGCAAGATTGGTGATTCATTGCTTAGAATTTGCAGGAGCACACATGAAACGACTCTCGTGCTGTTTTTTGTGACATTTCTTTGACTTACTCGGTTTCGGACATCACGTAATACACTTCTTATCTTATTATGCTGTACAGTAGTATCTTTCAAAATCTTACCCAACTTTTTCAACGACGACTAGGCTTGGAAACAAAGCTAAAAGGAAGAAACGTGTGAATAACAAAAAATATGTTGTCAATTCTATCTCTCTTCAAATTATTCCCTTCTATCGAAAAAAACATTCAGATAAACGATAAAGTTATACTTGGACCCTTTTTTTATAAACCGTATATCCTTTACGCGTAACTGTAGAACTACAATGAACGGCAAAACTCTCTCTCAAAAGATTTAACACTGCTGCATGTTCAACGCTGGATTCGAACTCAAGACATTAGTTAAGCTGAAATAGACCTCTACCATCTCATCCAAGTGCTCTTGGGTAGTTATACTTGGACCCTGCTTTATCATTCATAGAGGCAAATGTTAGTATTTATTAATTAGTTAACGTTTGCTTCAAAAAATATTAATTAGTTAACGTTGAAAATTCAAGTGTGAGTAGTTGGTTCTACTTCAATTAAAAATAAACTAATTAATAAAAGATATATAAGTGAGGTGACTCGTATACTAAATATTTTAAGGTTTTAAGTGGAGATGCGTGCGGTGTCTAAGTTTTGCTATTTGAGTTTAGGAGAACTGAGTAATTTTTGAGACATAAAGTTGTTTTTGGTATGTTTGATTTGGGTCTAAGTAAAATTGATTTTACCTATAGAATTGTTTGTATCAAACATTGGTTTTATACTTTCAAATTTGTTTATCAACTCAGTTTTACGTAAATCACTTTTATTCAATTAACATTCATTCAAAATCAATTTTTGTCATTGCAGAACCCAACACATACTTATAGAAATTGTATTACGAATTCTTAGTCATTCTCTAAATAAATTAGGTAATGGATGAGTCAATTAAAAATATGGTGTCCACAATGTTGACTAAGGTAAGATTTATATGATTTTATTTTATATTAACTTAAAGTAAATTAAATTAAACTAACATCTCATTTTACATAATACATAATCACATGTAATATAATTCTGAAATTTACCTTATTCCATTCTAATTTGTTCTGTATCATGTCCATAGATATACCTCACGTATGTTCTATGAGCACAACTTAATAATAAAATACAAATAAATAATGTGTGGAATTCGAATTTACAACGCTTCACTTTTCCTATTCTCTCGTTCTTCCACCTCACTTATCTGTATAAAGAGCACTACTATATGTAGTGCGAAACGAAAGTTACAGATTACACTTTCAAACAAATCTTCAATGCACATATATATACCTACAATACAAAGACGATTGGTAGTGAAAATTTAGTAATTTTTTTCGCTTTCATACGAGATGGTTCCTACCATTTAACATTTTCCTTGTACAAATTACTAATAAAAAAATAGTCATACCTCACTTGTTTCATGGTAAAAGATAAATATTAAGCAAATGCAATTTGCCTATTTGTTAAGTATTATACCTTCCCAAGTCAGAATTTATGGAAAAAGAATCTCAATATTGCATTAGGTAGAGGTAGACTTTAGAAGATAACGACAAAGTCAACAACAACTTCACTATTTTTTTCTTTTTCTTTTTTTTATTAGCATAACTACTCACTTTTTAATTAACAAATATCATATAGAGTAGTTGGTGACATTATAAGTACTATAGTCTATATATACAACCCTCCTACCATCACCTCATTTGTCATTAACACAAAGTCTTATAAACATTCTCACAAACATTTTGATTCTAAGAGTTTTTTCTTCTCTATAGACATGAATACATCAATGGTTGCTTCTTTCTTGGTTCTTTTGCTTGCCTTTCCCACTGTATTTGCAACTGATTTTACTGTTGGTGATGATAGTGGATGGAACCAAGGTGTTGATTACACCACCTGGACTTCTGGCAAAACTTTCAAAGTTGGTGATAATTTGGGTATGTCTCCTCTGCTTAGCTTAATTTAACTCTCCATTTTATGCGATTATTTGGGAGAGATTATGGAAATAGCTTATGACATGTTCATAAGCTGTTCTCAGCTAATTTTCATAAGTTTCCGAGTATAGTTTATGAAAACAACTTATGGCTTAAAGAAAAATAGTTTAACATTATTTTAACTTTTATTATATAAACAATTTATGCATAAGCACTTATCTGTCATAAGCGCTTAATTAAACTGCTTATCCAAACATACAATTTTAAGGTTGTAGCTAGAATCTTATGTTCTCTAATGTTGTTTCACTTTATGTTTTTTTGTCAAGTTAGATAAAATATAAATCAACATCAATCACACATATTATCACACGGTTATTTAGAAATCGACTCATATATCGTTGAAATTGTTAATACATCTGGCAGTGGAGAAATGTCGTTTCACTTTTTTTATTTTTATGTTGATTGAATTTATGTACTGTTTACTAGTTTTGTTGTAAAATTGTAATTGAACATAATTATCATAAAATTAAAAGATAAAATAATAGAAACAATGTAGATTTATTCTCCAATTAATCTGAATTAAAGAGCTAACCATTATTCTTATTTTTATTTTGTGTTGCAAAATCAGTGTTCAAATATGGATCTCTCCACCAAGTAGATGAAGTTTCAGAAAGTGATTACAAAAGCTGCAGTTCAAGCAATACAATAAAAAACTATCAAGGTGGAGACTCAAAAGTTTCATTAACAAAAACAGGAAAAATATACTTCACATGTCCTACCCCAGGTCATTGTAGTAATGGCATGAAACTTGAAATCAATGTTGTTGCTGCTAGCAGTGGTACCCCACCAACAACTCCAAGTGGCAGTCCTCCAACGACGCCAAGTGGCAGTCCACCGACAACGCCAAGTGGCAGCACTACTCCATCAACTACCACATCTCCACCACCACCACCTAAGGATAGTGGAGCTGTTAATTCTGTTTCTAGTGGAATTAGTCTTTTGATTGGGTCAATCTTTTTGGCTTTCTTGGGCTAATTAGCTAGGGAAGAGACAGTGCTATATATTTATTTAATTACCTTGTTAATTTTTATGTTCTTGGTTTGTTGAATTTGGTATGGATTTCTTTTTAATTAATTTGAGATGTATATCTTATCTTGATGTGGATGTATCAACCTTTCATAAAATAAAAAGAAAAGAAACAATATTTCTTTGACCTATTTTCTTTTTGTCCAGAAAGTGAGTGTCTCAACGCTTATAACGAAATATTAATCTCCGTTCGTGCTTAAAGGCAAATTTCACACTTATCAACACTGAATTTGTCACTACGATTCAAAAATATGGGAGCACCGCTGCACTAGGTCGACCCTTTGTGTTTAGTGGCGGATCAAGGACCCGAGTCAGGGGGTCAAATTTTTTTAAAAGCATGCATTGCTAAAAATATTTTTAAAAACACCTTTAATATATTTAAATAAATTAATGAATTATACAACTCAAAATTGTCCCCAGAGAGAAATAATTAAGATTCGTGAGTAATGAGTATGTGTGAGACAGTTGGGTGCAATTGGGTGCAAAACTAGGGATATTAGGGCAAAAGTATAATTTCAGGAGGGTCAAAATATTTTTATATAGAGAGTAAATGGAATTTTTTTCTAGGGAGTTCAAGTTACCCTACTGATCAGTTAGTCTTGGGTCCGCCTCTACTTGAATCCCATGGTAGTATATGTAAGTAGGCGAACAATATATTGGGTTTCTTTAACCTATTTATTTGGGCTTTGTGATGATGATGGTGATGTTTGATGCCCTAATCCCTTACTTCATTTTGTTATTTGGCTTGAGTTAAGCATCAAAACATGGCTTAGAGATTTTTTTTTGGTCGAGACCAGGGTATATCCACCGCCGAACGTAGTGACTAATCCCCTCGCTGGATTGGAGACACCTCGAAGGATGAGACAGTTGGCCCAGGGATTTAAAGTTGCTCTGTACCCAATGCGAGAACATGACTTAGGAGTTGGATATTACCCTCACTGAATTAATGCATTTGACTTTGATTAAAACTTACTTATACTTTAAATATGTCACTTGAATGTTTTAGGGATCACCTAATGCATTGTATTATTGGCTCACAATACAAGTGGCATCAAATCATTAACAATTAATTTATACTAAATGCAATAGATTTGACCAAATACTACTTACTACCCTTGCCTCATCCACATGCAACAGCCTCCATGTTCAATTATTGAACCTTATACTTTGATATACTTATTTATTTGGAGAAACATTAAGACAAAAAAAAAATGTATTAAAAGAATGATAGTGCAAATTACATGTTGTCATTAACCAACTCATCTCTAGAGAGAAATATGATTCATTGGTATGATGCATGTAAAAAGGATAGAGTTTCTAAATTTAAAATATGTATGAGACAGCTAGATGGATTCCAAAGTAGTTAGTTCTGGTTGAATTTAATACTTCTAAATAATGGCTTAAGAAAGGGAAATTGAACTTTTCAATAATACAAGTCAATGTATCCCCCATATCCTAGTTTATTTAATTATTTAATGAGAAGTACAACTCATTCACCAACACGTTGTAGCAAATGATACCTAACATTATCTTAAACAATAAGTGTATTTATCATTTGAGGGTGATGTGTTGACCATCAACATTTTTTCTTCATGGCTTTGTGAGATGTTATGTAGTGTTATTTTTTGTTTATTTAGCCAAGTTTTTTCTTCGATTTTCGAGTTTTTTTTTTCATGTTAAACTATTGTGTTTTGAATAGTGAATATGTTCATTATTTTTCTATTACGTTTTTCTCCAAACAAATGCCACCTTTCCGAATTACTTTGCTTACCTCTCAAATCTCTTTTTCCGCAGGGCCGATTCAAGTATAAGACAACAAAAACCCCCACTTTAGGCCTCAAAAAACATATTTTTTTGTATGGGTATAAAAGGGCCTCAAATTAAGTTTGGTAATTAAAAAAAGGCCTCTAATAACAAAAAGTTTGTGCAGGAAAAATATACTTCATATGTCCTACCCCAGGTCATTGTAGTAATGGCATGAAACTTGAAATCAATTGTAGGATCTTATATGGAAATACACACACGATATAACGTCGTAGTTAAGAAGGTAAGATATTTTCCTGACCTAAGTTGAATTGTGGTTAACCTCATAGTTAAGAATGGTGAGAGATTTCTCTGACATAAGGTAACCTGTAGTTAAGAAATGTTACACGGTCTCTCACTCCAATTGAACAGTGTTGAGTATCATAGTCAAGAAAGGTGAAACCTTTCGCAAGAGTAAGTTGATATGCGACTAACTCAATAGGTAAGAAAGGTGACACTTTTCTTGACCTATGTTGAAATGTGATGAATGTCGTGGTTAAGCAATGTTAACTGATCTCTTACTTCATTTGAGTCGTGGCTATTACCGTAGTTAAGAAAGGAGAGATTTTTCTCTCACCTAAGTTGAAATGTCGTAGTTGAGAAATTCTAAAGGATCCCACACTCTAGTTTAATCATGGTTAATGTCATTGATAAGAAAAGTGATGTTTTTCTCTGACCTAAATAGAAATTCCAAACTGTTTTAGATCAAAAACTGAACCAGTCTGTTTCATAAGTTCGGGTAACCATTTCAAAAAACCAGAAAAATACCCAAACCCAATATGCTATTGATAGTACGTAGCTCTGAATAAGCAATACTGAAGACAGTTTTGTTTGGGGATCTACTGCTGATGGAACCTTCAGTACAAAAGCTGCCTACCTTGATGTCAAACACCCTAACGCCCATCCTCCTGTTGGTAATTTCAGTGTGCAGTGTGATATGTCGAAAGTGAAGTTTCTCATGTCGAAAGTGAAGTTTCTCATGTCGAAAGTGATGCAATCTGTTTTGCTAACAAACGCGGAGCGTGCTAGACGTCACTTGAGCGACTGTGATCTGTGTCCAATTTGCGGTGGTGACTCTGAGACACTTTTTCATGCTTTTTGCGATTGTAATCGTATCACGATGATTTAGAATTGTTTATAGGTTCCTGATCAGAGGCTTGAATCTAACATCGCAAGGAAGAAGAAAGAAACGAAGGAAGACTGGTGTATTACCTTCGGTTTCGTGCTGGAAAACATTTGTTGTGAAATCTGATTGTCAAATGGCAATTGATATTATTGAGAGTGGTTCAGCTTCCAACTACTCTCTCTCTCTCTCAAATTATTAATAGCATTAAAGGTATCGTCAAGGGAGATGCCTCTGTCAAGTGGTCCAAGATTTCAAGAGAGATAAAAAAACCCATATCGTCAAGTTGCATACTTTCTCATCATTATGATGGGCATTCCATTGGAAGGCACCCAGTGCAGGTTTACAATCATCCCTAAAGGCTCAAATAGCAGAACAAGTCCAAACTCTATTTGCTTGACCCTCTGCTTTCGGGGGGAACAACGATAATATTGGTCACCCACAAAATTAACAAGAAGTCTAAATACATAAGAAGTCTAAATTAACAAGAAGTCTATTTGCTTGGTAGTAGTATGGTTAAATTTTGCCTTCAAGGTCTCTGCTTTGCTGGTTTTTTTGGAAGGGCTTCCTTCACCCAGATTCTCGTAGGGCAGGAACATGGGTGACCACCAGCAACCTCTTCTACCCCTTTTACCGACAAGCTTCTATCGTCATTGTGGTAAGTCTGGACCACCGTGAGACCAAACCTAGTCGAACTATGCATATCCTAGCTAAAGAAATGATCCGTAACTGGATAAACTCAAAGACTGTGGATTCTCCTTCATTGCTGGCCATTTACCATATGCGAAATCGGTTTATTTAGTTAATCGGATTAGTTGTTAGTTCTGTTGTAAGTCCAATGTGGTCTGTAATCTATAGGTGTATTGAAGCTCGTACTTTGCATTGTCTAATAGCTAGTAGCAAATCTAATTTGTGAATGGGGTCTGTCCCAACACTCACTGATAATCTAGTTGTATGGTTCTATTTTTCATATATTGAATGAATGCATATATTTTCCGTCAAAAAAAAAGATACGACAGTTACACAAATCAAACTTTACAAAACAAGAACACTGAAATTTTGCAACAATATCCATGACATGACCATGATTGATCATCATAACATCATAGACATAGTTCCATTATTTATTTATATGTTTATTCATCATCTCGCATATAACTTGGAAGAATGGGTGCGCGTAACTGCTTTTTGCTTATACAAAAATAGAGTGAGTAGTGCAAATGTTGAAATGTATCCAGGTGGCATTTTTCTCAATAGAGACATATTTAAGTGGAGTGTGGTAGGTCGATAAATGGTTGTCCCATTTTTTCCATCGATTTCCTTTTCAAACGGAGCTGCTTCTCATTGTACAAAATCTCAACCAACCTTCATAAACCACAATCAATTACACATCATTAGTTGAATTGGATTATAAAATATTAATTAAGCTAAATTATACTTTTGGTCTCCCTATTTTCAAAAATTCACACGTTTGTTCCCCTATTTTAAAACTCAGACATTTAGTGCCATCTATTTAAAAAATTCAGACATTTAGTCCAAAACTGTAATTTAACCTATTAATTAATATACATGAGTTTAGTTCTTCACAAAATCTCGGTTAATCTAAAATATTTTTTCCCGGTTAAAAATAATACAAATTCAGGTTAAAAACATATATATTTGATTGCTCTTTTACAATATCCAAGCTTTGAAAAAGTCTATCTTATCATCTAAGCATATAATAATTTAAGATGATTAAAAAATATAAAATGTGGATATATAGTTAATTATAGTGTACAAACCTTTCAATAGCCTCAGCATTTGTACCCTCACTAGGTTTTTCCTCTGGAACAAAAGAAGTTACATTCAATGTCTTTACATTTTGGTTCAGCAAGTCCTCTCCAACCTTTACAAGATTTGCCATATTTTCTTCTGTGACACCGCCATTTTGAATGGATGGATCCAAGTCATACTCCTGCTCATTAAGATTCATTAGATAGATCATAGATAATAGATTATTAGTTGTTTTTTTTTTTTACCATTGCTCACCCACGGAAAACGAAAGACTGATATTCGCTCGTGCTTAGGACCAATACCGAGTTTGTCCATTGTAGGTATCAAACCCGAAAGCACTAGGTCCCCATGTCTCAGAGTAGATTAAGCCTCTGGACCAACGGTGTTAGTTACTATTAGTTGTTATATATATTAGCTAGAATTCCATAAAAAAATTATTTTATATTTCAATAATTTCATGTACATTAAAAATTATTTCCACGCCATTTTAATTGTGAAAAACACTCTTTATAAAAATATTGTTACTTTTTAAAAAAATTACTTAAAAATTCCTTTAAATAATCAGAAATTTATTTTATTTTTTAAAACTCTATTCTTGTTTAAAATTTACAAATATTATAACAAGATTTACTAATAATTTTTTTTAAAAAAAATTAAACAAATTCCTTTTTATTCTTACAAATCTAGCTCTATAAGTACTTCTTTGGTAGGTAATCTGTAAGTACCTCGATAAATGTTCAAAGAGTCGTGAGACATGCCCTAACCTTGGTGAGCCCTCGGGGCCTAATTCACCTAAATTTTTGTAAAAAAAAAATTCTAACAAACCTAGCTAGGTGCAAAGAAATGTACCTGAACTCGAAGGTAGTAATTATCTGAAGACTCAAGGCCTGTAAACTCTGATGCAAGGTGATAATCATTCATGTCTATGGAAGCACTAGGAACGATTTCAAGTAAAGGGCCCTGCCATTGAATTGCACTGTATCTTTCTAGATCTAAAACATTATAGCTCGGACGTTCTGCAACAACTCCAGTTCCTAATGACAACAATAAAATTTTGGTAGGCTCGTTTGACTTCATGGGAATGAAATCAGGATTATTCTCATTTTGTTGTTGTATCACTTCACTCACTGCAATAAATGCCTGATAAACAAACAAAAAAATTCATGTAAAACTTCACATATGTATACACAATATTCAACAATATATCTTTTTCTTAAAAATCAGAAATCGTTATTAAAAGTCATCATAGACTAAAATTGATCGATCCCTTTCGTATAGCTTACCGGGCTACCTGCGGCAAGACCACCATCAACTAAGTTGAACTCGTTATCACCATCAATAAAAAAATGAGGTGGTAATAAGATTGGCACAGCTGAAGTCCCAAGGCATATATCTGACAGTTTTGCATCTAGGCTGGGAACTTTATTCAGCTGCATATATATATATATATAATTCACAAATTAAGATTACTTAATGGTAAATATATATGTATATATAATCGGTTATTTAAGTTTTAACACTTTGTGTATGAAAATATGCTGACCTTATAGTTTGAGAATATAACTTTGTGGAATTTCTTGACGTCGAATGTTGGGATTACAACGTTAGTCAATGTTTGATGCAATCTTGTATCTCCGAATATCTCACGTGCTTTATTACGTAAGAACACTCCGTCAAACTTCGGATACGGGGAGATAACTGACCAAGGCCTACATGTTTTTTAACAACAAAATTAAAAGAGAAAATGCATAAAAAGAACCAATTACCTATTGCTGTTACCCCAATTTTGTTTCCTTTTAGTTTATTAAGGTCGTTTAAAAACTAAATAACTTTTTATTAAGATAAGGTCTTTTAAATTCTTATTTTCTTAAGTCAAAATAAAAGAATAAAATAAATATCTTTAAAATTATTAACTTTTCTTTGCACAATTAATTAAAAGGTAACCTCATGTGTGTGTCTTTGTGTCAATAAATTATATTAATGTGTGAGATTTAATTGGTTAGGTAATCCGATTAGGTTGACTGAAATTAACATAAATTCAATTTTTTTAAAACCATGAAATTATTACTATTTGTTTCAATGATGAGTTTGAGGGATATTAACTTTTAACAATAATTTCATTTTTTTATATAGTTTTTACATATGTGGACATGCATGCACACTAGCTTACACACAAAATACCTTGTTTGGTTGAATATAGAAGGACCATATTCCAAATAGAAGTTTAAGACTTCTGAAGAAGTAAAGGCGGGACGGGTAGGGTCACTTGGGTGAGGAGCAGTAAGCAGACCAGCAATGATTCCTCCAGTACTAGTCCCTGCTATCACATCAAAATATCCTGCTAGCGTAGCTTCTTTATCTTTTGCCTGATCAAGAAAATTCAAATATGTTAATTAGACCTTTCATAAAATATGTTAATTAGCCAACACTATACATAGAACAAGGAAATCTACAATTAATTAAGGTAATATTAATGCTTGTAAAGAAAGATTATATATGTATGTATAAGCCACTGACTGACCTTAAGAGCATTTTCCAAGTGCTGAAGAATTACAGATGGAATAATCCCTTTAATACCACCACCATCAATGCTAAGAATGGTTATTACATTTCCATAGGATGGAGGTGGTAGCTTTGTATTCAATCCACCAATAAACTGACTAGCAAAAACAAATGCAAACAAAATAATAGCTGCATCCATTCTCATTATTATTTGTGTTTATAAATGCTTCAGAATAGAACACAATTACTTGAAGGGCAAGTACTACTCCTTACAAATGTCAAGGTATTTATAGGCATGCACGATGATGGAAATATCAAAATTTGACAATGCCCTTCAATTTTATATATGCCATGTGCTAATTATAATATTTGTATGCATGTATTTATAACTCACTATGGCGCCCTTCAATTTTATATATACCATGTGCTAATTATAATATTCGTATGTATGCATGTATATAACATATTTTCATACCTAGTGATTTTACTACCAATTCAATAATTAATGAATTTCAATTTTATTTCCCCTGATTTGATTTTGATCTAAAGTTGATTTTAGCCTCTCTAATATCCTAAAATGTCACACTCTTTCAAAACACATCACTTATTATTCTGATATCTATTTAAAGATAAAACAGTACATCATTAGATGCATCTAACAAAATAATTAATTATTATAAAACATATATACAATTTATATTATTTTCATTGACCTTCGAGAGCCCTCCACTTCCACATGGAAGATTGTTAATTGCTTAGAATTTAATTGCAGCATGACTCCTGTGCTGTTTTAAATATTTTTGGTCACATGACCCAATGCACATCTTTTATCTTATCTTATACTAATATCTTTCAAAAGATTACCCAACTTATTTAATTGGTTAAATTGCCCGATAGGCTCTATGATGTCAATGTAACTCGAGGCACTCTTTTTCCTTTCTGGATTTTCCCCATTGGGTTTTAGCTAGAGAGGTTTTAACGAAGCTCCATACTACTTATATTGGGTTGGGGTATCCCTTGTACTCCCATTTATATTATTTTCTGCTTATAAAAAACGATGAAGCTAGGAAACAAAGATAAAAGAGAGAAACGTGTGAATGAACAAAAATAAAAAAATGGTGACATTTTCGTTACTTTAGAGTTTTATTAGGTATTATGCCTAATATTCACTAATTTAATTACATGTCATTATTTATATTTATGTATTTTAAAATAAATTTAAATTTTAAGTTAATTTTGCCTAAGATATCAGTATCCAATGGTGACAACTCTCTCGATTCAAATTATTCCCTTCTATATTTATGTTAACGATAAAATTATACCTGGACCCCTCTGCTTATAAAAATATTCTTGGCCCAGTGGTGTTCGCGGTGCGGCGCGGTTTGGTTCTGAGACAAAAAGTAAACCAAACCACGAGGTAAAACTACATGCGGTTCGGTTTGATTCAATTGGTTTCCTAAAATAAAACCAAACCAAACCAATGCGGTTTGGATTGGTTCGGTTGATTCGGTTTTTTCATGACAAAACATAATTTAAAACGGAGTTAAAATTATCTAACATAGAAAACGACTTACATAAATTTTTAAGAAAATATCTGCCCAAATATATGTAGTATATAAATTACTCTCTTTTAATTCTTTTAAGATAGCCACGGTCATGTTTAAAAGAATTTGATTTAAATATTTTATTGTAATTTTTAAATATAGCATAACAAAATGGATTATTTGTAAGTAAGTCAAAGAATTAATTGGATTTGGGCTATTAAGTGAGTGAGAGTGGACCATACTTCGTCCAACCCCCCCTCTACTCGATGGACACCCCAAAACCTTAAATATTCTCAAACTACCCTCACGGAGAAAAACCCCCCACACTGCATTTTAACTGGTTCGGCGCACGGTTGGCCGAACCAGTTCTGACGTGGTGCCACCGAACCAGTAAAAAGGGGGGTGTCTGTGTGTTTGTTTCTGATTCGGTGGCACCACGTCCGAACCGGTTCGGACGACCGTGCGCCGAACCATCGTTGGATCACAGGACTCATTAATGGCATTTTGGTCTTTTCACGCGTGTTAAGGGTGTCTACTCAGTAGCTAGGGGGTTGGATGAAGTATGGGCCGTGAGAGTTGGGTTTTAGTTGGAGTTGGGCAAGTAAGTTAGTAATGAAGATTGTAAGTTAACAAGCCTTAGTGTTACTTGCGGTTCGGTTTGGTTTGGTTCGGTTGGTGCAACAAAAACCGCGGTCCAAACCGAACCCCGCGGTTGGTTGAAAAAAACCCAAATAGATTTTGTGGTTTTCGGTTTGGGTTGGTTCGGTTTTGAACACCTTTACCTGGACCTCTCCTTTTAAACATCTCTTCCTCAAAGAAGGGTTTTATTTAATTTTTTTTGATCAAAAGAAACTTATAGCCTTTCATTCATAATCAAAGTTGTAATACATGGTGGGATACAATCAAAGACATCAAAGCTAGCATGATGCCTCGAAGCTCTCCCAAAGTATGAGCCACAAGGTTCGCTTGCCTCCAGACAAAACTAACCACATAGTTTTCTACATTAGAGAGGAGTTACTGACAAGATTTTAAAATAGAACCATACTCAGTAACAAAAGTACAAATTCTTTTGATGTCATCTACTACCGATTTGCAATCAACCTCAATGGTAACTCTTTGGAAATTTAGTTCCTGCAACCAAGTAACTGCTTCTAGTAAACCCAAAGCTTATGCTTCCTGAGGTTGAGGTCGACCATTATACCGAACAGATTTGGCTTTCACAAACGCATCGTCCGCATTCTGAACACAGAGGCCGATCCCATACCTTCAATCTTCAAATAGAGTCGATCGATGTTGCTCTTCACCTCATCAGCTGCAGGTCGAGACCACATAACAATATTACTGTTGCGACAGACAACAGCAGTTTCTGAATTATGTAGGTTAGGTTTTCTTGCTGCCTTCCAACTAAACAATAAGTCCATGGCACATTAGATCGAAAACTGAACTAGCTTAATAACATTGTCCCAAACCTTATCATTTCTCCTCTTCCACAATCGCCAAATCATCATGATAAAATTATTCTTAGGGCCTTCTTGATGGTTCTTAGCATTTTGAGCTTTTTGGCCTTCTTGCAGCAGTCTTTGCCCTTCCGGAACTTGTTTGAGATTGGATTCAATCTTCCTCAGTTTCTTTTCAACCTTGTTAGAAGAAATATCACTTTCTGAAGGTGGATTGGCAGAGTATAGCATAGCAACTTCACTAACATTGATAGGTTGAGCTGCAATGGGAGGAGTTTGATGTTTTGGAGGAGGATTTGATTGGTAAAAACTTGGAGGAGAGTTGAACAGGTCTCTCAAGTCTTCTGTTTGGAATGTATGTGGTGTATTGACTATTGGGGTTTCATTCTCACGTTGAGGGATGACTTTCTCAAAAGATTTCTGAAGATTAGCTAAGTCTTCAGAAACAACTTGATTTGTGAGGGAACATGGGTTTTCAATAAGATGTGCTCCCCCTCGGCAGAAGGCTCACTGAGAAGATTCTCATTTACCACAACATTTTTACCACACTTGATTGATTCTTGTGAACACCCAATTTTAACCGGTATTTTTTCACTTTTTTCACAAAAAAATTACAAAAATATGTTTTTCACGTATATTCGATTCTTAATCACTCAAATAAGTCGCTTTGCGCTCATTTACTAATTTTGCGTTATTATTACTCTCTTTTTTAGTGATTAACCAAAAATTTAAAAAATATGGTAATTCAAAAAATCACAAAAAAAGTAGATTTAAATTGATTGTCTTGTTACAGTGTTTTTTTAGATAATATTAAATAAATAAAAAATAACAAAAAAAAAGAGGAGGTGCAAGAAAGAATAAGTCCTAATGTCTCTATGTACATGTCTTAGCCCAAAAACGCCAAAGTTACAAAAAATCGACCCAAAAAGGCCCAAAATACAAGAATACACAAAAGGGTTTTTTTTTGGTACCCCCACCCCTTCAACCTATACCCCCACATAATAGTGAAACCCGAAAATACCCCCACTTAAAAAGTTCACTCGGATTTACCAAACAAAAAATAAATCCGTTTTTGGGTTTTTTTCCCAAAACGGATTTATCTTTAAATCCGTTTTGGGAAAAAAGAAAAACTTATTTATCTTTTATTAGGTAAATCCGTTTTTGTTATTTTTACAAAGCAAATTTACCTCAGGTAGGGGGTTAAATCCGTTTTGTAATTTTTAAAAGCGGATTTACCTATTTATTAGATAAATCAACTTTGAAAAAATTCAAAGTGGGTGAAATTAGGTTTACCGCCTCCCTGACCACGGCGCCGTCGTGCGCCACCCTCTCCCCCCACCCCCCGCCGCGTAGTGAAATTAGGTTCGCCCTTCCCTTTGCATAACTGGCTCCCGAATCCAACCTAGTTTTCGCAGACCAATAACTCTTACATAGGTTTTTCTCAATTTCTCCTTTATAAATAAACTGGATGGCGACTCCCTAAAATAATCTATTTTTGAGTCGTCTGCTTCGGGGCCCCAGTCACGACCCCGGGTTATTGAGGATCAAACTTCACGTATTTGAACATCTAATTTTTTTTCGGACTCTAAGTATCTCAAAACATACTACTTAGCATCACGTTTACATGTTTTGTCACTAAATAAATAAAAATTCTACGAAACCTGTTATTGAGGTACTTCACAACACACCATTTAGGATCGCACTTTACGAATTTTGTCATAAAATTGATTTTTTTCACCAAGTCGATTATTGAGGAACGAAGTTCACGTATATGAATATCTAAATATTTTTTCAGGCTCCAAAAGTACCGCAAAACACACTGCGTAGCATCACACTTTATGTATTTTGTCATGAAATTAATTTTTTTCCATCAAATTGATTACATGAGGAACGAACTTCCAGTATTAAAACCTCTACTTTTTTTTTCTGAAATTTAAAGCACCTCAAAACACACTGCTTAACAACCTAAAGTACAAAAAATACACTACTTAAAATATTAAAAAATAAGTAGCTTAAAATATATAAAAAGTAAAAAAAAAAAAAAAAAAAGGAAAACCGAAGTTTTCCCGCGAGTTTGGCCAAAGGCTGCACTCGCTTAAAAGGTAAGATTGCCAATTAGTAAAGTGAATATCTCTTTATTGTCATCTTCATTTATGTTTGCATATTATGTTTTGTTTATATTTGAATTTTAATTTAAATTTTTATTAAAGTATCCCGGTCCTATCGTGTCTTGATTTTCAAAAATTTCGTATTTCCGTATCTGTATCGTGTCGTATCTCGTATCGTATTCCATATCCGAGCTTCATAGATTGGAGGACCTTTTTTGCATTTTTGTTTAAGTGGTGAACTATATTGACAATGCCTAACACTTTGAGGGACCAAAGTGACTGTTTACCAAGAATAAAAAGAGAGATTAGGAAAATCTAAGAGGGGTAGACGAGAGGAGAAAGAAAGGAGCATATGGAGGTTGAAATTGGAAATCAGATACTCTCATCTGTATCCTCTTTAATCGATATTTATTTTATTTTACTATATTAGAACTTTCTGCATGACTATCTTTATTTTGGGTTTTGATTTGAATTTCAGTTTATTTTAATTTGAGAGTTTGTTCTTGAATTTTATGATTTACAAAAATTATTTTTGCTAGTGAGAACAAAGGTCGATTTAACAAAATAAAGATGCATATATAAAGAACAGGGCCGGCCCAAGCAACCAAAGCAATGGCTTTGGGCCTCAAAAAAATAACTTTTTTTAATGCCTAAAAAGGGTCTCAAATTAAGTGTCATATATTAAAAAGAGACCCCAACTTTCTAAAATCAGTATGGTGCAGCTAGTGGAAGTATTATTTTCTAGTCAATTGGTCACAAGTTTGAATCCTACTGGCTTTCTTTTCCTGAAATTTTTGTTTTGCATATTATTAAAATTAAAAAACATTAACATAATAATTAGCCAAAACCTTACCACTGCATCAACAACTTGCAAATACAAACATTATGATAGAAATAAAATATATAAACTAGCAATAAGTATATTTGATTATTAAAATAATATGCTATTTTATAGTTTAAATTTTAAAAATTACAAACATTAATTGTCCATATAAATTTCTATTTCATTTTTGAATTTTTATAAAGCCTATAGTTTCTATTGTATTGCCTCACGTTAAAAGGTTTTAATTTTTTTATATTTCTCGCATTTATGTTATTTTCTCCTTTAAAGGGTTTCACTAAAAAGTTCGCTTTAGGCCTCCAAATAAGTTGGGCCGGCCCTGATAAAGAAGTTTGATTTATAATTTTTTTGAGGAATGGTTGTTTGGGTTTTTGTCGGTTAGAGATTTTAATGAGGCCCCTGTACATGTGATAGGTTTGAGCACCCCTTGTGCTTCCGTTAATAAAATTTCTTTGCTTATAAAAAACTAGCAAAAAACCAAACAACCATCCCTAAAAGTTGCAAACTGAAAAACAGAGACATCAATCCCAACACTAATATTCAACACATCATAGACAACTTCATAGACCCTTCCTTAAAACCCTCACTAGACCCAAGACACGTACTCTCCCAAAAAAGTTGTAGAATCCTCAAAACATTTACAAAACAACAAAATCATGAATCAACTTCAACATGAAAATGGATTAAATCTGAATGAAGAACAATAAAAATTTCCAGATCTAAGTGTGAAGAGTTTTGTGGGTTTGAATGAATAACAAGAACCCTAATTCAGTAAGGACTAAATTGTAGCTGAATTGTAGATTTATAGACAGTCCAAAAAGTTGTAGAGTGATTAATAGAGATCGTTCCCACGAGAATTGAAACTTAACATGTGTTTAATTAAGCTAACAAATTAGTGATGTAAAATAAAATAAAACAACAAGTTTTCGTAACCATCTTTTCAATCAACAGTAATAAAAGTAAGGGTTTGTGAAAATTCAGATTAGAAAACAATTTGGAATGTCTTTCACTATGCAATTTCATCATAATTCTCTAATGTTATATTTGATGTTGTAACATTGAGTGATGTAGCATATAGTGTGTACTTTTCAGATACTTTTCTACATGGCTTCATTACAAGGGTAATATGGTTTTGTTTTTTATTGTAAAAAAAGTAGTCTTAAAGGACCAAACTGTTACAAGACAGAAGACACGTAGGCTCCTCACGGCCAAGTCAGCACCGTTAATGCCAACTGGGATTGTTTGAAACGAAACTTGAAAAAAAAGGCTAATGTGTACATGTTATGTAACTTAAAGGATCAAATTAGAAGTAAAAAGTGTATGTATAGCTTGATTGCACATCAGTTCTCTCATCTATAGATAACGTAACTTTTGCTCCAACAGCATGAATTCAACTAAGTGGCAATACTATTTACAGTTTGTTCAGTTCTATAACTAAACTGTTAAGTTAGATCGGTTTTGGATGATGTCTCCTCTTGAGTTGTGCTTTTTTTCCTTTTTATATTAATTTGAGTGGTGTTCAGCCTAAATCACCTCTAAACAGCTAAAACACTATCTTATAGCTTCAAAGTTTAATTATTCATAGTCTAAAATTTTGGGATGTTATAGATACAAATATTAATAACAAAATAACTATAAAATAATTATCTACTTCTTAGTAGAATTATATTTATATTTTCTTTTATTAACTAAAAATTATATTATCATATTTTTATACTATTAATTAATTATATTATCATATATATATATATATATATATTATTTTTGGTCGGATCTTACGATCGGTTTTAAGATTCCATGATTTACTATATTAACTTCCCTCTCTTATCTTTTGTGGGATCTCAAGTTTGACAATCATGCTAGAGAGGCGTCGTAGGCCAAAAATTATATAAAGAATAATGATTTTTGCTAGGCAAAAAATTATCAAATGTCAGTCAATTAGATTTTATCATAGCTTATGGCCAAAGGTAGGAGAGTGAGACAAGAATGGGGGGTTAGGAGTAATAGAGAAATATCCACTACCATGTGGTTGTTCTCAATTTTATTCAATTCGGCTCACAAGTAAGAAATAAATACAACTGTTGCGTATAGGGTTAAGAGAGTTAGGGTTTTGTGAATGTTTTTGGTTGAAGGGGTTCTGTGAAATGTTTTTAGTAAATTAGACTAGGTTTTGATAAACCAGCTAACTTTGAAAAACCTATTTTTCACATTTGTGTAAACGTTTTGTAACAACTAGTCTTATGACCCATGCGATGCACGGGTTGCGCTACGATCGACGAATGAAAATACATTGAGGAGAAATCTTTAAGTATTTGTACAGTTTAATTTTTTCCGAATGTCAAAACACCCCAAAATGCACTGCTTAGTATCACACTTTACGTACTTTGTAATGAAATTATTTTTTCTCAGCAAACCGATTATTAAAGAACAAACTTTGTGTATTTAACGCTTAAAATTTGTTTTAAATACTAAACTACCATAAAACACACTGTTTAGCATCGCACTTTACGTATTTTATCACGATTTTTTTCACCAAACTGGTTATTAAAGAACAAACTTTGTGTATGTGAACAATTAAGATTTTTACTGAACCACAAAGTACACTAAAACACACTGTTTAGCAGTATTTTGTCATGAAATTAAATCTCTTTTCACATTCCGGTTATTGAGGAACAAACTTTGGATTACAAAATTAAAAAGGAACATTAACAAAGACTTTTAAATTGAACATCCTCCATAGATAATAAGAAGAAAGAGTCTAAAGAATTTTAATAACATAATAAACATTCATCAAATGTAAATATAAAAACTTAACCCATAATTAGAGAGAAAAGAAGACACCACAATTAGAAAGTGAAATATGTGGGTATCATGCATGGTTGTCTGAGAGAAGTTCTTTTTGAAAGAAGATGATGGAGGTTATACTTGTTCGTGAGAAATAAACAAAATAAAGAAGACAACATAATTAGAAAGTTAAACATGTGAGTATCTGGTGTGTGAAAATAAGAGCGTGTGCAAGTATACACAGTCACAAGTTATAGTATAAAAGATCGAACCCACAGAGATTGGATTAACTCTTATGTGTTGTTGTAAAGAAAGGCAAACTAGTGTGACTACACTATTCAAAATGTTTTGGTTTTGGTTGAAGTTGAAATAAAAATAAATAAACAGAAAGTAAGTAAATTGTGTAAGAAATCAGTTGAGAATGAGAGTTGGGATGTTTTCACAAACTAAATTACTCTTGAGAATATTGTGTTTTCTTGTGGTGCAATTGCACTTGGTGCAGTTGCATCAGTGTGTGCTGGTCAGCTACTTTCGTCAGAGTTTCGTTACAAGCTCTATATGATCCTGTTTTTTTGCGGTAAAGAGTAGGGTTGTCAGTGCCTCTCTCGCCCCCTTACAGATAATCTAAGTTGCTTAAGTAAGTACACTCTTGTATCTTAAGATCTCTACACTTTTGTTGTAAGGACTATGTTAATCTTAAGCTAAGAATTAACATGGAATTAACAAGCTAACTTTATTAAAACAAGTTTAACAAGAAGCTTTATTAAACACTTATCCTTACTTAGTTCTTGATTTCTAGTTATAAGCCAATTAAGTGAATATAACTCTACTTGTTCTAAGTGATCAACATTAAAACAAGATTAGGAATTTAAACACAAGAACTAAAGTGCACACCACTTGAAAACACAATAACTTTCCTCAAAAGATCATTGGAAAGCTAGAACATCCAAACTCAAAAGATTTTAGCTCATGATGAGCATGATAAAGCAAATATAAGTGAATGAAAGCATATTGCAATAAAGAGAAGTACAAGAGAATTCAAAAGAGTAACAAATAGAAAACTCTTGCATATATTTGCTTACAACTAATTTCTTGCACCTATTAGCTCCTTGAAGAAGTGGAGATAGAAGTTGTCAAGTTCCTCTCACCTTCCTCTCAAACTAACACTATGAAACTATATGAAAATAAAAATTTGAAACTAAGAAAAACTAAACTAAAAAGAACATAAAAAGATTATAAGATATGTGATCTATGTGATATTAGATATCCTTCAAGTGAGGAATTTGAGTCCTATTTATAGCCTTGGAGGTTTCCTTCATGTTGAGGTTTCCTTGCTGGTTTAAGTTAACCAAACCATGGTTACTTTTTAAAAGTTGAAGATCAGCTTGGCTTTCAACACTCATCCTTAATTTGAGGTCCAACAAATGGTTGTCACATGTCTTGTAAGATAGATTTTTGTGAAGCCTTTTTGATTGTAGGCGCCTCCTTTGCAAGTGACCATGTGACCCCATGTGACTTCTGAGCTAGCAGCACTCCAACTAAGCATTATAGCAATAGTATGAATTGAGGTGCTTCCAATGTGGGGTTGTGAGCTGCTTCGGTACAGAGTGGTGCAGTTGCACCAAGTGCAATTGCACTGCTTGGTGCAGTTGCATCAACTGGTGCAATTGCACTAAACTGCGGCTGCACTGAACAAACACATCAAACATACCAATATACAATAAAATGCTAAGTTATGGACATCTCTTATCTGTAAACCATAAATGTTGTTATTTTATTCATACTAACATATTTAACATATAATAGACTTGATATTGGGCTTTTATCTAAGTGAAAAAGCACAAATAACTCTATATAAAATAGAGTTATCACACCCCCAAACTTAAATCGTTGCTTGTCCTCAAGCAATGACAAAAAGAAAATACAAATAAGATTTCCAGAATCAAGAAGAACAGATCAGCTGATAAGTCCAAAAATAGAGTGTTTTTAATGTTTAATTTGAATAAATATTGTGGGAATTTAGTTCCATTATTGAACTATTTTACTACAAGTTATTAGTTTTATTTTCAGGGATTACAATTGAAGAAAGAATGAACATTGCATGAAGAATAGGCCAAGAATCAGAAGAGAATAAAAGAAGGTGCAAAGCAAGGAAGAATAGTGCAAAGCAAGGAGAAAAATAGTGCCAAGATACAAGGAATATAGCATGGACCGTGCCACAACTCGTGCTCAACCGAAAAGCCAAGGAATTTTAGCCAGAAATGTTGCACGCCCCGTGCAGAATCAGCACGATCCGTGCTGGTCAAGTTGGTTGCTGAAAAGTCACTTTTAAAGTGCACCTGAAACATTGCACGACCCGTGCTAAAGTTGCACGACCCGTGCAGACCTTAAAATCTCCAGTTTCGCTTGTATTCTCACTCAGCACGACCCGTGTCAATGTTGCACGGACCGTGCAACTCTTCAGGACCCAGAAAACAGTTTCAAAACTGTTTTCTTTCTCTCTTTATGGTCTTTATTGTATTTGATGCGAATTGATCAGCTTGTCTACTGATCCTAGCCTATAAATAGGACCTTATTTCAGTTGTAATCTCACCTTTGCATACTTGAAATTTACACTCAAAGTTTATCTAAGTTTTTGCTCTCATTTTAGTTCTTGTTTACTTGTTTTCTTTTACTTTCTTGTTCTTTATTTTTCTGCCATTTATCTTCTAGCACTTTTATATTTCAGTTCTTTTATATTTCAGTTCTTTTACATTCAGTACTTTACTTCTTTTCTTGTCATTTACATTTTGCCATTTGAATTCTATGTCATTTATCTTTATGTCATTCTCTTCTACTCCCTTGTCTACTATGATCATGTGTGAGTAGACTTCTTTAGTCTTGGGATTGTGGGACACAATCCAATGATGGGTCCCTAAACAAATCCAAGACTAAACTCTATCTTATTTAGAACTTGAATTTTAATCTAATTCCATAGAACTGAATTTTATAAAACAAATATCAAACGAAGTACCGAGAGGTGAAGTTTGATATTGGAACAAATGGAATTAGACAAGGCAAAGCAAAGCATGAGAATAGCATTGCTAGCTTTGGGACAATAAGGTTGTGCTTAATGGGTCTCTGCGATGATCAACCATGAGAATAGGTTTGATCATTGTTTCGAGACACGTTCTTGCATTCCGAGAGGAAGCTTGAATTACACCAAAAGAATACCTTGTCCTCAAAACAATTTCAAAATAAGATAGAGAATAGTTAAAGGGTTGTTTATTTCCATCATTGTGATCTAACCATGATCCCAAGGCGTCTTTTATTCCTGAATTTCAATTAATCAAAAATCTCTTCTACAAATCATTCTTTTAGCTAATCACAATCGAAAACAAAATCGGTAATTACAAAGTCTCTGTGGGATCGATATTTTTACTACGCGATAGAACCGTGCACTTGCGGCCTATCAAGTTTTTGGCGCCGTTGCCGGGGACTTTGTGATATTGATTGAATTTTCGGTATCGGTTAGACTAAATGTTTTTTTTTCTTTCTTTTTACTATGATTAAGAGTGAATTTACATTCTCCAAGGAGGAATGGGAATTCTTTCAGTTATCTTTGCTACCATCTCCACCTTGCTTGCAAGGAATTTTCAAAAATGAAATTGCAATCTCAAAGGAGGAATGGGAATCTTTTGAGGCATCTTTGCCACCACCACCACCTTGCTTACAAGGAATTTTCAAAAAACAACATGAAATAGAAATTGAGAAAAATATTGTTGTTGAGATAGATCAAAATAATGGTAATGTGGTAGTGCAAGATGATTCAAAAGAGATATGCCATCAAATGGAGAGCATAAGGGAAACCGAAATTTCTTCCATGGATAAGTATAATGGTTTAAATTCATGTGTGGATGTCATAATCTTGTGCCCTTTATCTTACTTCTCACCATCCTTTGTGAAAATAACATTTGATCTAGGAGGAATGCAAAATAGGATCTTATTGCTTACACAACTTCCTTTTTACAAGCCATGGGATCCAGGAATATGCTTTCCTTCTTCATGTGTCACTTGGTCTTTATGCTTCAAGCAATGGGACCCAGGAATAAGTCTATAGAAGGCAAAGGTCAAGCTAATGACCATAAAGGAGCGCTGCGTGGGAGGCAACCCACGGGTTAACGTTGTTTGTCTTTTTGTAGGAAAAATAATCACCACAATGTCTCAAGAAATTCTGGGCCGCCACAGTACTTGTGAGCTTTCTTACCCCTTTCATGTTGTTTTTATTGCAAATCATTAAGGACAATGCTTAGTCTAAGCATGGGGGGTATTTACCTTGTTTTATTTCTTTTCCCTTTAAATATTTTTCGTTTTTTTCTGCTATATTTTGTTTTTGCTGTTTTAAGATAGTGAGTCTTGATTTCTCCCATGTCTTGAGTTGTTGTTATTGTTTTCTTGCAAGTTGAATGTGAAAACTTTTTAGCACTTGTTAATAATTGCATTTGAAAAAGAAAAAAAAATATAGAGCTTAGTCTTTTCTAGGACCACAAATTGATTTGTATGATAGACTTGTGCTAAATGTAAATGTGAGGCTGTCATGATTGGAAGCTGAGAATTAGCATGTCTGAATTGTACTGTGTGAACCAGCTACTAAAATGTGAGATATAGAGCCTTCACAAGGGGATGTTATTGAAATTATATATTTTATCCCCTTTTCTTTGCTGAGTGTATGTTTCTCAAATTGTATCATTCCAGAATTTGTTTGTTGACCGTTTTGAAGCGAAAAATGATTTGCAACATGCGAAAGAATCAGGGGATTTTAGGAATTTTTCTTCAGGCCTCAGAGTTAGTGTTTGCTAAAAATTTCCCTCTAGTTGCCCCTTTGTGCCTATATTTTTATTCCTTTAGCACCCAGAAATGAATTTCTTTTTGTTTTTGGTAAACTTTGGAATCGGATTGGAGCAACTATTGAATTTGCAGGTTTTTGTCCTACATGCCATATCATATATCTCATGGACATAAGCTGGTTGTATTGCCAATTTTCCTCAAAGAAAGAAAAGAAAAATCAATCAAAGAAAAAAAAAATATAGAAGTGAAAAAGAAAAGAAAACGAAAGCAAAAAGGGGGAAAATGGCAAAATCAAGGGAAATCAAAAAGAAATGAGTTCACTCAAATCTCAAAGACAAAAATCAAGTTAAAAAGAGTGGACTCAAGTGAATGAAATGAAGAAGAATGGAAGTGGAAGCAAACTTGGAGGCTTAGACAAAAAAGTGCAAAATTGGTAGAAGCTCCATTTTGATTTCAAAGTTTGCTATCATTGATTTTATTTTTTTAGCCATTTGTTTTTCCTTCTTTCTTATTCCCTACCTAACGCTAATACCCCAAGGCCCCGTTACAACCAAATGGATCCCATCTTTCGCGTGTTTGTGAACTTTTTAGTAGAGATATTGGTCAACTTACAAACCTATGGCAATGAACATTTGTTGAAACTTGAGCGAAATATTTCCCAAGTCCCTAAAACACTCAGAGATTGTGAGCGAGTGCCTATGTTCGCACAGTTGTACTTTTCAGGTCATAAGCCTCTAATTGGGCAAACATCTGGCATCTCACTTGTGATATTGTATTTTGTCTATCATATGCCTCTGTTTTTGGTCCCTCATTTGGCTAACTTTGTTGATTGAACTTTTTGAGAATGCAGTTACTAACATGTGCTTGCTAGTTTTGATTGTTCTTGCTTGAGGACAAGCAAAGATTCAAGCATGGGGGAGTTTGATAAGTCCAAAAATAGAGTGTTTTTAATGTTTAATTTGAATAAATATTGTGGGAATTTAGTTCCATTATTGAACTATTTTACTACAAGTTATTAGTTTTATTTTCAGGGATTACAATTGAAGAAAGAATGAACATTGCATGAAGAATAGGCCAAGAATCAGAAGAGAATAAAAGAAGGTGCAAAGCAAGGAAGAATAGTGCAAAGCAAGGAGAAAAATAGTGCCAAGATACAAGGAATATAGCATGGACCGTGCCACAACTCGTGCTCAACCGAAAAGCCAAGGAATTTTAGCCAGAAATGTTGCACGCCCCGTGCAGAATCAGCACGATCCGTGCTGGTCAAGTTGGTTGCTGAAAAGTCACTTTTAAAGTGCACCTGAAACATTGCACGACCCGTGCTAAAGTTGCACGACCCGTGCAGACCTTAAAATCTCCAGTTTCGCTTGTATTCTCACTCAGCACGACCCGTGTCAATGTTGCACGGACCGTGCAACTCTTCAGGACCCAGAAAACAGTTTCAAAACTGTTTTCTTTCTCTCTTTATGGTCTTTATTGTATTTGATGCGAATTGATCAGCTTGTCTACTGATCCTAGCCTATAAATAGGACCTTATTTCAGTTGTAATCTCACCTTTGCATACTTGAAATTTACACTCAAAGTTTATCTAAGTTTTTGCTCTCATTTTAGTTCTTGTTTACTTGTTTTCTTTTACTTTCTTGTTCTTTATTTTTCTGCCATTTATCTTCTAGCACTTTTATATTTCAGTTCTTTTATATTTCAGTTCTTTTACATTCAGTACTTTACTTCTTTTCTTGTCATTTACATTTTGCCATTTGAATTCTATGTCATTTATCTTTATGTCATTCTCTTCTACTCCCTTGTCTACTATGATCATGTGTGAGTAGACTTCTTTAGTCTTGGGATTGTGGGACACAATCCAATGATGGGTCCCTAAACAAATCCAAGACTAAACTCTATCTTATTTAGAACTTGAATTTTAATCTAATTCCATAGAACTGAATTTTATAAAACAAATATCAAACGAAGTACCGAGAGGTGAAGTTTGATATTGGAACAAATGGAATTAGACAAGGCAAAGCAAAGCATGAGAATAGCATTGCTAGCTTTGGGACAATAAGGTTGTGCTTAATGGGTCTCTGCGATGATCAACCATGAGAATAGGTTTGATCATTGTTTCGAGACACGTTCTTGCATTCCGAGAGGAAGCTTGAATTACACCAAAAGAATACCTTGTCCTCAAAACAATTTCAAAATAAGATAGAGAATAGTTAAAGGTTTGTTTATTTCCATCATTGTGATCTAACCATGATCCCAAGGCGTCTTTTATTCCTGAATTTCAATTAATCAAAAATCTCTTCTACAAATCATTCTTTTAGCTAATCACAATCGAAAACAAAATCGGTAATTACAAAGTCTCTGTGGGATCGATATTTTTACTACGCGATAGAACCGTGCACTTGCGGCCTATCATCAGCTCACATCTTTTTCGTAAAAATGATTTTTCAATAAATGCAACTCATGAACTTCATTTTTCAGAAACTTTTGTCTTTGTGCCTTTGAATTCCAAAACATCCAAAGCTATTAAAACTCATTTGTGTGAGTGTGTGTCCCACTGAGATTCAATCAGTTCCAAACCCAAGTAACAAGTTTCTCCTAGCCTTTGAAAAATTTAGATCACGTTCGGTCAAAACAAAGATGTTTCAAAATATAGAGTAGACTAACAAAGTCCTCAAGAGTGGGGGCCCTAAGCACAACAAAGGGCTTGGATAGAGTATTTCAAACTGTTGAGTCAATGCACTTTTTGTATTTCTAGTGGTTCTTTTTCTTGATGCAAATGCAGTGAGTGCAAGTGCATTGTTTTTTTGAGGTGCAATTGCACTAGGTATTTTTTTTTTGTATTGGTGCAATTGCACTAAACTTTTTGACGGTGCAGTTGCACTTAATTTTTCTTTCCAAGACTTCTAGCTAATATTGCCCTCCTCACTGTCCTCCTTATGCATACTTTTTTTTCTTTGGTCAGTTCTGTCTTCTTTTTTTTTTCTTTGAATTTTTCTTTTTCTGACCAAATGCACTATTGGAACAGGTACAGTTTATGACTCAGGCAATATAGCTTTCTTTCATTTTGAGTTCTTTTGGTAAACCTATGTGTATTGACTACTCTAAGTTCTTCATACTCTAGCCTTTGTTTTCATAAAAATTCCCCCAAACTTAATTCTTTATGCTCTTTTATATTTTTAATAAAAATTTGTTTTTGACCTTAGTTTTCTCAAAATCCCTCTTGCATCGGATAGCTTATCACATAGCAAGGTTCTTTTCAAAAACTCAACTTTGATGTGTCAAAGTGATAATAACTATGGTCATTTTTGGAAAAATAAGGCTTCTTTTTCTTTTTTCTTTTGTTCATCATTAAAAATCAATTCGTAAATTGCATTTTTCTTTAAGTTTTTGAAAAAGATACTAAGCTGATCATGCTTCAAGATTCATCAAATCTTCAAAATATTAGTTAATTAAATACTTTGTTAAGTAAATCTAAAACAAATTAAAACATGACATTTATTAACAAAACACACATAATAGACACAACAATTGAAACAAACACACATAAGATAAATACTAACACATGCATGAAAAGTTTTGATGTTCTCCCCCCAACTTAAAAGTGAGCAGTGTCCTCACTGCTCTTAAGTTTGAGTTTTCAAAAGAAATTTGTTCAAAATGGGGGAGGGGGGTTAATACATGTGGGATTAAAACAGATAACACAGTTATATAAGTTCATAAAGTACTGAAAAATATTTAAAAACAACATTTAAAATTACTCGGGTTTTGCTCCAGATCTGAGTCTTTTGCTAGCCCTTGTTGCTGCTCTTTTGACTTGTAATTTTTTTGGCCTCTTTGCTGCTGCTGCCTTGGATGCAGTTGCTCCAGGCTCAGTTGGTTTTGTTGTTGTCTTCTCTGTTTCAGGTGGTGCATCAGCACCAATTGTTTCTGTTGGTGCAGTTGCACCAAATGCAACTGCACTGCTCTGATCAGCAACTTCTTGTGGTTGCTTCTCCTTTGCAGCAGTCTCTTCAGTGGTTGATTTTTGACCTCCTTCTTTCTCCTTGGCTTGTTGTTTTTGACCTTCCTCCACTTCCTTTGCGTGCACTTCAGATGTTTCTTCAGCCTTTCCTTTTTCACCAGATTTATCCACCTCCTTTTCAGCTTCACCTGTTGTTGGGGTTTCTTGAGCAATCCCAGCTGCCTCAGCAATTCCCTTAAGCAGTGTTGCAGAATCTTCTCTTCTTTTATCTGCTAGTTCTTTGAGCACTACTCCAATTGTGTTTTGCACTTGATCTGTTGTGAAAAGAGATGCTGTTGGAATATGCTAGGGTGCAACAGCACTTGATGCAGTAGCATCAGATGCAGTTGCACCAGCTATTGATACTTCAGGACCTCCTGTTCCAGTTTTCTCCCCTGGTTCTTCATTAGTAACCTGCACATTTGCTTTCAAAATATTGGAGTTAGTTGGAACAATAGTGTCAGCTTGAGTGGTTTCTGGTTGTGTTGGTGGGGTTGGTTCTTTGTGAGCTGGGGATTTGTTTTGTGGTGATTGAATGGGTGAAATAGATGGGGATTTGTCTTATTCTGGGTGACTTGAGGTTGTTGCTTAGATTGGGTTGTTTTGGTGAGGAGTGGCTCTAATGGATTTTTAGGAGCTGCCTTCTTTTTCAATAGCTCTTCCATAGTCAAATCTAAGTCACCTTCATCATCAGTATCAGTTTCTTTACTATCCTCATCTTCATTTCTGGGTCTTCATCAGTATCCTCCAAGTCTTTATTCAGAATTTCCTCCACCTTCTTCTTCTTTCCCTTCCATTTTCTTTCTTTCTTTTCAACACCTTCTTCTTTTTCTTTTCTTCCTCACTTTTTTCTTTCTCCGGTTCCTCCTCTTCTTTATCTGCTTCTTCTTCAAATACCCATGATGGAAACTCTGGGGTGTCTAACACTGTGGGTAATTGAGAAATTTCCAAAAGCCTTTGTTGTAGCCACTCATGCTGTTCTTGTTGGAATTTCCAAACAGCTTGATGCTTTTGCATTAGGTGCTCTTGCACCAAGTTTGGTTGTTCCCTTGCAGCTCTTCTATCTTTCAACTCTGCAGATAAGGCTCCAGGTGGAAATTTTCTGTATTGATGTTCTTCAACAGTGATATGAACCCCTTGCTTCATACACAGTTCAGTAATCAAACATGGAAAATAAAGGAATCCTTCTGTTTTTTCTGAGCAATCTATGATTTCCTTGTTGATGATTTTTCCAATGTTTACATTCTCATCAGTCAAAATTGAATCAAGAATGATCAATCTATCCTTAGAGACTGTGTAAGCGTGTGAAGTGGGCAAAATGGAGCAGTTTATGAATGTGTGCCAGTTTCCTAACTCAGGGATGAGATATTTGGTTTTCACCTTAAACTCAGTGTGAGTGAACTTTTCCCATGGAGCATTAGGTACTGCTACCCTAGATTTAATGATCTCCATTTGTTTCTTCCCGTAGGTTTCCATTTTTTCATCAAAATTAGGACCATTATAGAACAGATTATAATGATCATTCAGTTTCTTTTCATCAAAAAAGATTTTTCTACCCCTAACAACAGAGAAGTTTTGAGATTTACCTCCCTTGCTATTCAGAATTCCAGCATAAAATTCTCTCACCAGTTTCTCCAAGTAGTAATCCCTATGTTGAATGAATAAATCCCAATGTTGAGCATCAACGGTTGCTAAGAAATTTGGGTGTGCCCTCATCAGATTGTATCCTCGTTCTGGCCAGAATTTCATCTCCCAGAAGTGTGGGTTTGCCACATCAAGTGTAACAGTGACTGATGCAGTTGCACCAGAAGATTTCTTTGATGGTTCTGCACCTGCGCTCTTGCCAGAGGACTTTGTTGCTACCTGTTTGCGTGCCATTGTGAGAGATTGGGGTTTGAATTTGTTGAGAGGTTGAAGATGAATCAGTGTATGAATTTGGGAATTTTCTGAGAAAGAAGAGATTGAGAGAAGTGATTACTGTTTGTGTATTGAAAGAAGTGGTGAATGGTTACTTTTGGGTTAGTGGGATGGTTTAATGAGGTAATGGCATGAGTGGAGGTTGATTTGATGGATGTTTCTAGCCGTTAGGCAATGTGGGCTAACATGCAAGGCTACACGTGTCTGATTAGGTGAATCCACACAGTTAAACTGAATTATGTTGTGTTGCGCTGGCATTTCACCAAAATCATCCTCCCTTTTTGAAATTGTTAGTGCAGTAGCACTGGAAAGTGGTTCGGTGCAATTGCTCCTGACGAGTAATAGGTGCAGTTGCACCTGGTACAGTTGCACCAATTCCTGTTTGTCTACAAAACACTTGAAAAACATCAAATTGCACAAAATATTAATTATTTATCAAAAAATTATGGGTTGCCTCCCATCAAGCGCTTGTTTTAATAGTCTTTCAGCCTGACTTTCCCTTGTTTATTAAGGATTTTCAAAATGTGTGGTGCTTTCATTTTGCACCACTTGTTCACCAAAATACATTTTGACTCTTTGCCCATTTACCTTGAAAGTGGTATTTGAGGCTGCATCATAAAGATCAAATGTGCCATGAGGATAGACTTTAACTAATTTGAATGGTCCTGACCACCTTGATTTTAATTTTCCAGGGAACAATTTCAACCTAGAATTGTATAACAGAACCAATCCTCCTTCTCTAAGTTCTCTCTTTTGGATTTTCTTATCATGCCATGCTTTGGTTTTAGCTTTGTACATTTCTGCATTCTCATAAGAGAAATGCCTAAATTCTTCTAATTCATTAAGCTCTAAAAACCTTTGTTTTCCTGCCCTATTGAGATCAAAATTCAGCTTTTTAATAGCCCAATATGACTTGTTTTCTAACTCAATAGGCAGATGGCATGCTTTGCCATAAACTATCCTATAGGGGGACATACCTAATGGAGTTTTAAATGCAGTTCTGTATGCCCATAATGCTTCATCTAAGTGTAAGGACCAATCTTTTCTTGTTGGTCCAACCATTTTTTCAAGCATTCTCTTAATTTCCCTATTAGATAATTCAGCTTGTCCACTTGTTTGTGGATGATAGGCTGTAGCTATCTTGTGTTTGATCCCATATTTTGCAAGAAGATTTTCAATAAATTTATTGCAAAAATGTGAGCCTTCATCATTGATGATTGCTCTTGGGGTGCCAAATCTTGTAAAAATGTTTCTTTGAAGAAATTTGCTAACTGATTTGGCATCATTATTTGGTAATGCTACTGCCTCTACCCATTTGGACACATAATCAACAGCTACTAATATGTATTTATTGCCAAAAGAAGGTGGAAAAGGACCCATGAAATCCATGCCCCAAACATCAAAAAGCTCAATTTCCAAAATATTAGTTCTAGGCATTTCATGTTTTTCAGAAATGTTTCCACTTCTTTGGCATTTGTCACAGGTTTTGACCCAATTATAAGCATCTTTAAATAAAGTGGGCCAGAAATAACCTGACTGCAATACCTTAGCTGCTGTTCTGTTGCTTCCAAAGTGACCTCCATATGGTGCTGAATGACAGTGCAGAAGCACTGCTTGCTGCTCTGATTCTGGAATGCACTTCCTCATTATTTGATCTGGACTTATCTTATACAGATAGGGTTCATCCCAATAGTATTGCTTGATTATGTGGAAGAATCTCCTTCTTTGTTGATAGCTCATGTCCTTTGGTACAATTCTACTCACAAGGAAATTGACTATGTCAGCATACCATGGTGCAGTTGCACTTGGTGTAATTGCACTGGCTGGTGCAATTGCACTTATTGCACAAGCACTTATTGTATTATTGGTAATTGCCAACAACTTCTCATCTGGAAAATTCTCCTTGATTTCTTGTGTACCTGCATTTTCACTTTCTAATCTAGATAAATGGTCAGCCACTTGGTTCTCCACCCCCTTTTTGTCTCTAATCTCAAGATCAAATTCTTGAAGGAAGAGAATCCATCTAATTAGCCTTGGTTTTGCATCTTTCTTTGCAAGCAAATACTTGATGGAAGAATGGTCAGTATAAACAATAACTTTAGTGCCAATCAAGTAGGATCTAAACTTATCAAATGCAAATACAACAGCTAATAACTCTTTCTCTGTCACAGTATAATTCATTTGAGCTTCAATAAGTGTTCTGCTAGCATAATAAATTGAGTGAAAGATTTTGTCATACCTTTGCCCTAGGACAGCTCCTACTGCAAAGTCACTAGCATCACACATGAGTTCAAAGGGCCTGCTCCAATCTGGTGTTACTATCACTGGTGCAGTTACCAGTGCCTTTTTAAGCTTTTGAAATGCTTCCATACAGAGTTCATCAAAGTGAAATTGTGTATCTAATTGTAAAAGAGTACACAATGGTTTAGAAATTTTTGAAAAATCTTTGATGAATCTTCTATAGAAGCCAGCATGGCCTAAGAAGCTTCTGATTCCTTTGACAGTTGATGGAGGTGGTAATTTCTCAATGACCTCAATCTTGGCCTTATCCACTTCAAGACCTTTTTTTGAAATTTTATGTCCAAGCACAATGCCTTCTTGTACCATGAAATGGCACTTCTCCCAATTGAGTACTAGGTTGGTGTCTTCACATCTTTGGAGAATTTTTTCTAAATTTGATAAACATAATGGAAATGTTTCTCCAAAAACTGAAAAATCATCCATAAAAACTTCCATTGATTGCTCAATGAAGTCAGAAAATATAGACATCATGCATCTTTGAAATGTAGCAGGTGCATTACAAAGTCCAAAAGGCATCCTTCTAAATGCAAAGGTACCATAGGGACATGTAAAAGTGGTTTTTTGTTGATCCTTAGGTTCTATTGCAATCTGATTATAACCTGAATAACCATCTAAGAAACAGTAAAACTCTTTTCCTGCTAATCTATCTAACATTTGGTCAATGAAGGGTAAAGGAAAGTGATCCTTCTTTGTGGCCTTATTGAGTTTTCTGTAATCCATACAGATCCTCCAACCTGTGACAGTCCTAGTTGGAATCAACTCATTCTTTTCATTGGCTATCACTGTTACACCCCCTTTCTTAGGAACACATTGTACAGGGCTAACCCATGCACTATCAGATATGGGGTATATGATTCCAGCATCTAGCCACTTAATTATTTCTTTCTTTACAACCTCTTTCATTATAGGATTTAGCCTTCTTTGTCCTTCTATGTAATTTTTAGAATTATCTTCTAAAATTATCCTATGCATGCAAATTGAAGGGCTAATTCCTTTTATGTCTGCCATTTGCCAACCTATAGCTTTCTTATGCTTTTTTAAAGTACTAATGAGATCATTCTCCTGTTCTAATGATAGCTCAGATGAAATGATAACTGGGAGTGTATCACCTTCTCCTAAGAAAGCATATTTTAAATGTTGAGGCAGTTCTTTCAATTCTAATTTGGGAGATTGTTCAATTGAGGGTAAATTTTGTTTAAGGTCAGGGTCTTCTAAATTAAGAGATTCATAAGTTCTAACCCATACCTTAGGTGTTGGTTCTTCCTTTGGTAGTATGTCTTTTTCCAGCATTTCTTCTTCAGGAAGTGCAGATGCATCAGGTGCAAGTGCACTGGTAAGATGATCATACTGCTTGTTGAACTGCTTTTGCACCAAATGATCAAGAGAGATGACTGCTGAACATTCTTCACTCTCCTCTGCAGGATATTTCAGAGCATTCATTACATTGAATTTCATCTCTTGATCATTTACTCTCATGGTTAGTTCTCCTTTTTGCACATCAATCAATGTTTTCCCAGTTGCTAAGAATGGCCTTCCAAGAATAACTGGTACTTCTTCATCTGCAACAAAGTCAAGAATAACAAAATCTACAGGAAATACAAATTTGTCAACCTTTACCAAGATATCTTTTATGATTCCTTCTGGGTAAGCTATTGACCTGTCTGCAAGTGACAATGTTAAAGATGTAGGTTTAGCATGTCCAATTCCCAATTGTGTAAAGACAGATTTAGGCATCAAGTTGATGCTTGCTCCTAAATCACACAATGCACGACCTGTATAATAATTATCTATTGAAAATGGAATTGTAAAGCTACCTGGATCTTTTAATTTTCTTGGAATTTTGTTTTGCAAAATCAAACTACATTCTTTGGACAAAGCAACTGTTTCAAATTCACCTAATCTTCTTCTTTTTGAAAGAACATCTTTCATGAATTTAGCATAATTAGGCATTAGTTGCAATGCTTCAATCAAGGGAACATTAATATGCAATTGCTTTAAAACATTTAAAAACTTACTGAATTGCTTCTCCTCATGTGCCTTTTTTAATCTTTGAGGAAAAGGAGGAGGAGGATATTCAGGAACTAACCTTGGAGTTGGAACTTTATGAGATGCAGATGCATCAGGTGCTTCTGCATTTTGAGAACTTTTTTCATTTTTATTTTCTTCTCCCTTACCTGTACCTTCATTCTCATAAGGTTCTGTAAGATCTTTCCCATTTCTGAGAGAGATAGCTTTCACTTGTTCCTTACCTGGCCTCTGAGATAGACTTGCTTCTGTATTGGATGGTAATGTACCTGTTGGTCTTTGATACAGAGCAGTTGCTAACTGACCTACTTGATTCTCCAGATTTTTAATTGAAGCTTCATGAGCTTGCCTAGCTGTTCTAGTTTCACTAATGAATGCTTCATGGGTTTGCCTAGCTGTTCTGGTTTCATTAATGAAAGATTTAAGCAAACCTTCTAAGGAGTTATCTGTAGTAGGTTGTTGTTGTTGAGGCCTTTGGTAGTTCTGAGATTGAAATCTTGGTGGAAGGGTTGGTGCAGTTGCACTAGGTGCAGGTGCACTAGTATTGTTCCATCTGAAGTTTGGATGGTCCTTCCAACCAGCATTATAGGTATTGGAGTAAGGGTTGTTATTCCTATTATAACTTACATAATTTACAGAGACAGGGTTGCTAGGACACTCCTCATAAAGGTGACCTCCTCCACAATAAACACAACTTACAGCTCCTGGAGGGGCTTGTTCTATTGCTGCTGCAGTGTTCTCAATTGGTGCAGCTGCACTAGATGCAGTTGCACTGGTTGTGGTGAAGTTTTTGAACATGTTTGCTAGTGAGGCTACTTGAGCAGATAGGGCTGATATTTCACTAATTTCATGTACCCCTGATGATTTCTTTTGGGTACTTACCCTCTCAGTAGGCCAACTAGAACTATTAGTAGCAATTCTATCAATCAATTCACATGCTTCATTATAAGACAGATTTAACAATACACCACCAGATGATGCATCAAGCATTATTCTAGTTTGTGGTTCCAAACCATTATAAAATGTTTCCATCTGAATAATGACTGGAAGACCATGGTGTGGACATTTTCTTAAAAGTTCTTTCCATCTTTCCCATGCTTCAAACAATGATTCAGATTCTTTTTGTCTAAAAGATGTAATATCATTTCTCATTCTGGCATTTTTGATAGGTGGGAAATATTTGGACAAAAACTTTTCAGCCATTTCATTCCATGTATGAATAGAATTAGGCTCCAATGAGTTTAACCATGATTTAGCCTTATCTTTCAAAGAATATGGAAATAGCTTAAGTCTAAATGCATCTTCACTAACACCAGGTATGATAAAGTTACTACATATTTCTAAAAACTGTTTTAAATGCTCATGGGGATCCTCATGAAGAAATCCACCAAATTGACCAATTGTTTGCAGCATTTGAAACATCATGGGTTTAAATTCAAAATGGACAGCCTCTATGTGAGGTCTTGCTATGCTTGTTTGCATGTTTTGATGATCAAACATAGCATAATCTCTCATAGGTCTATCTCTATCATTAATCATACCTATTGGTTCCATGTGAATGAATTGATTTCTGTGATCTGCTTCAGCATCTCCTTGTGATCCAGGACCACCTCTGACTGAGGCTGGTCTTGAGCCTTCTCCTTCACCTTGTTGAGACATGGTATTTCTGCTACTTTGCTGCCTTTCTTTTTGGATTATTCGCAACCTTCTAAACTGTCTTTCTATCTCTGGATTAAACTCAAATTCTGGTGGTTTGTCTCTGGGCATAAGCTAGTGCAGATGCACTAGGTGTAACAGCACCTGTTTCTGCACAGAAAAACAAAATACCAGAATAACAAAACAAAAAAATAAACACTAATCTACTATCTTTAAAACAACAAAAATTAATGACAATCCCCGGCAACGGCGCCAAAAACTTGGTGTGTGAAAATAAGAGCGTGTGCAAGTATACACAGTCACAAGTTATAGTATAAAAGATCGAACCCACAGAGATTGGATTAACTCTTATGTGTTGTTGTAAAGAAAGGCAAACTAGTGTGACTACACTATTCAAAATGTTTTGGTTTTGGTTGAAGTTGAAATAAAAATAAATAAACAGAAAGTAAGTAAATTGTGTAAGAAATCAGTTGAGAATGAGAGTTGGGATGTTTTCACAAACTAAATTACTCTTGAGAATATTGTGTTTTCTTGTGGTGCAATTGCACTTGGTGCAGTTGCATCAGTGTGTGCTGGTCAGCTACTTTCGTCAGAGTTTCGTTACAAGCTCTATATGATCCTGTTTTTTTGCGGTAAAGAGTAGGGTTGTCAGTGCCTCTCTCGCCCCCTTACAGATAATCTAAGTTGCTTAAGTAAGTACACTCTTGTATCTTAAGATCTCTACACTTTTGTTGTAAGGACTATGTTAATCTTAAGCTAAGAATTAACATGGAATTAACAAGCTAACTTTATTAAAACAAGTTTAACAAGAAGCTTTATTAAACACTTATCCTTACTTAGTTCTTGATTTCTAGTTATAAGCCAATTAAGTGAATATAACTCTACTTGTTCTAAGTGATCAACATTAAAACAAGATTAGGAATTTAAACACAAGAACTAAAGTGCACACCACTTGAAAACACAATAACTTTCCTCAAAAGATCATTGGAAAGCTAGAACATCCAAACTCAAAAGATTTTAGCTCATGATGAGCATGATAAAGCAAATATAAGTGAATGAAAGCATATTGCAATAAAGAGAAGTACAAGAGAATTCAAAAGAGTAACAAATAGAAAACTCTTGCATATATTTGCTTACAACTAATTTCTTGCACCTATTAGCTCCTTGAAGAAGTGGAGATAGAAGTTGTCAAGTTCCTCTCACCTTCCTCTCAAACTAACACTATGAAACTATAAGAAAATAAAAATTTGAAACTAAGAAAAACTAAACTAAAAAGAACATAAAAAGATTATTAGATATGTGATCTATGTGATATTAGATATCCTTCAAGTGAGGAATTTGAGTCTTATTTATAGCCTTGGAGGTTTCCTTCATGTTGAGGTTTCCTTGCTGGTTTAAGTTAACCAAACCATGGTTACTTTTTAAAAGTTGAAGATCAGCTTGGCTTTCAACACTCACCCTTAATTTGAGGTCCAACAAATGGTTGCCACACGTCTTGTAAGATAGATTTTTGTGAAGCCTTTTTGATTGTAGGCGCCTCCTTTGCAAGTGACCATGTGACCCCATGTGACTTCTGAGCTAGCAGCACTCCAACTAAGCATTATAGCAATAGTATGAATTGAGGTGCTTCCAATGTGGGGTTGTGAGCTGCTTCGGTACAGAGTGGTGCAGTTGCACCAAGTGCAATTGCACTGCCTGGTGCAGTTGCATCAACTGGTGCAATTGCACTAAACTGCGGCTGCACTGAACAAACACATCAAACATACCAATATACAATAAAATGCTAAGTTATGGACATCTCTTATCTGTAAACCATAAATGTTGTTATTTTATTCATACTAACATATTTAACATATAATAGACTTGATATTGGGCTTTTATCTAAGTGAAAAAGCACAAATAACTCTATATAAAATAGAGTTATCAGTATCGTGTATGGTTGGATGAAAACCACAAATAAAATAGAAGCACCTATAGAAAGTTGTGAGAATCTGATGTAGGATTCTTTTATAAATGTGGCTGAAGTTCCGTGAATAAAAATTAAATAAGAAAATTATAAAATTAAAAAGGAACATTAACAAATAAATTGAAGTTGAAGATCCATATACAATAAGAAATAGAAAAAGCCTAAAGGGTTCTAATAACTTAATCGATATTCATCAAATGTAAATAAAAATATAAGTGGAAGAAGTATAAGAACAACTTATTTTTTTGATAATAAAAAAAATTGGTCCTACAAAATATAAAGACAAAAAGTATAGAAAGAGATTAATTTTTTAAAGTACTGAAATTAGTAAAAGGGTGAGTTGCCTGGGATAATGTCACAAAATTATTGTTTTTTCCACCAAACCGATTATTGAGGAACAATCTTTAAGTATTTGTACAGTTTAAATTATTTCCGAACGCTAAAACACCCCAAAATACACTGTTTAGTATCGCACTTTACGTACTTTGTAATTAAACTATTAATTTTTTACCAAACCGCGGTTTATTGAGGAACAAACTTTGCGTATTTGAATCGTTAACATTTTTTATAAACCATAAAGTACACAAAAACACGCTGCTTAACATATCACTTTTTGTATTTTATCAAGAAATTTAAAAAAATTCACCTAAGCGGTTATTGAGGATCAACAAACTTTACATATTTGAATAGTTTATTTTTTTTTGAATGCCAAACTACCCCAAAATACACGGTTTACACATTATGTATTTTGTCATGAAGTTAAATATTTTTTTCTACACCGTAAAGTGTACTCCTTAAATATACAAAAAAGGAATTAGAAAAAAAAACCGAACCTTAAACTATATAAAAGAAAGAATAAACAAAAAAAATAAAAGAAAGAAAAAAAAATGAAAGTTATAAAAGAAAAAAAGAGGGGCAATTGGTGTAATTTTTGTTGAAATAGGGGATGATTTTATACTTGGAGTTTGGCGCTCATTAGGCCAACTCGCTTATTAAAGAGAGATAGAATAATCTGTAATTAATTATCAAAATTTCTTTTCAATTAAATCGTACTATAAATTTAGAATAGCGATTTTTATACCCCACAGTTAGCTATTATACCCCCCCCCCCCCCCCCCCCCCCCCCACCCCCCTCCCAACACACCTAGTGAAATATCTATTTTACCCTTTAAACTAAGAAAAACCCTGAAACCCAAACCCTTCTCACACATACATCCATGAATTCCAAAGTTAGTTTGTAAGTTCCCCATTACAAAATTACTTAATTCCGCTCAAACGGGTTTATATAAATTTGAATCACATAAAATCTCAATACCGGATTTATCTTTCGTTTTGAAAAACCCGTTTGGCTTTTTAAAAATGCACAGCGGTTTTACAATAAATCTGAAACCTAGGAAATTTTGCATACCGTATTTACGATATCCATTTCGCCCTTGTATTTTCAACAGCAAATTTATCATTCAATTGATAAATTCGTTTTGGTTTTTAAAATGCACTACGAATTTATCTATGTTTCGCTCTTGTATTTTTAACATTGGATTTATCTTTCACTGATAAATTTGTTTCGCCCTTTTAATCTTTTTAAATAAAAAATACTATTAATTATTTTTTACTAACGTCTGTTATTTAATTGTAGTGGCGCCAACTAGAGGTAGAGACATATAGATCATGGGTAGAGAGCATAAGAGGGTCCGACACAAGCATCAGCATGGTGAGAGTTCACGGTCAGTTGACCAAGATGACCTGGAGATTACTGATGTGAGGATACTGGGTCACGCTTCACACCGGCGGAGACACCATGAAGAATGACGAGGCAGTCACCATAGAGTGGAGGACCGTATGGATCAGCATTACACGGCTCCTGAACAGGATATGGAGGAGTAGTATCACATGGACTAGGAGGCTCCCGATCACCATAAGCATGACTTTAAAAAACCTATTTATCACATTTTTAGTAAATTACACTAGGGGTTCTGTGAAATGTGGAAAAGGATTTTTAGTAAATTACACTAGGTTTTTCTGTGAAATGTAATTAATAGGTTTATTAATAGGGGTCCTTTAAAGTTATTCGCTTACAAAAAGTTGATGATTGTAAGAGGAACTTTGTCGCAGTATGGGTAAGGACTCGTCGCAGTATGGACGAGTCGTACCTCAAGGATGGTAGAGATGATAGGTGGGGTGGTAGATTTAAAATGACGACATTTGATGATCGACCGAGCGCAATAGATGCTGATTGATTTAAATATTAAATGCTTTATTTTATAGTTTTATAATATAATATATATTTTTTGGTTACATATTTTTTAATTTAAAAATAATTAATTAAACATAAATTTGGAGCGCAACTTATACAATATTTCAGAATTATGTATAAAAGATAAACGCAGAATTCATTTAAAAAATATTCCGGAATTATCTTAAAAATTAAATCTGGAATTAATTTTAAAAACAATATTTGGGAATTATGCTTAAAAGACAAATCCAGAATTAATATTTTAGAAAAACATTCCGAAATGATCTTAAAAGATAAATCTGGAAGGTGTGGTAAAAATATGGGATGCAACATTTGTTAAAGTTTTTTTTTGTTGTTAAAGTTAATATGTAAAATGGAAAGTTTATCTAGAAATAAAAGATAAGGGCAAAAAAAGGATATATCCATAAGTGCATGAATGAGTATATAGTTCTCTTAGAGTGAGAGGGAGGTGTTCCGTATTGGTAGGATAATAATCTCCAAGAAAAATTATTTATCCCCATTTTACCGCTCAGCTCTCAAATTTTTTAACTACAAAATTATTTATGTAATAGACACATCTGTAATGTAAAAATACAGTATGGATTTATCTAAAATTAACTACAGATTTATATCTATTTAATAGTTGGTGAAAGGGACATTGTTGGTGAAAACGTAGGTGTACGGGGTTCGAACCCCGCTCCCCCCTCCCCTCTAACTACTAACACACTAATTTCTAATCACTTTGCCTAAATAAAAAAAACTATAGATTTATCTATTTAATAGATATATCTATTTAAAAGATAAATTCGTAGTGTATTTTCACATTACAGATTTATCTATTAAATAGATAAATCTGTAATTATTTTTAATTTGTTAAAAAATTAATTGTAACTTTATTTTTTTAAATGAAATAGATATAGATACCAGTGATTTTTTGGTTATCAGATGCATTCAGACGACAAAACATTCGGTAAAGAGGGGGAGAACAACAACTAAAAATTAAAAAAAAAGTTATAAAAACACCACTAAAAATCCGTTAAAGAATCAAAACAAAACTAAAAATTATAAAAACACCACTAAAAATCTAATAAAATCAAAACAAGGTTATGCAAATTTTTCAGATTTTTTTTGCAGATTATGAAAATGAATGAATTTGGGATTTTGAGACCCACAATTTTAGTACAAGTCACTTTTTCAAGAGCTGTGGTCCCTGATTTTTTTCGAATTTAGTGATTGTGGTTTCGGGACAATCGGAATAGGTTGTCCAGATCGACCGCCCATATTCTAAAATAGATTAAGCTGCTCGACTAACTGTGTTAGTTAAAATTATAATACCTAACTGCATCATATGCTCTCAGGTCTCAACCACTTTGTTTTTAATATGTAAATATTAGCTAGTGGTTAGTTATTAGGGAATGAAAAAGTATTTGTCTCATGTATTTAAACCCTGACCTCCTTCTCAACCACCAATGTTATGTCTGGTAGGGTACGCTTCCATGTGGGTGTGAAAGAGTGTGCGGGTGTGTGAAAGAGTGTGT